>CM047812.1:74279631-74676769 GCA_026214975.1 Gentiana macrophylla
GAAGAATATCATCACCTACAGCCCCATAGAAGTGTATGTATATCATCTCCTTAATAGAAGTGTATATGTATATCATCTCCTTAATAGAAGTGTATGTATATTATACATAAAAAAACGAGCGGATCATTAATGTGCTGAGATCTGTGCCGAGCGGATCATCAAAACAGGTTATTCCTAAAGACAAGCAAATATTCTAACCAATGGTATTACGATTCAATACCAAGGATTTCCACACATGCAGATAGATCAAATTATCAAGATCAAGAACCCATAAATCAACAGGGGCATGCAACAAGGCAGATTAGGTCACAAAAGTAACTCAAACAAGACACTCACAGACTGCATCTCAACAAGGGGACTCAGTGACTAAGTGTCACAAGGTAACATGGAGTAGAAGAAACCACACTGTAAGAGATAAAATCAGATTGATAGTATAGTAAGGAATGAATCATGTGATTACGAAATATAGGGGTTAGTTTTGAGACAGTAAGAAAAGATCCGGGACCAAAAGACGCAAAAAAAGAGTTCAGAAAATGTACCTATTTCTTTCCAACTTGAACATTAAAGTAATTCAACAAATATTGTTTAGCCTCTTTAACTCGGGAATAAACCACTGTTTTAGGGATAGTGAGTCTAAGTGTATCTGACACCGTGTTGATATACGAAGAGACATTCGATCCTATCCGTCGAAAATGGCCCTCACCGTATCGGTCCACATTCGAACCAGCAAAAGAAGATTATTATTATTATTATCTTTACCACCACCTGGTGCATTGTTTCCTACTTTTTCAACTTCTATAGGTAGTTTCGTGAAGAAATCTACAGTCAGCTATGTGGACTCCATGTCCACTAACCTGATCATTGTCTTTTTGCTTTCGTCTCGAAACCGCTCGAGTGACTCGTTTGATGCTGCAGCTATTATGGATTGTAGACTCGGAAACCGCTTCAACTCATGTTCAACGATAAATAAACCGTAAGCTTAGATAGGACCAAAATTAAAGAGGACTAAGTAAGATTGAACCCCCAAGTAGGAGACAAACTCTGGGCATGCAGAGATTGACTCCAGATGTAGTCGGGCCTAGGGTTGTAAGTGAACCGAGCTGCTCGTACTCGACTCACAAAACCGATGTATGTGCTCTAAGAAAGAAGATAAGGTGGACATTCACCAATGGACCTCCTAACAAGTTCCTTCAAAACAAAGTGAACCTAAAAAAGAAAATCCGTGTATCGATTAATTTACAATACAACAAACACTATCTCAAAATAAACCAACTCCTTTGTGGATCGAAAAAACCAAAAATCACTTACAGCATCCACAAAAGCTTCAGCAGTGCCTCTAAAATAATTCAACGAACTCTCGATCAAACGCCGATAACTTTGTTCTTGGGCGATCAAATGGGGTTGATAACCATCTGCACCAAATCAGGGGACTCAAACAACTAGAGTTTAGCCTATATCCTCACAAGGCAATTGCAACTCAAAAGCTTCAGTAAGAACGGATTATCCATTCCATTCAATAAAGCCTCAAATACTTCTCATTCCATTCAACAAGCAATTGCATCAACAGTTGATCAGGGAGACAACTTTCGTAGACCACGTGGAACGCCAGCCGGATCAAAGAACATTGCTTTGTATGTATAAATACAAGATCAGTCCAATGCATCTATATGTAAACAACATTGATTTATATTTCAACAAAGATATCGTTTTTAGCGGCCAAACCCATATAGTTATAACAAAACCCATCTTCTACTTCTTTAACCCACAAGAACAGAAAACTTCTTCCAACACAAGAGTCGAAATATACCATTTACAAAATACAACCGGCAAGAAGGGATGTAATTAGTAGCACACAGCTTTTTTAACATAACATAAACACTTAAACTGAACAATCTCTAACAAGTCAAATCAGTATAAAATCATATTCAAGATCATACTTCTTCGAAAGAACGAATTAAAGGTTATACCGTTCAAACAATATGAGTTAGAATAAACCATTTCAAGAAAACGAGTTAATACACATTTTATTTAAGAAAAGTTATAAATTAACGAAACTTCAGTTCTTGTTTCGTTTTAATTGAAAGAATTGAAAAATACAAAAAATGATTTTCTAACAAATACTCACCCATAATCGAATGAAGCTTTTTTTGCAGGATCTCTTTTTGATTTCGAAGCTTTTCTTGCACAATCGAAGCACGAGAGTTAGGGAAGAATCTGTGTGGTCTTGCTTCCCAAGACCCCGGTGGATTGAAACGACAATAGATGGTAGACGGAGGGTTGAGGCGGGAGTGAGAGGAGAGCGTAGGGATTGAGGGGAGATGCTGATTGGGGATTTAGGCAAGACGGCTGATTTAGGGTAGACGAGAATGATGTTGGGAAAATTAGGATGCTTAATTTGTAAAAAAAATGGAAAATATACTACTTTATTTTTTTACACAGTAAAAACAATAATAATAATAGTACTTATAAAAGGAAAAAAAATGATATTTTATGAGATAATGAGGAGATTTTTTTAATTATATACATAATGAGAAGATTTGTCCTCAATAATGAGGAGAAAATACAAGTTGATCATCAAATTCATCACTCCTCATTATTAATTTCATTTAATGACCAAATTTTAGCTCCTCATTAAATTCTTCTCATTAGAACACATATTTCTTTTAGTGAATCATCAAAAATCTCCAACTAAAATGGGGTAGGCTTTCAACATTTAGCTCATCATTTACTATGGCGTGAAAAAAGAGTGTCGGGTGAAACAACTAAAATTACTAAATATACAGAATATAGCAAAAATGATATAAACTCAAGCAAAGATATGCCTTTGTCTACTCGGGATATAACAAAAAATTTGAAAATTAAGCACTTTTCATAGAAATACTAAAAATATGAGCAAACGAAAGTAGACACATAAATCATCTATCCCTTCCCCCACACTTAGATTGCAACTTGTCCTCAAGTTGTACAGAAATAAAGAAAAGGTAAGAGTACTTAGCTGATTGGATGCTGGCAATTCTGGAGGAACCAACAAGAACCAGGATTGCTTGCATAGCTCAGTAGACTGTGGAGCATCACAGGACAACTGAATACATCTTTAAAGTGCACAATAGCTATAGAAAGTATCCTGCAGACTTGATTAGTGCAAAAAGAGTCTACGGGGAAAAAGAAAAGATTACATATATAAAGCACATGGAAAAGGAGATATAGAGATATTTCAAATTTAAGCTCATATAAAGATGGAATACATATACATGAAATATTACAAAATAGTAGGCTAGGTGCAACTACATGAAAATATACTACAATGCAGCCTACATGACATGCAATCCTAAAAATAAAATAAAAACGAGGCAGTATTACGAAAACCGACAGTTAACTACGCTCAAGAAAAATAAAAGAAAATAGAGAAACAATGCAACTAGATGACATGCAACTAAATGATATGCATCTGAATGATATGCAAAAATAAAAGAAAATAAAAGAAAGAAAACTAGCCCACTCATTAGCAACACGACATGTATAAAATAAACGTCTACCAAATAATGACAGGTTACGATAAACGACAAGATCTTTATTCATTACATGCGGTGCAGGTGGCGCCTTAAGACTTCGTCAAAAGGTGATAGCATTATGGAAACCAACGATTAGCTATACTTAAACAGATATAACTCATATGGCCTAAGACGTAGCATACGGAAAACCGACAGTAGCTACCCATATGAGTTACAAAAACAACAAGGAAGCACATAAGTCTCAAAGCTTAAAAGATTCATCATAGCGGTATGTAACATACGGAAACCGACATTAGCTACTAAATAACAGTAAGACCAGTTATAGCGTACGAGAACCGACAGTGACTATAACTTGCATAGATGAATCATGTGAAAGGAATAAGATCATTTACTTAGCATGAATTCATAGATGGAAAGGTATAACATTCATATTCAGGACATCTATGTAAAAAAATAAATAGGCCACAGATGCTCGAATGTAAGCAATCCATACTAAATAAAAGCATTAGGAATGAGATCAAGAAAAACTGACTACTGAATCGGCGTTCGGCTGTGAACAGGCGTTCACCTCAAAATACTGACTTTGGACGAAGCGTTAAAGAAAGCAAACGCTTTCGTTTGACTTGAAAACCAACCGACGGACGTTCGAAAAGCATAGACGCTTGCCTGGTCCTTTAAACGAGCAGTCGAAAATATTTGAAAGGACGAAAGTCCCAATACTTTCAAGCGCTTCGTTTACTGCAGTAAAAGAATCGGGGCGGGCGTTCACTAACTTGAACGCTAAATCCATACAACGCGAATACACAAGAGAGAGCGAGAAACGCAGACAAACCCTAAAAACTTAAAACACATATTAACACAGATCACAACATGACCACTTTCAATTAAAGCACAAAGAGGTTAGATCGAAAAACACATAAACACATACTTCAAGTTTAAACAAATCGAGTAAAAACTTTTGCACATTCTTAACCTTATGGTCATCGAAACACGGCAAAATAAAAATCTCGATTTGGTAAACGCTACTTTTATTAAAACGAAAAATAAACGTAACAAAATCGAGAAATAACAAGATCAGATTCAACATGACACCTATTCCCCGGCAACGGCGCCACTTTTGTTGGAGGGATTTTGCATCATTAAAACAAAAGAAAATTTATAAACCTATACTACTGTTCGCGGTTTTATGCAAAGCAAAAGATAACAAGTAATAAAATAAAACCGATGTCACCCCCAAGTCGAAGGCTCGCGGTAGTGGTGAAACCGGATCGTATCCGCAGGACTTGTCACGAAAAGAGTTTTTGCCTTCGATTTCTTTTATAAAGTTGATGATTATGATCTCGGATTTTCAATTAACAAACTAAGGTAGCAAACGTGAAAATAAATAAAACTACGATAATAAAAATTTATAATTTAAAACAACTAGAACGCACCGATGATCCACCACCCCACCGAAAATAACAAGAAAGACACATATTCATTCGTAAGTTCTTGGATTATTATCTGCTAAAGAGGCATTTTTCCTTTCGGTTCATCGCCTTTTAATTAGTTCACCACTCTCGGTACAACTAAAGCATTTACGGATCAAAGATATGGATATAAATCCTAATCTGACAACATTCACCCTCAACTTACGTATGTTGGAAGAATATTATCATTCTCCTTCACGGTAATCTACGAATTTATCAACTATCGTATCTAAATTCGATTAGCATGCAACATAAATATAGATCATACAAATTGCACATAAACAATTCAAACATGAAGGAAGAACAAGAAACTCACTAGAACAAATGAAAACGAAATCCTTGTTTATTCCGGTGATGGTGGCTTCACAACGATGATTCTAGCTTAGAGACCTTAGCCAATCATCCTCGATTATGATTTCGTAATCGGGGCGTAGCTCCAAAGATTACAACAAGATTACTATTCTAATTTATTCTCGGCATAACGCCTACAGAGTATTTACATAAAAGACGGAAAAGTAAAAGCTTGGCCAAAAGTGACCAAGGAGGCGCGCTTTATGGATGGAAATGAGGGAGTTCTTATAGGGAGAGTTGAGGAAGGTGTATAAGGGAGAGGTTGTAGTTGAGGAGATATTTTTGGGAGAATATGCTAAGGAATATTCTCAAGTTTGTTATAAGCATGTGGGAGGTGATAATGACTTTGTATGCTGAAGGTGAGAGTCACTAAAATAGCATGTGGAGTTTGTTATGACTCATCATCATCATCATTAAGGAGCACATGGAGTAACATGCATCAAACTTGGCCAAAATATCTCCTGTTCGTCCGTAATTCCAGCAGTTCGGTAAAAAATCATAACTTGAGTTGTAGACCTCCGATTGACGTGATTCAAAATCGTTGGAAAGCTCATTTTAGTATCTACAACTTTCGTCAAGAACTCTTCCCCTGAAAATGCCTCTAAGTCGGGTACAATTTCCATCGAAAAACAGGTTACGGTAGAAGTCGTTGGAAAATATTGATCCGTTGATCTCGTAAACTCGTGGCATCTTCTTCTTTTCCTCAAAATCCATCTTTTAGGCCTCAAAATATAATGTTACGTGGCATATTTTGAAATACTTGATCACCAAGTTTGGGCGAATCGAATCGAGCTTTCTTTATAATCTTCATCTCGATCTTCGCTTAAGCTCCTCATTTAACATGCAAGCGTACTCTACATTCATGATAACATCGTGCAAAATGTAACATCTCATATTCAAAGATTTTTATCAATGAAACCACATAATTAACACAAATTTGCACTTAACCACTTTTAAAACTCATTTGCTCAATAATTCGATTAAACCCTTGATTTCTATGCAAATTATACGAATATGGAGGAAATTGTTATAAAATATAACATTAGAAATCGTATAAAATCACCCTAAACAACTCCCCACACACTTAGCTTTTGCTCGTCCCGAGCAAAACAAAACAAGAATCAAGGCTCGAAAAGATAGACACCTCAAAGAAATACAACATATACTCAATAAATCGAGGTTCACTGCTGATGTGTGTGCATAGCCATAGAAAACTTCCACTAAGTCCAAACTTGAAAATTCAAAGCAAACTAGCTAATACCCCTTCAAACTAGTAATAATGATACTTATAAGATGTACCCTACAAAACGTGACATATCCTCGAAAAGAATGATAGAATATATCTAGGGCCATTCTGATATACTCGAGGATAATCCCACAACATATCTGTCAGTTTATACTGGGGATAAGGTATACGATAACTAAGTCCTTAACTTATTCATAATAATAAATTTTTTCGATTTTTTTTCACTTTTTTTTTCACACTTTTTTTTTCATTTTTTTTTTTCAACACACATCAGAATGAGCTTTTGCCCGTCATACTAGAATAGGAAATTTCGAGATAATCCCCTATCTACTCAAATCATAAGGCGACTTTTACATTTACTGTCGTGAGCTTTGGTCATCATAGTGGTATAGGACATTTCGAGATAATGCCCTACCGCACTCAAATCATCGACCACTTTTCGACACACACAATTGATTACTTTTTTCGAGATTTCGGCGGCGGCGATGGTTAACATGCTAAAAGCAATTCAAACCTCATCTGAGCATAACACCTCAAGCAATGATTTATTTGTTAATTATTGTGCAAGAACATTAGTTATGTTTCACTTATCACATTCAAACGTTGGATATTCACAATATATCATACTCGGCTATAAACACAAACTATCATAATTCTCACGATACGCAGCGTGCGTTAGCACTAAGCACATGACTTTATAAGATAATCAAAAATCACTAATCAAAAAGGATATAGCTTTATAATTTAGCTCATCATTCACTATGGCTCGTGAAAAATATATTGGGTGAAACAACTAACTTATCGAACATACGGAATATAGCATTAATGACTATAAAAATAACGAACAAAGATATGCATTGTTTACTCGGGAATAAACAAAAATTTGAAAATTTAGCCCATTTAGCATAGAATCAAAATAATTTAAGCAAATGGTAGATACATATAACCGACTATTCCTCCCCTACACTTAAATCACAACATGTCCTCGGGTTGTGCGAGAATGTAAAAAAAAAACACTTAGCTGATTGTGGTTCGAAAGTGGCAATTCCGGAAGTGGCCTAGAATCAGCTCCAGAAATGCTCGATGAAATCAGTAGACTGTGGACCATCCACCGGTAAACTGATTTATCTAAAAGCTCACAATCGCTATCGCAAAAATCCTGCACACCATGGGAAAACAAGACGTACCTCGGGGATAGGGGCACAAAAGATGATAGACAAGGCAATATCATGGAATAAAGACAGAAATAAACTACAGACAAAAAGGAAAAGATATCTAGGTTACCGTCCTAGTAGGGCTTAATTATAGTCGGGAGCTCGACTAGACAATAAAATTTCAACTCGGGTCAGCTTTGAATTTCCTATTCCCTTAGTTGCATAGTAGTTGAATTAATACATGTCACACATTATTTGAAAATTTAAAACAGACTAGGTCATGATATGAAATATGTGACAAAGTATTAACTATGAGTCTTTTATACCCAGATCCTCAAGGGTTATTTCAAATTGTTCTAACAACCTAAATCTAAGAAAGGATGCATTTGAATTTTTCTTTGTACTCCTCGGATTTTTCGATAACCTCCTAATCGTTCCTTTAAATGACATTCAAACATTCATCCTGAGACTTGGTGAAACAAAATGAAAATCAATTCGAAGTATTTGAAAACTATTATCCAAAGTATGAGTAAAGTATAATGCAAAATGTAGAGTTTTTGTTTTTTTTTTTTTTTTTTTTTTTTTTTTTTTAAACGGGTTGCCTCCTCGTAGCGCTTTTGGTTAATGTCGTTTGCTCGACAACCCAAAAATTTTCAACCCGGGTCAGGCCAGTGAGGCCTCTTTCCGGAATCATTCTTGATTTCCTCGGGTCAATAGTATGGATCCCACAAAAACAAAGTCTCGCCAACGTATTGGCCATATCGAGAAACTTCAGATCCACTTAGTTCTATGATTCTTCTCTTCTTCTTTTTTAGATTTCGGTTCCACAAGGAGGTGTATCATCGATAATCACAATATCATCAAAGAATTCACGAGACGTAAATCATCGGGTTCCAAAAGATCGAAGTTATCTTGACTAGGGACGTCGTTTAGATGGAAAACCACCGTCGTTCCTTTTGTTGACCAATATAGTGTTTCAACCGATGACCATTCACTCTGAACAACTCTCCTCGCTTATTTTTCAATTCGACGGCTCCACTAGGGGAAAACTGAGAAATTTCAAAGGGCGGACCAACGGGTGCGTAGCTTACCGGAAGCAGATGTAACCTGGTATTATATAAGTAAAACCCATTCGCCTCTTTGAATTCTCTATGCTTGATTTTCTTGTCGTGAAGAAGTTTAGTCCTTTCCTTCTCGATTCTTGAGCTCGTGAGGCCTGGAGTCCGAACTCATCAAGCTCCTGCCAAATCGCAACAATCGCTTTTCTCTGCATAACCGGGTGTCAAAGTTTAAGAATTTAATAGCCCGAATGCTCTGTGCTCAAGCTCGATTGGCGGTGGCGTGCCTTACCATAAACCATCTCAAACGGAGACGTGCCAATAGGAGTTTTGAAAGGCATCCCCTGTAGGCCCAGTACATCATCCGGTTTACGGCTCCATCCGTCCTATGAGAATTCACCGTCTTCTCAAGAATGCTTTTCAGCTTCGATTACTTACTTCAACTTGTCCACTCGTCCGAGGGGTGATAGGGGTAGCGCTTTGTGTTTCACCCCATATCGTTCTAAAATCTTTTCTAATGGAGTATTGCGAGAAGTAGAGTTCCTAAATCACCGATGAGAGCTCGTGGACAACCAAACCGTGTAAAAATGTTTTTCCTCGGAAGCTCTTGACCACCTTGTGGTCGTTCCGCGATGTTCTTGTTGCCTCTACCCACTTTGACACGTAGTCGACGCGCACGAGAATGTACTTGTTCCCATACGAGGATGGAAACGGTCCCATGAAGTCAATACCCATACGTCGAAAACCTCACATTGTTGAATGGGGTGTAGGGGCATGTCCATTCGCCGAGAAAGTTTACGGTCTTGCCGGCACCGTAACAACCTTTACAAAACTCTCTGTATCCTTAAAAATTGTCGGCCCGTAGAAACCGGATCAAAAATCTTCGCAGCAGATCTTCCAGGCTCCATAATGACCTCCCACAGTCCGTCATGGCATTGCTCTATAATGTCCTCTCCTCTCGAACTCGGGGACACACTACGGAGTAATCCATCCTTACAACGCTTGAAGAGAATAGGGTCGTCCCACACATATAGTTCAAATCCGAAAAGAATTTCTTCTTTGCCGATATGTCGTCGGGGTCCGATATCCGCCGCTCAAGAAGTTTGCAAAGGTGCAAACCAAGGAGAACCTTTTCCAAGACGCAGGCGGTGTAACCTCGCACACATCAATAGTCATGAGTTGCTCGGTTGGAAAATCAATTCCAATCTCATCCGACTCTATTTGATGATCATCGGTCACCCGAGACATGTGATCGGCTACCACATTCTTGCTACCCTTCTTGTCCCGGATATGAACATCAAACTCTTGTAAAATCAAGATCCATCTCATCAAACGAGGCTTGGCATCGGCCTTGCTCATGAGATACTTCAATGCGAATGGTCTGGTCCAGATCAGAATCTCCGACCCAAGCAAATAGCTTCTAAATTTATCCATGGCAAAAACTCGCCAACAACTCCTTCTCGCTTGTTGCATAATTTACTTGTCTTTGGGTTTAAAGTGTGACTAGCGTAGTAGATAGGTTGGAACCTGCCGTCCCACTCTCTCGACCTAGCACCGCTCCGATTGCATAATTAGAAGCATCACACATAAGCTCGAAGGAGCTTTCGGTCAGGTGCTATAAGAATTGGCGAGGTAATCAACTTGTCTTTTAATTCTTTAAAAGCTCTTTCACACTCGGGGTGAAAACAAATTTCACATCCTCTCTTAAGAGAGTTGACAAAGGCTTGGCTATCTTAGAAAAGTCTTTAATGAACCGCCTATAGAATCCAACATGACCCAAGAATCCTCTTACTTCTCTTACATTTTTAGGGTATGTCATTTTTTCAATAGCTTTTACCTTCGCTTTGTCAACCTCTATACCTTCCTTGGACACCTTGTGTCCAAGAACAATTCCTTCTTCCACCATTAGGTGGCACTTCTCCCAATTTAAGACTAAGTCCTTCTCTATGCACCGGGACAGAACTTTATCAAGATTGTGTAAACAGAGTCGAAACGTCCCCTAATACAGAGAAGTCATCCATAAAATTTCCATCACCTTCTCCACTAAACCATTGAAGATAGCCAAAGCATACATCTTTGAAATGTAGCCGGTGCATTGCGAGAGACCAAATGGCATTCTTCGGTGTGAAAAGGTACCGTAGGGGCGGTGAAGGTAGTCTTTTCTTGATCGATGGGTCGATAGCTATCTGAAAGTATCCGAATAGCCATCCAAAAACAATAAAATTGCTTGCCACTAAGCCTCTCAAGAGCCGGTCAATGAATGGCAAGGGAAAGTGGTCTTTTAGAGTTACCTCATTTAGTCTTCGTAGAGTCGATGCAAACTCTATAACCAAAGACTTGTCGTAAGGCAATCTCTTCCCCTTTTCATTCTTTTCAATAGTAATCCCTCCTTTCTTTGGCACCACCTGAGTGGGGCTCACCCATTCACTATCGGCTATTGGGTAGATGATACCCATGTCAAGCAATTTGATGATTTCCTTCTTAACGATTTCCTGCATGTGAGGGTTTAGCCTTCTCTCGAGGTCGTCGCACCTTCTTCGATCCTCAACAAATCCCGATCTTATGCATACAGATATCGTGGCTTATCCCTAATATCTCCCACTTGCCAACCAAAGGCGAGGATATTATCTTGCAAACACTTTGATAAGCTTTTCTTCCTCCTTCGGTTCTAACTTAGATGAAATGATCAAAGGGAGCTTATCACCGTCCCTCGAAAAAATGTATTTCAAGTGTTGAGGCAAGGTTTCAACACTAAATCTGACGGTGGCTTCTCCACACTTGGTCTCAATTTATCTCCTTTAAGCTCTAGATCTCCAAGCTTATTATAAGGGCTATGAAGCATCATGGCCTCCCAAAGCAGACAGGGGCCTCATCTCCTTTTGCAAATCTGGGCATATCACCATGCCTCTCCTCATCTTCTTTCCTACCACCTCGTGGTAATCGAACTTTCCTTGTCAATCTCTTCTAAAAATTTTATCCACTCCTCATTAGTCCAAGTTGCGAGATAGTTTATTGAATTCTTCCTCATCCCAACTACCCATGAACACTTGTTTATCATACTCATCACGGTGAAATCGTCCTCAATAGCTAAACAAGTGTCACCGATGGTGCTTCACCGCATTACCCACATTGAACTTTATACTCTCATCCTCCAAATGTAGGGTTACTCGCCACCGTAGAATCTAGTAAGGCACGGGCGATTTGCAAGAAAAGGTCTTCCAAGGATCAAGGGGGTTTCTCATCATTGGTCATATCCATGATTACCCAATCACCGGGTATATGAAGTTTTAACCTTGACCAACACATCTTCTACAATTCCCTTGCATATTTCACACTTCTATCCGCAAGTTGAAGAGAAATAGGTTTAAGAGAAATAGATTGATCCAATCCAAGAGATTGGAAGATTGACGTGACATCGATTGATTGATGCTCCCGAATCGCATAGAACATTGTGGAAATCCCTTCCCGATAGTACATGAAATCGTAAATCTACCAGTGGTCGTGACACTTCACGGAAGTTTAGTCCGGCTGATTCTTTGAGCATTCTCCATTCAATACTATGTGCTCGAGCTCTTGGAGCTTCTTTTTTCGAACTTATCTGCGTCCTTTATAAACTTTGTATACTTTGGCATTCCTACCAAAAGATCAACTAATGGAATGTTTGCCTCAAGATTCTTGAGCAAGTCGATTATCTTCTTATACTCTTTATCGATTGTTAATGACAACTTGTTTTTGCTAGGTGGGTAAGGGAGATCAAAGAAAGTCTTCCTCAATAAAGTGCTTCTTTGCCGTCTTATCATTGATTGCTTTGTCTTCCTATCCTTCCACCTCACATGCTTCCCAGAACTTAACTTAGAATCTGACTTCTTCTCAGCAGTATTCTCTTCATCATCAGAATTCTCAACTTTCACCTTTTCTTCAGAATTTTCTCTTTCACTTGGATCAATAGTAGTCCCAACATCCTTCTGAGGAGAACAAAGATCTTCCCCTCCTGCGTCTCTGCTCACAGGAGGGGCTACTCGTTTCCCTGGTTGGCCTGACTGCCAACCGCTTTCCCACTCCTCAGTTTTATAGCATTCAGCTCATCTTGACCATAGTTCCATGGTGCAGCGAGATCGGTGCAAGAATTCTGGTCATTTTGGACCAGATTAACCCCTCGGGTTCTTCTCGATAAACTCTCGGCAAATGACCTTGAGGTCGACTTGCTTGTCGCCCGAAATTTGTCCCATTTGCACCTCCAAATTTCTCACCAGATCTTGGTCGAGTACTTAAAGCATTTGCCAATTGAGTGTTGGCCGTGATTTGCTCGCTCAACTTTTGTTCTAAGATCTCGAAATGATTGATTTTGATTTTGCGGTGGATTGGTGTTCCATCTTTGGTCGATAGTTGGATTGAAAATTGCTTTGATTAGGCCTAGGGGCCTGAAAATGATGGGGTTTGCTTTGCCGTAAGGGTCACTCCATCGGAAACCAGGGTGGTTCCGGTTATAATTGAATCCTTGAGTGTTTTGATTCGACCCGAAGGTCGATAATTTTGAGAAGTGAATGTATTCACTTCTTACGAATGCAAACAATAGATGACATCGATGGAATGCGTGCCCAACGGTATCGCAATTTTGGCAAACGACATTGTTTTGAAACGGCTTTGACCAAAGAGATCGGGTCAAGTGGCATTGATTACTACGATGGCCTTGGCCATGGCAATTGTCACACACAAGACTTTGAACATTCATTGCCGTCACTTGCTTCTGTAGTGCGGCCAACTGAGCTTTTAGAGACGTGGTCTCATCTACCTCATACTTCCTCTGCAATGAGCTTTTACGATTGGGCCTTTGCATGCATAGTAGGGCATAATTATACTTTGCAATATCTTCAAACAACATCCATCCTCATCGTGTGTCTTTCTCGAAATGCACCTCCGTGAACTATTCACCATTCCCTTAGTCAATTCACCAAACCACTTTGTAGAAAGTGTTGATCAATCTTTGTTTGTCCAGCCCATGGTGGGGCACTTTCTCAAGAGAGTCTTAAATCGTTTCCATGCATCGTAAAATGATTCCTTCTCGGATTGCACAAAAGTGAATATCTCGATTCGTAAGATGAGCCGTCTTTGCGGGTGGAAAGTAATTGCTCAGAATTCTTTCTCCAACTATTCCCACGAAGTAATGGATTCGACCGTAAGGATTTATACCATTCTTTTGCTTCTCCTTCAAATGAGAAAGGAAAGAGTTTCATTTTCGGGCATCCTCGGTGACCCTTTGATTAAAATAGTCCTTGCGCGATTCTAGAAATGAGTGAATGTGATCGTGCGGGTCCTCGAAGTGGAAAATCCATGAAATGTGGAACCTCTCACCAAATTGATTAAAGAAGTTTTGAGTTCGAAATTATCACCCGTGATTTCGGGAATCACGACCGCGAGATTCACTTTCACAATAGATGGCATGGCAAAGTCTCGCCAATGTCCGTTGATCTCGCCATTTCCTCAACCTGGCTCCTCCTTGAGCTTCTCCTCGGTGTATCCTTCAGGATCGTTTCCTTCCGTGGTTCCTCGTCCGTCGGTCCAATGAGCCAACCAAACGTCTGTTTGGTCGAGCGATGGTTCGCTCTATCTCCGGATTATACAAAAGTGGTCCCCGTAAGTTCGAGTTTGCATAAACTACGTTTGGGCACCAACACCTAAATCACGAGGTTTCGAGATTTTATCCTTATCTTCAGCAGAGTGGGATTCACCGAGAATCCATCACCCAACCTCAATGATTGAAACGTGTTCCGTGTTTCTTTTCTCTCTTTCTCGGTATTTACCGAATCCACTCGGTATTTATCGAGAATTTTTTAAATTTTTTAATTTTTTTTTTTAGAAATAAAAAAAAACTATACTAAAACAGGCTCAAAACAGTCTAAACAAATAAAAAAAGAAACAAAATACTATAAAACTAATACGAATGAAAAAGAAACTAAAAGAAAATATTTTTTTCTCTCTCTCGGTAATTACCGAAAGATTTTTTTTTTTTTATTTTTATTTTTATTTTTTTTTTATTGTTTAAGACGAAAACAGATAACTTAGTTGACAAAAAAAAAAAACGAAAATTTTCCGTGCAAGTCCCGGCGACGGGCGCCAAAAACTTGTTCGCGGTTTTATGCAAAGCAAAAGATAACAAGTAATAAAATAAAACCGATGTCACCCCAAGTCGCGAAGGCTCGCGACTAGTGGTGAAACCGGATCGTATCCGCAGGACTTGTACGAAAAAGAGTTTTTGCCTTCGATTTCTTTTATAAAGTTGATGATTATGATCTCGGATTTTCAATTAACAAACTAAGGTAGCAAACGTGAAAATAAATAAAACTACGATAATAAAAATTTATAATTTAAAACAACTAGAACGCACCGATGATCCACCACCCCACGAAAATAACAAGAAAGACACATATTCATTCGTAAGTTCTTGGATTATTATCTCGCTAAAGAGGCATTTTCCCTTTCGGTTCATCGCCTTTTAATTAGTTCACCACTCTCGGTACAACTAAAGCATTTACGGATCAAAGATATGGATATAAATCCTAATCTGACAACATTCACCCTCAACTTACGTATGTTGGAAGAATATTATCATTCTCCTTCACGGTAATCTACGAATTTATCAACTATCGTATCTAAATTCGATTAGCATGCAACATAAATATAGATCATACAAATTGCACATAAACAATTCAAACATGAAGGAAGAACAAGAAACTCACTAGAACAAATGAAAACGAAATCCTTGTTTATTCCGGTGATGGTGGCTTCACAACGATGGTTCTAGCTTAGAGACCTTAGCCAATCATCCTCGATTATGATTTCGAGATCGGGGCCGTAGCTCCAAAGATTACAACAAGATTACTATTCTAATTTATTCTCGCATAACGCCTTTCAGAGTATTTACATAAAAGACGGGAAAAGTAAAAGCTTGGCCAAAAGTGACCAAGGAGGCGCCTTTATGGATGGAAATGAGGAGTTCTTATAGGGAGAGTTGAGGAAGGTGTATAAGGAGAGGTTGTAGTTGAGGAGATATTTTTGGGAGAATATGCTAAGGAATATTCTCAAGTTTGTTATAAGCATGTGGGAGGTGATAATGACTTTGCATGTGAAGGTGAGGAGTCACTAAAATAGCATGTGGAGTTTGTTATGACTCATCATCATCATCATTAAGGAGCACATGGAGTAACATGCATCAAACTTGGCCAAAATATCTCCGGTTCGTCCGTAATTCCAGCAGTTCGGTAAAAAAATCATAACTTGAGTTGTAGACCTCCGATTGACGTGATTCAAAATGCGTTGGAAAGCTCATTTTAGTATCTACAACTTTCGTCAAGAACTATTCCCTGAAAATGCCTCTAAGTCGGGTAAAATTTCCATCGAAAAACAGGTTACGGTAGAAGTCGCGTGGAAAATATTGATCCGTTGATCTCGTAAACTCGTGGCATCTTCTTCTTTTCCTCAAAATCCATCTTTTAGGCCTCAAAATATAATGTTACGTGGCATATTTTGAAATACTTGATCACCAAGTTTGGGCGAATCGAATCGAGCTTTCTTTATAATCTTCATCTGATCTTCGTTTAAGCTCCTCATTTAACATGCAAGCGTACCTACATTCATGATAACATCGTGCAAAATGTAACATCTCATATTCAAAGATTTTTATCAATGAAACCACATAATTAACACAAATTTGCACTTAACCACTTTTAAAACTCATTTGCTCAATAATTCGATTAAACCCTTGATTTCTATGCAAATTATACGAATATGGAGGAAATTGTTATAAAATATAACATTAGAAATCGTATAAAATCACCCTAAACATACCATGCAAAACTACCTCCTAACCGGCCGAATACCGGGTAGTTGCTAATAAAGTTGGATAAGTACGGGTATCGATCCTCAGGGAATTGGGATGTTGAATCTAATTTCACTAATCCTACTCGAAGAATGAATAAACAAAAGAAACGAAAGAACAAAACATAAAAACAGAAAAGAACAATCAAGATAAATCTAACCTAAGAAACATAAAAACAATCTAAACTAAAGAAACAAAAACAAACAATCTAACCTAAAGACATGGGATCAAACATTGAACAAGCCTAGTGATCTCAATTCTAGTTATCTCATGATTTTAATTCAGTTTGTGGTTTCACCCTTTCACGAGACACAAATCCCTAATCTCTTAGTGAACTTATCTCTCAAGCTATGAACTCCTACTTTCGTAGCGAATTCAATTATCTATCTCTCATCTTTCGAGTGTTGAGACTGATTTTCAATACAAAACGAAGGTGTAGATTCAAGTTAACTCTCGTATTTTAGAACCTAACAACCTAGATAATTAACCGATTAACTTGTCATCATTAATGATTAAAAATCCTATCTTTCTATGGTGATCTAGTTTACGCAACTTCCGTATTATAAACCTCAATAGAAAACAAATCTTTCAATCTATTCTCTTGGCATCATAAACACATAGAAAAGATACAAAACGAAATCAACAATCATGAAGAAAAAACTGGAATTAAATAAATTGAAAGAAATCAAACTCACATAGTTTTGAACAAGGATTGATCCATGGAAACGAAAAACATCTAATCTACTCCTAATCTAACATCGGTTCACCCGAGCACAAGGCTCGGGTGACCGCCTTCAAACTCTCAAGATCGCGTTCTTTGGCCTCTCTTTTGATGTGAAGAAATTTCTGAATGAATTTAGGGTTTGGGGCTGCTGTGCTTTTATAATAAAACTAAGTCGGCTGCTACAGTAACCTAAGTCGGTTTCAGCAAAAACGGCGGTGGACGCCCGTTTGCTATGTCGGACGCTCGTCCGGAATGCTTGGACGGATACTGGACGCTAGTTTAGCCAACGTCTGAACTCTCTGTATTAGTTTCGACTCCCTGGACGCACGTTCGCTTTATCAGACGCCTGTTCGATATAAACGCTTCTCGGACGCTCGTCGGCCTCAAATGAACGCTCGTCCATCTTGATGCAGAACGGATTTCTTGATAATTATCCTTTCTTTCCTCCATCTTTATCCTCTTGTAACATCTCTATCTCTTCATCAACACATCAAATTCGACTTTAGACTCTTCCAAATCCTTTCCCAAGTTAAAGATATGTATCTACACACATCGAAAAACATACCAAAACGTAACACGATTCCAAAACAACATAAAATCACCAAATAAAGCATATAAATCAATACGTTTTCATATTTAACTATTAAAAACACCATTTACTCAATTAATCAATTATAAGCTCGATTTCTATGAAAATCATACATATATGGGAGAAAATTGATATATAAAATATATGTATAAATACTACAATTTAGCCCTTAACACACGTAGCGCAATATATTCACCACCATTGTCAGAGTATATGATTTTAATTTCAGACTCAAAAAAAATTTCTACCAGGGAGCGAAAACGAATAGAAGTCGGGAGAACATCAGATTTTTTAGCAATGGGATAGATCCAAACGTAACGAGTAAAATGATCGACAAAGATTACATAATACTTAAAGGCATTAAACGATAAAACAGGGGATGTCCATACATCAGAAAATAAAATTTCAAGTGGGCGGGAAGACGTTAAAGTAGACTGTCCAAACGGGAGTTTATGACTCTTATTCTCAAGACACTCAGAGCAATGTGACATAGAAATATTATTATGCGGAATTTTAAAATTGTTCAAAACTGAATGTAAAATTGCATCAGCAGGGTGACCCAGTCTATGATGCCACACATTCAATGAAGCTTTATTGGTTCCAAAGGAAATTAAGGGCTGGGATGGCCATTCATAAAGACCGTTCCTGACTGGACCACGGAGGAGTGTTTGATTCGTCTTGAGATCCTTCACAGGAAAATGATCAGGTAAGAATTCCACGGAAACATTATTAGATTGACATAATTTGGAGATAGAGACTAAATTTCGAGACATTTTAGGAACACATAGTACATCATTTAAATGAAAGGATTTAGTAATAGAGCAAGGGATAGAGGAATAACCAGTGTGAGTAATATCCAAAGCAGAGCCATCACCAACAAGCATTTGATCCGAGCCTAAGTACGGAGAATGTAATGACAGATTTTGAAGATCATCAGTAACATGGTGAGTAGCACCACTATCCAAAAGCCATGGGGACGAGGGAAATGACTGGGCATCAGAGGGTGTGGTGTGAGTGAGAACGTGAGCTTGGGGTCAGGTACCATAGAGATTGTGGGGTCGGGCAGCAGTGGGGTTTTGTTGAACACGAAAAGTGGGACAGAACCGGGCTGAATGACCATGAATTGAACAAAGTTGACATTTACCTTGGTATGGGCGGCGTGGTCGGGAGTTCCCAGATGGAGCCGATTGGTGTGGGGAAGGATAATAGGGCTGCGGTTGTGGCTGTTGTTGGGATGGACGCCAGCCGGAGTTTGGTGGCGAGGGAAGAATAGTAGAGGCAGGAGGCCGGGCAGTGCCGGTGTGTGCAGAAGTCGGGAAGAACGAGCCCGAGGGGGAAGACGAGCCATGATTAACCTGAAAATTGAGCAATTTGTCATGTAATTCATCAAAATCAATGGGTTTGTCACGAACCTGAATGGTTCTAGCCAAATCACTCAGAGCCTCGTTTATCCAAGATGAGATCAATAACATCCTCATGGTTCATAGAGGAGCCGAGAAGGTCCAGTTCATCCGTTTTTGATTTTACAGCATAGAGAAATTCTGAAATGGATTGCGAGCCCTTCTGTAACTACTTCAAGGACTGTCGAATTTGTAGAATACGGCCCCGGCTTGGTTTGGCAGACATGTTGTAGAGCGACGTCCAGGTAGCTTGGGCCGACGCTGTTTTGGAGAGCATGGTGGCGACGCCTGGAGTAAGAGAAGCAAGAATTAGATTGAAGATGAGGCGGTCTTGTCGTTTCGGATCGCATAATCGAGGATTCGGGCGGTTTTGCCTTCGATGATGGTAGCGGCGGAGCGGTGTGTGTCGCCGGTGATGTAGCCCAACCAATCATACCACTTATAAAAGGATTCATTACGTGGTTTCCAAACAAAGATAGTTCGAGTTATCAAGTTTGATTGTTATTTGAGACGCAGGGTTGAAGGAAACAACCGAATTAGCATTGGTAGCATCACCATAGCAAGAAGAGAAAGTTTTAAAAAAAAAAAAAAATGCGGGGGTTGCGCCGAGAGAGGTGAATGGGCGCCGGAAAGAGAAGAAATTAGAAGAGTAGGTTAAAAGTTTTGTGGCTCTGATACCATAATAGAATTTTGTTTTCTATTTACACTTGGAATAATAATGTATACAAATATATATAGTTACAATGAATGGTTCTAGAACCATATCTGCTATATATTTAGAATATCTACGATTACAATATGTGGAATAAATACAGTATATTCTATTATAAATACAATATATACTATTAGCTATTACTGCGACAACATAGCCTAGCATTTCAGGATGAAAACATATTTCTTCCGCGGCTCACGTTAATACAAGGAGCTCTCTAATCCGGCGGCTGATCGGCATGTACAGTTGGGCATCAAGCTAGATAACAACAGACAGTCACATTCGGTGAAACTCAAGGAAGATTTAAGCTGATTTTTAATGAGAGTTGTTTCAATTAACCTTTGCAAGACACAATTATTCGAATTTTTTACAGAACTTTTTTACCGACAAAATTATCTTTCAATTTGGATTCACATCCTGAAAAAGCCATTGTAGCTTGGAGACTACCTCGCGGAGCAATCAAGTCGCAAGTCGGTGAGTTGATTTTTTTCCCCCTATACATTTTATCATGGTCTTAATGACGATATAAAGAGTGTTCGTGCAATGTTCAATGATTTCACTCATGTGTGTTAGCCCATGTTTGGTTTATAGATATTTCGTTGCTTATGAATTCCTCAATATTTTATCTTTATTTGTTATTTTTATAACTGAATTCTACAATTTGAGCTACTTAAAGATGCATTTAAGTGTGAACCGGGATAAAATTGAGAAAGTGACATATGTATTGCAGCAGTCAACATAAAGGAACTCAGAGTGTACTGCTAATATGAAACACCAACGCAGCCTTGAGTTGGAAGATACAAGATTTTTTGAATGTTTTGCGTTTCAAAGCAGAGAAATATGAAAAGACGGCCATCCATTTATAGCTACTTCTTGCTACACAGAAGTAAGCTAGAGAGAAGAAATATCAAGATAGTGAAGCAGAGTTAAAGGTTAGTGTTTCAATTTTCCATCTTTGGGAGTTTTGTTCATTACAAAAACCTAAATGATGCAGAGACGCTTATGGTTGTGCTTTTTTTTCTTTCTTTAATGTGCTTTTTTTTAAATGTCATTATTGTTCATTCAATATAATTCTTCTGTTATTTTCAGATTTCATTACTTACTGTTTCATACATTTTTTGATAACGCAACGGAACCACTTATGGAATTGAAAACGACGTATCAAAACCACAAGGGCAAATTTAGGCGGGATATTTTACTTCTAAAGTTAAGTCGCTTGCTTTTGGCTATATTCCCTCATACGTATGGTTTCTGGATTAACATACTAGAAAGCCAATATTTCCTCCTTTCGCAAGTATCCGGTTCGTTTTCTTTGAATATAAATGGAATGAACGAGATGTTTGATGATAGTAGTTGCGCATCAACCTTTGCATTTGTGGTTGAGTGGTTGTTCCCCACAAGCTTCAAATTGTTGTTCACTCACTAATTTTCCTGTGTGTTTGTAATTTGAATTGATTAATTGATTTTGTGTTGCTCCAATTCATTTTTCTTATTTACTGTGTATTGCTACACCATACTTTGACAATGTCTTTGGGTCAGGATGCTCAAGAGGGTGGTGGTAATTAAAGGTTTCATACTTACGCATACACTTTTGATTGATAGGGTCTTTGTTAAATGTCTAGATGCTCAAGAGGGTGGTGGTAATTACCTTTGATCTTTTTCCGTTTTTATATCTCATGAAGTTTTAGATTTGCCGACACCTCTTTCTTTCTATGAATATGATGTCTTTTCCTGATTCCTTTTGGGCGATTACATCCTTCAACTTGGAATTCCCTTGAAGCATATATTAGAATAGAAATCCATATTCTCTCTTTTTTTTTCTTTTTTTCTTTTTTGCAAAACAGATTTTTTTCCTTCTGTATTGTAGTATTAAATACTTTTTTTCTTATGTATTGTAGTATTATGTATGTGCTGATCATACAATATGATTACAATATTTGGTTGTTGGTTTTTGAGATTGGAAATATATATATGCAAAATAGATTGATTTTTGGTGATGTGGTTTGTTTCATTGCTTGCTTTACTGCATATAGGTGAGATTTTGGCACTTAAAGTGTCGCTAATTAGCTGTTTCATTAGATTTCACTACGGAGTGTTCTACGAGTCAACATCAGAAGAATGATGATTCAGGATATCAATCCTATTGGTTATTTCCGTTCTTTTTTAGAAGGCAGGTTGAAATCAAAAGCACGATATCTAAAGGATCCGTTGAATCTAAGGATTTCAAGGCAAAGAAAAAATGTCTGTGGCGTTTCAATAATCGTCTTTGAAGGTACGATAAATATATTATGAAGACATATATTTTGCAGGTTGCTTATTCAACATGTATGGTGTCTTGCAAATTTATAATTTCTTATGGTTAAATTTGCTGTGGCAGCCTACCAATTGGTTTGAGAATGGGATTTTAAGTCAATTAAAGCTTAGGCAATATTCATGGATTTACTCTAATTTATACCTACTCTGTGGTTTTACGTCGTTTTATCAGGCTGTGCTGGAAGATAATGTCAAGTTGTTTTTCACTTTTTATATTTTTTTTTATATTTTCTGCCTTAGCTCATTATTTCAAAAATCATCAACACAAAATATTCAACACAAATCCAATGCATGTGTCCAGGCTACATTTATTGCTATACTTGCAATATGCAAGTGACTCCCATCGTCTGGTACACATACACATTATTAGAAAGACTTGCATTAGAATCAGAAAAGTGGTAAATCAGTATATACAAATCCAGATCCAACTAAAATGTCTTCGCATCGAATCATCTACAAGATCTCTATTCAACAGATTCTGGATAAAATTTGACATCATACTCTATATCTACCGCAATCTGAATTTTTTTACAGATTCAAGTTTTTGCTATTTCTACAAATATTTCATTAATAAGATCTTCTATACATATTTTGAATATCCATACAAGGTAATATTTATCACTATAATAATAGACAATAAATTATTTATATGTGTATTTGTTTTTATAAATATGTCATAATTATTTTGGTTTACTGATTCTTTATTATTGTAGTACGGCAGTAGAGATTCAGTGCAGTGGACTATGTGTAGAGATTCAGTAAATGATGTTGAGTCTCAGAAAGTAGAGACTCTATTCGAGAGACACCGATGCAAGTGCTCTTATACTCCACATCATCTCACATTCATTGCTCTCTCTAACGTGTTCACATTTTTTACCTATTGCTTTCACTTACATAGCTCTTCTTTCAGAACGCCCGCTCCGGATACCGAGCCCTTATCCGGGAGAGAACGTTCGTAGCGTATAGCATTAAATAAATTTAACATTATCGCCCGACTCTACGTCGTCGTATCAAAATAAAGCAACGGAAGCCCAAAAGGCTCGGATAAAACCATAAATGCTACTTTAGAATACAAACCGACTAGGGGTAGAAAGGAAAAGCTTACAACAACGAGATAAAGCTTACAACGTACGATGTTACAAAATAAAGATACAACCTCTGTCTTCTCAAACTTGGAATAAAAGTACAATATGTCATTTAAGAATCTACAACATACTATAGTACAACCTTTAAAATAAAGTAAAAGAAAGCATCATCAAGACTAACGTCATCAAAACATCATTAAACTCCTCAACGAGCTCAAGGACAACATGTTCGTCTTCTCACCCCAAAAGCACACAAAACAACATATACACCATGACTCATTATCTTCTAAGACTTTATTGTCCTTATGATTCTTAGGTCTTCAATACAAGATCCATAAAGTCAGTTCAGGTCACCACAATCTTGCCTGAAGTCTAACTTTACAGTCTCGACGTAGTCTTCATAACGAGTTTGAGCCTCTCGGTTCTTCAATCTTCTATAACCGAGTCTCAGAACCCTCGGTTCTTGATCTTTCTAGATAAGCCAACCGAGTCTATGTCCCTCAAATGAACTTATCTTCTTCGATTTTCATGTTGGTGTGCTCCGTTTTGATTTCTTATTGAATCTCGATTAAACTAAATCTCGCTTTCTTATTTTCACAATTCTCGGCCTAGAACTATTACAGTGCTTGTCTGATTTAACCTATACAAATATTAGACTCTATAAAGTCCTATACATTAATCTCTAGACATCTTTTTGCTTTGCACTATAACAGCTAGTTATGACACTTCATCAATGGGTTAATAACAATAACTGATTAAGTGATGAATCATCATCAAAACACAAATTTTATTTCCAACAATTTCCCCCTTTTTGATGATGTCAATACCCTCCTTAAAAGCAATGCAAAAAGATAAAACAAAATACAGTAAATGACAAGATGAACTGAGAAACTGAGAATTTATTTGATAACTGAGTTACAATGCTGAGTAATAAAATACAACACAAATATAAAAAAAGGAACTAGAAGATAGTTTCTTTTTACTTGACAGTTAAAGTAAATTGATTATCATAAGTTTCTGCAACCGTTCTCATGGCATCATTTGTAGCTGAGTTTTCAATCCCATGGATGCTTGCCCAAATGTTCCATGATTCAGATAAATTGTGTTTCCTGAAGAATTTTCTTTTGAAGAGTACTGCGAAGGTGAAGACAGTGGCCCTTAGTCTTTCATTGGTGGCTGTTCTTAGTAGATTTTGAACGAATTCAGGTTCATCCTTTCCAATTTTCTCTGATTCCTTATCAATAATACCATCTGCTTCCCATTTCTTGAGTTTATTGAAGTAGTGCATGAGCAACTTCTGCATATATAGAAATGATTCTAGAGATTCTTCTCTTGATACTCCTTCTTTTGATGGTTGTTAAGGGTGATTTTATACGTTTTATAAGGATATATTTTATATCAATTTCCCCCATATTCGGATGTTTCTCATAGAAATCGAGCTTTATATTGAAATATTGAGCAAATGGTGTTTTCGATAGTTAAATTGCAAAACGTAACGAATTAGGTGCTTAAATGGTGATTTTATATGATTTTGGAATTATGTTACGCTTTGGTATGTTTTCCTAATTTGTAGATACACATTGGTTATGGAAAAGATGATCTTAAAGAGAGAAATTCGAGTGGAGAAAGAATCAAAAGGATTTATGGAAGAATAAAAGATTTAAGGAAAGAAATCAAGCTGATTGATCCAGTTGGACGAGCGTCCAAGGCCCGTCCAGAGTGGACGGGCGTCCATCAAATCAAACGAGCGTCCAAGAGATAAAAGTTGAACAGAGAGAGTTTGGGCGCCGAAGCGGTCAAGCGTCTCAAGCAAGTCAAAAAGAAGTTGGACGGCGCCCACACTCCTCGACGGGCGTCCGTCCGCCGACTTAGCTCGGGCGACATATGCATCTATAAAAGCGGCGCATTACCTTAACCCTAAAAGATATACAATACGCCTAGCTTCTCATAAGAACCCAAAAGTCGAGTTTTGAGAGCAGCAGCCGGCCGGCTGAGCTCCATGCTTGGCCGGCCGGTGGTTGGATTAGGTTATTTCTTTTCTTTTCGTTTTTTTCTTCCATGATGAACAAAGGCTTGACAGCCATGGATGAACTTTGAAGCTTCCTTTTCCCAACTGCAACTTGATTTCTTTTTCATGGATGTTTTGTAAGTTTCAATTTAAATTGTTTCTTTTCCTATGTTTATTTGTATCTTGCAATTCATATCGAAAGATTATTGCTTGTTGATGCTACCGTATGACGGAAGTCGGTGTAGTTTAGATCACCATAGGAAAGATTAGATCTTTAATCTATACATAAAGGAAGTTCGTAGGTTAAATATCTAGGTTTACGAGAGAACCACAATTTAATTAATTCGATGCAAGATTATCTTAGATTGGAATTGAGGGATATCACCATTACCGGAAAGATGAGATTGTTCATGTGTTTATTTCATTACGTTGTTCTTGTTCTCTTTCATGTTTTGTATGCTTTATGTTAATCGAATTTAGATAACGGAAGTTAATAGATTCATTAGATTATCGTGAGGGAGATTGACAATAATTATTCCAACAAACGGAAGTTGAGGGATAATGTTGTTAGGTTAGGATTCAATCCATATCTTTGATTTGTATCGATATTAGTTAAGACCGGAAGGTAAACTAATTAATGGCGTGATAAATCGGAAGAGGAAACGCTCCATTAGAAAAGGTAATAATCCAAGATAACTAATGAATGAATGTTTGTCTATCTGACTGATTTCGGTGGGGTGATGGTTGTTGGGAATAGGTTGATCATGGTTTGTTTATGTTTGTTCAGTTATTAGTTAGTTTTACTGTTTTTGTAGATGTAGTTTTATTTATTTTGTCCGCAACTTTATTTCCTGGATTTGGATTAACAATCCTCCGTCCAGTTATTTTTCCGTTCTAGTTTAGGTTTAGGTTTAGTTAATAAAGAAGAATTAATTAGATTAGATTCAACATCCTTTTTCCCTGAGGATCGATACCCGTACTTATCCAACTTTACTAGCAACTACCCGGTATTCAGCCGGTTAGGAGGTAGTTTTGCATGGTAGTATAGGTTTATAAATTTTCTTTTGTTTTAATGATGCAAAATCTCCCCAACAAAAGTGGCGCCGTTGCCGGGGAATCGGTGTTTTGTTGAATCTTCTTTCGTTAATTTTTCTATTTTGTTACGTTTTATTTGTTTTTATTTTATTTCAATAAAAGTAGCGTTTACCAAATCGAGAGTTTTTATTTTTGCCGTGTTTCGATAACCGTTGGGTTAAGAATGTGCAAAAAGTTTTTTACTCGATTTGTGAAACGTGAACTATATGTTTGTTTGTATCTAGTCTAACCCTCTGTGCTTTAATTTGATGTGGCTGCTCTGTGATATTTGATGTATGATCTTTTAAGAGATTAGGGTTTGCTGTATTTCTTGCGTTTTCTATGCAAATTCGACTGTTGGACGAGCGTTCAGGTAAGTGAACGCCCGTCCAGTCCCTAACATGCAGGTAAACGAGCGTCTGGTTTGTTGGACGCTCGTCCGTTCCAAAACGTATCAACTCTGATCTGATGACAAGAACCAGACGGACGTCCATATATCTAAACGCCCGTCCGGCCTGCATAAGTTTTAAACGCCCGTTTGAATTAGTGAACGCCAGTCCAGGTTCCAGATTTCTTCTCAATTTGATTTTTAATGCTTTATTTGATATGGATACTTTAATTTGAGCTTCTGTGGCTAATTGTTTTTACGTAGATGATCTGAACTTGCATGTTTACACCTTTCCATCTATGAATCCATGTTGAATAACTGATTAATTTTTATATACATGATTCATCTATGCATGTTATAGTTACTGTCGGTTCTCATATGCTATAACTGTTCTTATTGTTATTTAGTAGCTAATGTCGGTTCCCGTATGCTACATATCGTTGTGATGAATCCTGTGAGCTTTGAGACCTACGTGTTTTCTTTGTATTTTTGTAACTCATATGGGTAGCTACTGTCGGTTTTCGTAATGCTACCATTGCATCTTATGAGTTATATCTGTTTAGTATAGCTAACTGTTGGTTTTCCATAATGCTATCACCTTTGATGAGTCTTAAGGTGCGTCTACACTGCATATAATGAATAGTACTGTCATTTATCGTAAACTATCATTATTTGGTAGACGTTTGTGATATACATGCCGTGTTGCAAATGAGTGGGCTAGTTTTCTTTCTTTTATTTTCTTTTATTTTTGCATATCATTTAGTTGTTTGTCATCTAGTTTTTCTATTTTTCTTTTATTTTTTTCCTTGAGGGTAGTTAATTCTTGTCGCCGTGACGTCTACCACTTTTATTTTATTAGAATTGCATATCATGTAGATTGCATATAGTGCACCTAGCCCTACTATTTTGTAATGTTCCATGTATATGTTCCAACTTTATATGAGCTTTACGCATACGTGGTCCTTATTTGTATTGTAAAGTTTCTGTGGCTTTATGTTTGACGCTTAGGTGTCCTGTACTTTCCTCGCTTTGGTGATTTTTCCATCCGAGCAATTATACCATATGCTTATATCATTATTGTTGCTTGTTATATTCCCCCCGTGTCCCCGAGATACTGCCATGTTTTTCAAGTGGTGCAGGCACATTTTTAGTTGTTTTTGTCGAAGCTACCTTTGGGAGTTGAAGCTGGGAAGGACTCCATATGATATCACCATTGTTGTCTTCTTGACCTATCTTCATATCTTTACAAAATCAGCTAAGTTCTTTTATCTTTTCTTTAATTCTGCACAACATGAGGACATGTTGTAATTTAAGTGTGGGGGAGGGTTATATGTATCTACATTCATTTGCCATCTATTATATTTCTATGAAAAGTGCTTAAATTTAAAATTTTTGTTTTGTCCCGAGTGAGCATTGCATGTCTTTGTTCGATGTTTATAATCATTGATGTTGTATCCTCATATATTTAGTAAATTTAGATGTTTCACCCAACACTATTTTTCACGTGCCATAGTAGATGATGAGCTATATTTTTAGAGCTATGCCCATTTGATTAGAGAATTTTGATAATTATCGCATGATTCTTTGCTTACATACGAATTTTGAAATTTTAATAGTTTGTATTTAAAGTTAAAGTATGACATACTGTGAATATCTAAGGTTTGAATGTGATAAGTAACACGTAACTTATTGTCAAATGAAAAAGTTGAGTTAATAAAGAAGTGTTTGGGTGTGTCGGAAGCTGGTCGATGATTTGGGTGTGTTAGGATCAAGCGCTTACCGTTGTACTAAAACCAATTGGTGGTAGTAAAGGCGCAACTTTATTTCCTTAAATCACACCATTACAGCGCCATGGGTTGAACTAACATGGAGGCGCGTGAGTCTCAGACACCCAACAATCCCCCAAAGACTGCTACCCACATTCAACCGGGACACCCGTAGTATGCCCTGGGCCGAAATGGTTTACCACAGAAATGCTATTGCCAGGATTCGAACCCATTACCTTCTCTGATACCAATTCTTAGGATCAAGCGCTTACCGTTGTACTAAAACCAATTGGTGGTAGTAAAGGCACAACTTTATTTCCTTAAATCACACCATTACAGCGCCATGGGTTGAACTAACATGGAGGGCAAAGTGATGTACACCCAACAGTGTGCGATAGGGCATTATCTCGAAATGTCCTATTCCACTATGATGACCAAAAGCTCACGACGAATCGTAAAGAAGTCGCCTTATGATTGGAGTAAGGTAGGTATATCTCGAATGTCCTATTCTTGCTATGAGGCAATAGCTCATTCTTGATGTGTGTTTAAGTGAAATAATTAAATCAACTTATGAGAATAGTGATATGAATTAAACGAAAGACTTAGTTATCGTCGATCTTATCCCCAGTATAAACTGAAAGATATGTTGTAGGGACTATCCTCTGAGTATGTCGGAAATATTTTAAATACTCCCTATTATTATTTTTTCGGGGTTTGTATGTTTTGTGAGGTGCATGTTATACTCATTTTTATATTTCTAATTTAGATGGGATGTTGGCTAGTTTTGCTTGAATCAATTTCAAGTGTGGATTTAGTGGAAATTTATTATGGCTATGCACACACTCACTTGGGTGAACCTCTAAACTATTGAATATGCATTATGGTTGCATAAATGTTTATATGTCTCGAGTCTTGATTATGTTTTGTCTTGCTCGGACGAGCAAGGTTAAAGTGGGGGAGTTGTTAAGGGTGATTTTATACATTTTATAAGGATATATTTTATATCAATTTCCCGATATTCGGATGTTTCTCATAGAAATCAAGCTTTATATTGAAATATTGAGCAAATGGTGTTTTCGATAGTTAAATTGCAAAACGAATTAATTAGGTGCTTAAATGGTGATTTTATATGATTTTGGAATTATGTTACGCTTTTGGTATGTTTTCCTAATTTGTAGATACACATTGGTTATGGAAAGATGATCTTAAAGAGAGAAATTCGAGTGGAGAAAGAATCAAAAGGATTTATGGAAGAATAAAAGATTTAAGGAAAGAAATCAAGCTGATTGATCCAGTTGGACGAGCGTCCAAGGCCCGTCCAGAGTGGACGGGCGTCCATCAAATCAAACGAGCGTCCAAGAGATAAAAGTTGAACAGAGAGAGTTTGACGCCAGGCGCATCAAGGCGTCAAGCAAGTCCAAAGAAGTTGGACGGGCGTCCACAACTCTGGACGGGCGTCCGTCCGCCGACTTAGCCTGGCCGACATATACATCTATAAAAGCAGCGCATTACCTTAACCCTAAAAGATATACAATACGCCCTAGCTTCTCATAAGAACCCAAAAGTCGAGTTTTGAGAGCAGCAGCCGGCCGGCTGAGCTCCATGCTTGGCCGGCCGGTGGTTGGATTAGGTTATTTCTTTTCTTTTCGTTTTTTTCTTCCATGATGAACAAAGGCTTGACAGCCATGGATGAACTTTGAAGCTTCCTTTTCCCAACTGCAACTTATTTTCTTTTTCATGGATGTTTTGTAAGTTTCAATTTAAATTGTTTCTTTTCCTATGTTTATTTGTATCTTGCAATTCATATCGAAAGATTATTGCTTGTTGATGCTACCGTATGACGGAAGTCGGTGTAGTTTAGATCACCATAGGAAAGATTAGATCTTTAATCTATACGTAACGGAAGTTCGTAGGTTAAATATCTAGGTTTACGAGAGAACCACAATTTAATTAATTCGATGCAAGATTATCTTAGATTGAAATTGAGGGATATCACCGTTACCGGAAAGATGAGATTGTTCATGTGTTTATTTCATTACGTTGTTCTTGTTCTCTTTCATGTTTTGTATGCTTTATGTTAATCGAATTTAGATAACGGAAGTTAATAGATTCATTAGATTATCGTGAGGGAGATTGACAATAATTATTCCAACAAACGGAAGTTGAGGGATAATGTTGTTAGGTTAGGATTCAATCCATATCTTTGATTTGTATCGATATTAGTTAAGACCGGAAGGTAAACTAATTAATGGCATGATAAATCGGAAGAGGAAACGCTCCATTAGAAAAGGTAATAATCCAAGATAACTAATGAATGAATGTTTGTCTATCTGACTGATTTCGGTGGGGTGATGGTTGTTGGGAATAGGTTGATCATGGTTTGTTTATGTTTGTTCAGTTATTAGTTAGTTTTATTGTTTTTGTAGATGTAATTTTATTTATTTTGTCCGCAACTTTATTTCCTGGCTTTGGATTAACAATCCTCCGTCCAGTTATTTTTCCGTTCTAGTTTAGGTTTAGGTTTAGTTAATAAAGAAGAATTAATTAGATTAGATTCAACATCCCTTTTCCCTGAGGATCGATACCCGTACTTATCCAACTTTACTAGCAATTACCCGGTATTCGGCCGGTTAGGAGGTAGTTTTGCATGGTAGTATAGGTTTATAAATTTTCTTTTGTTTTAATGATGCAAAATCTCCCCAACAAAAGTAAATCTCTGAAAAGGCGAGAATCCAAACCAACTCTTTTGTCAGTGGGCTCTGAGTATTTAACAATTAACTCCATTTCTTCATCAGTAAACTCTCCTCTAGCTTTCTTTAGTTCATTCAATTTATCATCAGCATTTGCAAGGACTTGGGGAATCTCAGTTGCATTGACTTTTAGGATGTCCAAACTTTCCCCCTTATTGACATCATCTTTATGAATCAGGCTTCTGATGTAAGCGTTCAGATTTTGTTGAGTTGATGCCAAAATGGTTTGAGCTACAACTGATTCTTTCATTCCATTTTCCATTAATATCATTCTATCAACCAGATTATTTAGAATGCCTTCCTATCTGTCTTGAGTTTCATCTCTTCTTGCGTCATTCTCAGTGGTTGTCTTCCGAAGTTCAATCAGGGTGTTTTGACAGTTTTCAATGACAGTATCCATCTTCTTTTCAAGTTTGGTTCTTCCATCTTGACTGGCTTCTAAGGATTTTAGGACTTTTCTAAATAAGCTGTTGTCATCCTTTTGAATTCTAATTATCTCATTGTGATAATACTTAATGAGATCAACCTGAGTGGGAACATCTTGTGAGCTTCCAGCTTGTTGTTCATTGACTTTCTTTGTCTCAAATTCAGTTGATTTAGCTTGCTTTAGTGGTGAGACAACAACTTGCTTCAATTTTTCCCTGTATTCTGCCGATCTTCTTCTTTCTTCAGATTGTTTTCTCACTTCTTCCAAGTTTGATTGATCAATATTTCTTCCAGGTGATAACTGAACATTCAATTCTTCATCTGAATCTTCTCCAGCCATCTTTGCCAATGTTCTCGCTATTCTAACAAGGACTTGTCTATAGGAGATTTGTAACCTTCTTTTTCTTCTTGTTGTGCATCAGATACATTCTTGGAACTAGAATTTTCACTAGATTCTTCGAACTACTAGACTCATTATCGTGAGTCCGATCGCCCGATTCTCTTTTCTTGTAAGGAGGCTAGAATCCCTCTTTGCAGATTGGCATCTTCCTAAGAATCATCATCATCATTATTCTTTTTGAAATTTCCACCAACAGTGGCTTCCTCCCAGTAGCTATTTCTTATCAGTGCATATCCCTGATTCAGAAAATCTTTGGTATTGATTATCTCTAATAGTATAAATCAAATACCCATTTTTCAGTAGCTTTCATCTACTAGCTGATTCCTTTGATTTTCAATGGAACTGAATTTCCAAGCTTGATATTTGCTCAATCGTTCATAATCAGCTGACATTAATTCTCCATGATCTCTTGATGATTGAGTGATGATCGTTCCTGATTCTCTCGTGACTTCCTGACTACTTTCTGGAATAATATCTTCAGTTTGCATAGGGTCAGTTCTTGCAACATCTTCAGTTTGCATAAGATCAGTTCTTGCAATATCTTCAGTTTGCACAATATCAGTTCTGCTGATTCCTCCCTCGGTAGTAATTGGGATTTCTGACGAATCTTTTTCAATGACTGAGACTGAGATTGTCGGCTCAGTTTCCACAACTTTTTCTTTTACAATTTCTTCTGTAGCTTGTTTTTCAGTAGGCTCAAGTTCCAATTCAGTAACGGGAACTTCTTTCATTGTTGGTTCCATGAGTTCTTCTTCATTGACTTGATCATCCAAGTTAATGATTTTTGTTGATCTTGAATCTTCTTCGGCTCTTTTTTCCACAGATTTAGAAGCTGAAAATCCTTGGTTGATTCTTCAAATTCTAATCTGGAAAAAGATCTCTGGGGGGTAGATCTGGGTTTTGAAAGTAACGACAGCATTTCCAACGTTGTTTTATCGATCAATCTTTCATCACTGTCAGAATCTTCGTCAACATGTTCAACTCTCGTGGTCCTTCCCTCGAGTCTCGGCTTTTTCTTCAGAATTCGGGCCAATCAACGGCTGTTCTTTGTTGACAACTTCAGTTTCCTTTGTCATCACAATTTCTTGTGAAACTGGTTCTTGAATGGGTAACGATTCAGTTACTGGAGTTGGAGTAGACTCAGCAAGAATAGCTTCAGTTCTTTCTGTCTGTGCTGATCCTTCAGCAATTATTATTTCAGTTATTGGTGTAACAAGATCAGATTTATTTTTCTCTAAATCTTCCAATTGTTTTCTTATCTTGCTTAATTCTTCAATCTGTTCCAAGACTTCATCTCCAGTTGCAGGTTTTTTCAATTTTCTGCTTTTCTTCTTTTTAGGTTCACTTACAGAACCCTCGGCTTTCCTTTTTCCAGCTTTTTCTTCCTTAATAACAATCTTCCCATCAGCAACTGATGTTTCTTTCCTTTTTGCGATTCCAAAATGGTCGAATATTCTTTGGACCACTAAGGCAAGAGTCTTCTTGTGATAGAAACGACCTTTCTTAACATCGGTCTTCTTCTTGGGTAAGCCAGTTGATTGAGCCACGAATTGATCAAATAGATATCTTTGCCAATTAAAATTTTCTCCAAACCAAATCACATAAAGTAAATCCAACTTTGTTCCAGACAGATTGCTAAAGTTTCCTGCATTTCCAATTATGCAATTTTCCAACATCTTTGAGAGAAAATTGAATCTGGTTTGAGTAGACTTGTGCTCCTGTTTGTAAAATCTGCGGATTCTCGCATCAATTGCTATATCTTTCCATAGTTTTTCCTTTTGTTCTTTGGTCAACTTGATGGTCGCTTGCTTCCTCCGATTTGTCAAACCCAAAGATTTCTGCAATTAGATCTTCGGTGACCTTGATCTGCTTATCGTTGACAGTAGTGGTATAGGTGTGTGTGTCTTCTCCTTCTATAGTTGTCCTTTCAAATTCATAGAAGTCTTCAATGCTTTCCAGACATACACTTTTCAGATCAACGTTGAAGGCAGCATCCAATCCTTTGATCTGTTTAATTTTTGCAGCAATTGTTTTGGCCAAAGTTTGATCATTGTATTTTGCAATATACTAGTCAAGAGATATGATCATTCCGGGTTCAACACGAGTGAAAGTCATTGTTTTCTGGATTTGATTGATAATTTGAAAATTTGAAGATTAAGAAAGTAAATTCAAAATTCGAGTGTAAAGAATTATAAAAGAAAATTCTGGGTTATTTATAATTTATAGGAAAGGTAGTTAAGAATTGGGTGGGACTCATAACGTCTTGTCATAAATGTTTTGAGATTGGGAAAAGGTGGATGAGTGGAAAATATGAACGGTTTAGATTGAGAAGGACCACGTCTTTTCTTGACATCTGTAGCTAGACTGCAGTGAATAGGGTAGATGAGGTGTATCTACAGCTGTATACGTTCAGTCTTGTCCTTATACTGAATTCAAAAACTCAGTTGTGAACAAAACTCAGTTTTTTAGCTTCCAGTTACCGATATTTTCCTGCAAAACAAATGTAGACATTTTTGGTACCCATCTCTGTTTGGGTCCTAATTGGTTAGTTTTCGATGATACGATTTTATTTTTGAATTTATACCTCTCTTGACATTTTTACTGAGTAAAGTCAGTTTTTACATGCTTTTCTTGTTTTGTCCAGACAGTTTTTGATTTGATCAGTTTGTGAAACTGATGTGAAGGTTCATTCCAATGTTCATCAGTGGGAAATAGTCTTCCTTTCCCTCTAGTTAATTATTCCATGAATGATCTTCATTTTCGATGGATATGACTTGAAGATTTTCTTCTTCGATCTCGATCGATCGCTTCGCCATTTTCACTTTTCCGAGTCTTTTTTGAAAAATCTGTTGGCTTGGTTTATTTTTCCAACTGATTTTTCAGTTTTATCAGTTTGTGCAAATGGTCATCTTTGAGTAATTGTCAGTTCTAATAATTTTATCAGTTTTCTGAGTTCCTGACCATTGTGCAGTCACAAATTTTAATGCAACTGAACATGGTCTAGACTTAGAATTATTCTGATTAACAAATCCTAAACCAGATCTGACTCCAAAAGGTTTTCCAGGTTTGAATCGAACAGGGAATTGGATCAACTGATGATTCTGTGACGTTATTATTACTTCGCTGCGCTTCATCGCTTGGTCGAATTACCTTGATTTCATTATTAGTCTTGATTAAATTGATCTCGACATTCAATCTCAAAATTTTAGTTTTCAATGACTTTTTCTCCTTTTTGACATCCTCATAATTCTTTTGAATTACCTCTAATTCCTTTATGAGTATGTCCAAGGATTTATTGAAATCTTTATTTTTCTGATTGTTCATGGCAGTGTGAGTGCTTTGGATGTAGTATGCAATTACCTCATGTTTTTGATTGATAGATTTTCTCATTGAGGAATTATCATCAATTAAGACTTGCTTCCCTTTTTCATTAGCATTTGCATGTGCTGCTCCTAGTAGTATGATTTACTCATCACTTTCACTTCCATAACTCATGGGCAGTATAGCATCTTTGACCTTTGCAACGGATGGATCTTCAGTTATGTTTTCAGTCAATTTTTCTTCTATATAATCAGCAACTCGTAGCAATTCTTTTTCTGCTTCATCGGAAAGATCACTTAGGAATGGAAATCCTCTTGATTCATCTTTATATGCATTAAGGTCAATATCTTCATCATAACTGAAATGAGGTTCTGGATTTGTGTGAGAGCTTGTAGTACTGAATCTTTCAAATACTTTATCCTGAATCACATAAACAACAATTTTCAAATAGTCAGTCAGGGGGTTATTCAGCCAGCTTCTAATTCTAGATGTATCCATTTAATTTCACTAAAGTATCTCTATGACTGATACAATAAGGGGTTTTCAACAACTGGTTTGAAAGATATCGTTGAATCACTTCCAAATGGAAGAACTGCTCCGATACCAATTGTTGGTCCCTTGAAAAGGCTAACACAAGTTTAGAGGGGGGCGGGGGGTGAATAAACTTGTCCCCAAAAAATTTCCCAAAACTAAAAGTACCCTAAGAACTGAGTTTTTACCAAGCTCAAACTGATGCTCAGCTCAGTTTTATTCCTGTCCCTTAACTTGCGCGGAGTTCAGCTAACTCAACTGAGTATAAGTCAATACTGACTTATATTTAATCTAGTTAACTGGCAGCGGATAGAACTAGCCTTAATGTAACAAACAGTTTGTTGAGTTGGTTTTAACGTGAGAACTAGATAAATAAAGTTGTAATGAAGTAAATGAATGCATGAAATAAATAAACAAGAATTATAGAGGTTCCAGGTGGTGTAATCTTGTACGTCCTCTCTTCCCCTGTGATACAGAGGAAAATTCCACTAGAACTTCTTTGAGATGGCCCGGTTACAAAAAGTTCTAAACAATAGTCTTTGACTAATCTCTAGCTTCACTATCTAAACACTTGTAGAATAGGTAGGATTGCTGCTCTTCAATTGTTTGAAACACTGGTCCTTGAAGGGTAGAATTGTCTCTTCACCAGCTCATCACAAACACAGTCTTCCTGACTGCACTCAACTGTCCTTCACACCTTCTTGGTGTTTCACAGTCTAGACCTTTGATGAAATCAAAGTTGAGACCTGAATCAATAACTATGATTCAATTGTGATTTGAGCTTTTCTTCTGAATAAGTAAATTTAGCACGGCTCTGTATTTCTTCAAATGATAGATCTTGATTTTGCTTGAATGTACTTGGATACTTGAAGAAAATTTCTTGATCTTGCAATTAAGTACTTAGCAGGAATTCTTTCAAAATTGGCTTTCCCCTAATTAGATCTTATAATTTAAATCTGCTTTTTAATTCCTCCCGCTCACTCCTCTTTTTTGTTTTTGTAGAAGTAGTCTATTTTTAGGGGTTTGTCTAACGTTCATCCTGCTTGAATCTTGTAACGGCTATATTTTGTGACCGTTCTGTTTGTGTCGATATTTCATCCAATAGAATTGCTTCCTTTATAACGCTCGATTGCATCTACCGGTTTTATTGGATGACCGAGTATCCTTATCGCTTTTATCTTGAGTTTATCACTTGTCGCTTTCTTGATGACTTGGAGCGTTAATCGAGATTTTACTCTTCGTCAAATATCGAGACTCGATTTTCATCTTATTATAATTGACTTAATCAGAGTACACCATGACTCATTATCTTCTAAGACTTCATTGTCCTTATGATTCTTAGGTCTTCAATACAAGATCCATAAAGTCAGTTCAGGTCACCACAATCTTGCCTGAAGTCTAACTTTATAGTTTCGACGTAGTCTTCATAACTGAGTTTGAGCCCTCAGTTCTTCAATCTTCTATAACTGAGTCTGTGACCCTCAGTTCTTCAGTCTTCTGGATAAGCCAACTGAGTCTGTGTCCCTTAGCGAACTTATCTTCTTCAGTTTTCATGTTGGTGTGCTCTGTTTTTCAGTTTCTTATTGAATCTCAGTTTAACTAAATCTCAGTTTCTTATTTTCTCAGTTCTCGGCCTAGAACTATTACAGTGCTTGTCTGATTTAACCTATACAAATATCAGACTCTATAAAGTCCTATACATTAATCTCTAGATATCTTTTTGCTTTGCACTATAACAGCTAGTTATGACACTTCATCAATGGGGTTACTAACAATAACTGATTAAGCGATGAATCATCATCAAAACATAAATTTTATTTCCAACAATTTACAATCAAGAAATCAACACAAAAGCTCAACCTTAACATCATAAAATTTTAATTAAACATTAGGAAGAGCCTCTTACTTGATTGAAGCCACAAACCAAAACTAATCTCTGCAGCACTTAAACAGGCCTCAAACAAGATCTAAAAGATCACAATTAACATGAATTATTTGATGATCAAAGCTTCTAAACAAAGAACTACGAAACAAAACCCTAGAACATGAATTCATGATCCTTTTCATGAATTTACAGCAGAAATTCGACTCCAGCATACCTGAGAATCAAAACCAAATTCTGTTATCAAACGATCCTCGCCTTCTCACGATTCCAGTGGTACTTTCGGATTTCAAAACGGATTAACGGTGGCGGAAATATGCCCAAAAGTATCCAATGCCAAACCCTTTGTTTCTATTTCTTTTCTCTCCTCTCCAAGGTCGAATTATGTTCAGTCAAAAAGGGATTATGAAAACTTCCTTGGAAATCTCTAAAATAATGGGGAGTTAATTCCCCAAAATAAAACATCCCACAATAATAAATGTAATTATAAATTCATAAATTCCAAAATTAACTTCTTAAAATATATATTTATATATTTCGATTATATATATGTAAAAATACTTCAAATCCTTTAATTAAAGTAAAACAAAAAAAAAATATGAATTTTTGTTAAAGGACTCTTTTAACCTTTTATGAAAGTCGGATTTTACACTTACATTAATACAATATCTACACATATCTACAAATATATATCGACTTTCTAAAATAAACGTTATAAATTAAGATCGCATGTGTGGTTTCCTCTTAGTAGTATATATATATTTGAAATCAAGACTCGTGAGCCTTAATTACATGTATTAATTCTCACATGCAGTCATCAAAAGTCTGAATATACGCATATGCATGTAAATGTCTATTACTGCAATTGATTCAAATTTGATAAAAGTGCCACCCGCCAAGCATTTCTACATCTTTGGACCCCTACTCACCATCATAACTTGGTGTTTTTTCGGCAATGAGATAGCAACTTGGACATGGGTATGAGATGATGAGCTGAGTAATATATATATATATATATATATATATATATATATATATATATATATATATATATATATTAATGCAAAAAAATGGATTTTGCAAGGGAAACTTGACATATTATGTTCAAAAAGTTGAAAGTTGGAAATATATGCGTCGCAGGAAACAATTTAGGAAATATACCTCGTCCGTTCTGTGTCGGTCCCACATAATTTTGATTTTTCCCAAAAGATTTGTCTGCGTGAGGGCGGACGCAGGGCACGCGCGTGACCAACGCACGAGTCACGCGTGACAGACGCACGAGTCACGTGTGACCGTCGCACGAATCATGCACGATAGGCGCACGAGTCCTGCGAAGACGCGTCACCATCGCCTCAGGACCTATGAATTCCATTTCCTTTTTTATTTTATGATATCATTAAAGCCAATTGTAGTGCATAATAAATTATAATTATTAGGTTTATTAGGTAAATTATTAGGTTTACTTAAATTTACCGCCGGTGGGGAAAGAAAGCTGCCGCCGCCCCCTGTGGAAAAATGTCAGATGTGCCCGCCGGTCACGTGCCCGTGATAGTAGGCCCCACTTCAAAAAGATTTGTCATACCAACAACTCACTTAAACCACCCTTTGTTCCAAAATCTTCTTCTTCAAGCTGAGGAAGAATACGGATTCACCAATTCAGGCCTTTTAGCCATTCCTTCCTTGTGCAGAGGAGGAGTTTGAAGAAATTCTTGGCAAGATATACCGAAGGAAACTGATATATGATCGGCATTTGAAACGATGGGCTCTCATTCTATAAGGAATATATATATCGGTATGACTTTGTATAAGTGATATTATTTATCATTTTCAGTTTCAGCATTTCTAATGTCTTATGGGAACAACATGCTTTTCGAGAATTTTGTCTAGTTTGGCTTTTGGTTATATGTCGTTCGAGCTCATTTGCTATTGGTCCACGGTTTACTTGACGTTCTTTGAAGGTTCGATATGTCGGTATGCCTTGTTGTTTTGGGTCAGAGCTGAATGTTTTTCACTGCTCCTGTTGGATGATATGGCTTCTTATCAGTATACACTTCATTATATTGTCTAGTTGTCTAATTAATTTTATTGGAATAAAAATATAGAATAGTTGTATGTGTGATGTATGATTGATGCGCGAGTCACGCGTGACCGACGCACGAGTCACGCGTGACCGACACACAAATCACGCACGACAGGCGCACGAGTCCCGCACGATAGGCGCACGAGTCCCGCGAAGACACGTCACCATCGCCTCAGGACCTATGAATTCCATTTCCTTTCAAATAATCTATGATTTTAGGCATCACAGGATGATATTTTTAACGCTAATTTTAGTTTTTAAATTTTGCAAATTTTATGAATATAAATTTTTTTTTAAGGCAAAGCATTCTTTGGAGAAAAAGAGTGGTACTTTTTTTAGAAAATGCCCGAATGGATCAAGGCAAAACAGTATGGCCACTCGTGCACACGACTGTTTGATGTAAACCCCTTAGTTCTTCATCTTCTCTCTTATTAAACCCCTTAGTTCTCCAATATATATAAACCACTGAAATTATTGCTTATTCAATAGGTTTCTCTTCATTTCATTGCTGCTCAACACGAAAAAATTATTGCTTTTTTTTTTCCATAAATTGATTTGTTTCTTTGCTTAAAATTTTGGAGGGTTTGATTGCTTTAGTGCTCGTGTAAAGGCTGAAAAAAAAAAAGGGGAGGGCAACAAAAATGAGTGTTCAAGAAATGCACACTCTTTCACAGTTGAGTCTTCCTCCGGGTTTTAGATTCAACCCAACTGATGAAAAGCTTCTGCTTCATTATCTATGGAGAAAGGTTGCAGGCCATAATTTTAATCACCAAATTATTGGTGATTTTGATGTGTATATGTATGACCCTTGGTTTCTTCCAAGTAAGTTTATTTCTATATAGTTATACAAATTCATTAATATATATATATATATATATATATATATATATATATATTAACGAAAGAAATGAATTTAGCAAGGAAACTTCACATATTATACTCAAAAAGTTAAAAGTTGGAAATATATGCACAATTTAAAAAATATACCTACGTCCGTTCTGTGTCGGTCCCACAGGATTTTGATTTTTCCTAAAAAGATTTGTCCGTGTAGGCACGAGTCACATGTGACCGTCGCACGAATAACTCGCGACAGGCGCACGAGTCCTGCGAAGATGCATCACCATCGCCTCAGGGCGGTCCCAGCAGACGCCCCTAATTTTATCTCTAAAATAATATAAAATAATACATATCACTATTTTACAACATATCAATTCAAAAACCTCTACAACAGCATCCATATCCTTATCCCTATAACATTTCAAATAATATTAAATAATACATATTCTACCTCACAACCCTATTTATACACATTAAATATTTATTATTTCATCTGCAAGAAGAAGATCCCTATCTCTATCCCTATAATTTTTAACAATTAAATATGTTTAGAGGCGATGAATAATGCATCCCCACAAATAGGATGCACTGTTCATATCCCTAAAATAAATAGGGATAGAGACTCACTGTAGAAGCTATTTGAGGCAAAACTCTATTTTTATCCTCATTTTAGAGATAGGAAGGCGTGTATAGAACTTCTCACTGGAGTGCCCTCAAGACCTATGAATTCCATTTCCTTTTTTATTTTTGATATCATTAAAGCCAATTGTAGTGCATAATAAATTATAATTATTAGGTTTATTACGTAAATTATTAGGTTTACTTAAATTCTGGCCGGTCTGAGAAAAGAATCGCCGCCCATCGTGGAAAAATGTCGATGTGCCCGCCCGGTCACGTGCCCGTGATAGTAGGCCCCACTTCAAAAGATTTGTCGGACTAATCCCGAGTTCGACCAGTCGTGCTGCAGAGTCCGACTTTACTACTAAGTAAGGTCTGACCAAGAGCTCTTTCAACATGACGCCTCAAAGGAGAATCGAACCGTTTATTTTCTTAATTGTCATAGAAATAACATTTTTTTTCATAAAGACATTCCGTGTCCGCTATGTAAAGTGTACTTCGAGCTTAAGTTCATACCCTAGTGGTTATACCCTAGGGTCTAACTTGGCTCTAAGTCACGGAGTCAGGGTTCGATCCTGTTTGGGGCGTGTGTGTGCGTGAGTCCTTTCGTTTCGGAAAAAATATATATATATATATATATATATATATATATATATATATATATATATATATTTGTAATTCACTCATCCCCTTCCGGCCCTCCCTATATAAACCTCCCTTCCTGTATCATCTTTCTCAGTTAAACTTAGTTCAAAACCCTTCCTGTATCTTTCTCAGTTAAACTTTGTTCACAACCTCTCTCCATCACAAAAATGTCTGAAGTAGGATCAAAGAAAATTTGCTGCCACATGTTGCGCCGGTGGAGAAAGAAAGCTGCCGCTGCCCCCTGTGGAAAAATGTCAGATGTGCCCGCCGGTCACATTCCCGTGATAGTAGGCCCCACTTCAAAAAGATTACAAGCCTACTCATTTAAAACTCATTTACAGGCCTACTCCCTATATAAACCTCCCTTCCTCTGTATCATCTTTCTCACCCCTTCCAATAACTTTCTCACCCCTTCCTGTATTCTCGTTAAACTTAGTTCACTTTCTCAGTTAAACTTCAAAACCTCTCTCCATCACAAAAATGTCTGAAGAAGGATCAAAGAAAACTTGCTGCCACATGTTGCGCCGGTGGAGAAAGAAAGCTGCCGCCGCCCCCTCAGATGTGTCCGCTAGTCACATTCCAGTCATAGTAGGCCCAGCTTCAAAAAGATATGTCATCCCAACAACTCATTTAAACCACCCATTGTTCCAAAAGCTTCTTCTTCAAGTTGAGGAAGAATACGGATTCACCAATTTAGGCAGAGGAAGTGTTGAAGAAATTCTCAAGAGCTTGGCTCCGTCTGATCAGTCAAGAAACAATGAGTAGAAGATACATTGATCAAACCTTAGGGAAACAGGTTTTAAAAATAAAAATCAAAAAAATATATCATTGTTGTTCATATTTTTTTCTTTCAAACAATTTCTTCATTTCCCTCAAACAAACAAACAAACAAACAATTTCTTCATTTCCGCTGTGTTAGAGGTCGAAATCGTGTGAGTTGCTATTCTACATGAATAAAATCTTATTAGTAGTATATTACGGCAAATTTTACTATAGTCAATGACTAACTGCTTTTAGGCATCTTAATACTTACATCACAACCAATAATATTTAGACGACTAGACAACTCATCAATTTTCTTAACACTAATCTTGACCATGGTTAGCTTTTCACTCAAATAATAAAAATAAAAAATAAAATCCCGCCAATTTGTTTCCTAATCTATTTCACAGAGTTTGCCTACTTCTCAACTCATTCTCAAATATTGTGGAACGCCAAGCCGCCGCGCGAGGAACATATTTTCAGTTGATTTGTGGATGACAATGATAAGTTGATAACCGGAGCAATCTCAAAAAGGGAAAAAAACATCTTTCCAAATCTTTCAATAATCGTTTAAGGAATGAATTAAGCATCCATAGCTTATCATAAATCCACTTACAGGGATGGTTGGCAAAGTGGTGCTTTGAGGTGCTTCCTAGAAAAATGAAAAATGTAAAAGAATAAATATTATGTTCAAAAAGTTAAAAGTTGGAAATATATGCGTCGCAGGAAACAATTTAAAAAATATAACTACGTCTGTTCTGCGTCGGTCCCAAATGATTTTGATTTTTCCCAAAGAGATTTGTCCGCGTAGGACCGACGCACGAGTTACGCGTGACCGACGCACGAGTCACGCATAACCGACGCACGAGTCACGCGTGACCGTCGCACGAATCACGCGCGATAGGCGCACGAGTCCCACGAAGACACGTCACCATCGCTTCACGACCTATGAATTCATTTCCTTTCAAATAATCTTATAGTTTTAGGCATCACAGGATGATATTTTTAACTCTAATTTTAGTTTTTAAATTTAGCAAATTTTATCAATATAATTTTTTTTGACATATTATGCTCAAAAAGTTAAAAGCTGGAAATATATGCGTCATAGGAAACAATTTTAAAAATATACCTACGTCGTTCTGCATCAGTACCACAGGATTTTGATTTTTCCCAAAAAGATTTATCCGCGTAGGCACGACGCACGATACACGCGTGACCGACGCATGAGTCACGCGTAGCAGACGCACGAATCACGAATGACAGGCACATGAGTCCCGCGAAGACGCGTCACCATCGCCTCAGGACCTATGAATTCCATTTCCTTTTTATTTTTGTTTTTCTTTTTGTATTTAGGTAAGAAAAAGTTCTTTCAATAATTCCATTTCATTATTTATTTATTTAGGGTAAAACACATTTTTGTTTGTTCATTCTAATAAATATATTAAAGAAAAACATCAATCACAGGTTAATCTACTAGTGTGTATATATATATATATATATATATATATTTGAAACTGAAGACTCGTGAGCTTTACATGTATTAATTCTCACATGCAGTCATCAAAAGTCTGAATATACGCATATGCATGTCAATGTCTATTCCTGCAATTGATTCAAATTTGACAAAAGTGCCACCCGCCAAGCATTTCTACATCTGTGGACTACTACTCTTCACAATAACTTGGTGGTTTTTTTGGGCAATGAGATAGCAACTTGGACATGGGTATGAGATGATGAGCTCAGTAATAATATATATATATATATATATATATATATATATATATATATATATATATATATATATATATATATATATATTAATGAAAAAAATGGATTTAGCAAGGAAACTTGACATATTATGCTCAAAAAGTTAAGTTGGAAATATCTGCGTCGCAGAGAATCAATTTGAAAAATATACCTACGTCCGTTTTGCGTCAGTCACTTAGGATTTTGATTTTTCCCAAAAAGTTTTGTCTGCATAGGCATGACGCATGACTCACACGTGACCGACGCCCGAGTCGCGCGTGACTGGCCGACACACGAATCACACACGACCGCCACACGAATCACGCACGAAATTCTCTTTTGAAAATGACATATTACATGCATGCACACGACTGTTTGGTGTAATTAAATGGGACCGAGACTATGTGGAGTGGGATGTGGGAGGGTGGAGTGGGATGTGGGAGGGTGGTGGTGGTAGATATAACATGGAATAAGGGCGAGGGTAGGGTGGGGTGAGGGGTGGATACATACATTCAAAGACAATGCAGCACTTTCCTACTTATATATATTCAATTCATCTCAAATTTCAATCATTCTTTCAGTCAGATTCAAGTTCAACTCAAGTACTCAACAAACCAAATCTATAAAAAAAAGGGATCAAGAAAGTTTATTCCAAAAGCAACAATTAATTTTCTTCGGAAAAAAAAGGGGAGGGCAACAAAAATGATTGTTCAAGAAATGCACTCTTTCAAAGTTGAGTCTTCCTCCGGGTTTTAGATTCAACCCAACTGATGAAGAGCTTCTGCTTCATTATCTATGGAGAAAGGTTGCAGGCCATAATTTTAACCACCAAATTATTGGTGATTTTGATGTGTATATGTATGACCCTTGGTTTCTTCCAAGCAAGTTTATTTCTATATAGTTATACAAATTCATTTTTCTAAGACATTTTCTCAATGACACCACAAAATAATCTATGATTTTAGGCATCACAGGATGATATTTTTAACTGTATAATATTTTTTTTAAGGCAATGCATTATTTGGAGAAAAAGAACATTACTATTTTAGAAAATGCCCCAATGGATCAAGGCAAAACCGTATGCATGGCCGGTTCCGGTTAAAGTGTGGGGTGCCTAGAAAATGTAGAAATACCTAAACCTAAGCAAGTAAAAATTGGGCCTAAGACAGTTGATTGCATCTTTATTGGTTACGCAAATATTAGTAGCGCCTATCGGTTTCTGTTCAAAAATCAGACATTCTTGACGTCCATGAAAATACAATTATTGAGTCGAGGAATGCTGTATTTATTGAGGAGATCTTTCCTTGCAAAGACAAGGAGAAAGAATGTTCAAGTTCTAGATAACTTCTGATGAAATAACACATGATGAATCAATGATCATCAGGAAACGGAGGAACCACGCAAAAGTAAAAAGACAAGGACTTTAACGTCTTTTGGTCCTGATTTCCTTACCTATATGGTAGAGGATGATCCAAGGACATTTGATGAGGCTATGTCCACTCCAGAAGCACCATTCTGGAAAGAGGCTATCAATAGTGAAATATAATCCATCCTGCAAAATCACACTTAGGAGTTGGTTGATCTTCCACCCGGAGATAAACCACTCGAATGTAAGTGGATTTTCAAGAAGAAAATGAAAGCGGATGGATCTATTGATAAATACAAGGCCAGGTTGGTAGCCAAAGGATACAGATAAAATGAAGGCCAAGATTTTTTTGACACATACTCACCAGTCACGAGAATTACGTCTATACGTATTCTGATTGCCATTGCTGAACTGTTTAAACTGGAAATCCATCAAATTGTTGTTAAAACAGCTTTCTTAAATGGTGAGTTAGAAGAAGAAATTTATATGGAACAACCTGAAGGGTTTGTAGTTCCAGGTCAAGAAAGGAAAGTTTGTAAACTTGTGAAATCACTGTATGGGCTTAAGCAAGCACCTAAATAGTGGCACTTGAAATTTGACCAAACAATGATGGCAAATGGTTTTAGAATTAATGAATGTGATAAGTGTGTCTACATAAAGACAACACTAAAGCCTACGTGATAGTATGTTTATATGTAGACGACATGCTAATCATGGGTAGTGATCATGAGATCATCGTGAACACTTAGAGAATGCTGACTAAGAGCTTCGAGATGAAGGATATGGGAGTTGCTGATGTTATACTTGGGATTAAAATCTCAAAAACGTCTGATGGATTGATGTTGTCACAGGCTCACTATGTAGAGTCTGTTCTTAAAAGATTTAATGCTTTTGACAAGAGTCATGTTAAAACTCCACTTGACTTAAGTAAACACCTAGTCAAAAATAGAGGTGAACCTGTAAGACAATTGGAATACTCACAAGTGATTGGTAGTCTGATGTACATTACAAATTATACAAGACCAGACTTGGCATGTGCAGTGAATAAATTGAGTAGGTTCACTAGTAATCCAAGTGAGGATCATTGGATAGCCTTGATAGGATGTTAATGTATTTGAAGTTTACAATGAACCTCGGATTACAGTATACAAGATATCCAGCAGTATTGGAAGGATATTGTGATGCAAACTGGATATCTGACTATAAGGATTCAAAATCCACCAGTGGATATGTATTCACTACTGGTGGTGGTGCAGTGTCCTGGAAATCCTCAAAAACACACATTGCTCGATCCACTATGGAATCTGAGTTTATTGCATTAGAAAAAACTGGAGAAGAAGCAGAAAGGCTTCGGAATTTCTTAGAGGATATTCCTTGTTGGCCAAAGCCAATTCCTCCTATCGGCATACATTGTGATAGTATGTCGGCTATAGGACGTGCACAAAGCTGTATGTATAATGGTAAGTCTCGACACATTGATGCCATCAAACAATTTATCTCTAATGGAGTGATTTCCATTGATTACATACAATCAAAGGAGAATCTTGCAAATCCGCTAACAAAAGGTTTACCTAGAGATCAAATGTCAATCTTGACAAACGGAATGGGACTTAAGCCTATTAAGCATGTTCCCTTATAATGGCAACCCAACCATAGTGACTGGAGATCCCAAGATCATGGTTCAAAAGGGAGAACTAAGTTACGAGGGACAGTTAGCACTTCCATATTCTATCAGAACAAAAGTGGTGTCTGTTGACGGTTTAGGTTAAGCATAAAATTTTTAATGATTCCTATATCTTGGTTAAGCCGAGAGGGGTATTGCAGAGTACTCTTTATAAGAGGTCGCCTATGTAAGTGGAAGTGGGGCTGCTTCTATGAGAATTTGTGGGCTAAATTCTCTAACACACTTTCTGAAACCAAGGTGTTCCAAGGCCGAAATGGATACAACCATGAAAACTTTGAGAAGGCCAGGGGGTCTATTATGTGGGTATCATTGTCTAGGCATGCACCAAAGCCTGAGCAGTTCAAGACCTAGTTCATTGCTCAGCCGAGTATGTCCAATGGTATTCTACTAAGGAAGGTTCAAGGCAGCAAACCACCTCGCCCGATGTAATAGAACTCCTTTTTATTATCTCTACAGAGTCTGCATAGCATATGCATTAATTTTCATTCATGTGGGGTATTGTTGGAATTTTAATGGTTTAGCTCAAATTGGGTCCAATTATAAGTGGCGAACAGTCCACTTTAGGCTCGAATTTGAATGACTTGTGGAATGAGTTTCCTGGAGCTAAAACTATTATTGGAAACTACTAAGATAGTAGTTGATGTTAGGATTTTGAATCACTTGATTCCGGGTGAATGAGAAATTAATGCCAAAATGTAGAGTAATTTATGTGGGTGTTGTAATGGAAATGTGTTCCATTTGTCCCACATAAGTAATGAAACCTAAAATGCTCACTATATAAGTGGGAGAGTTTCATTGAGGTACAAGCCCCAAGGGGCAAGAGAATTTTGTGAAGGAGGGAGGACGTAGATGCTTGTTGGTTCACACGCGCTCGCGCCACCGCCGCCGTCCGGCTCGGCTCGGCTCGGTTCGGCCTTGTGGCTCGGCTCGGCTCAAGTATTAAATTTTTTGGACCAGATCAACATGTAATTCTGAAATAATGCAACAGATAAATGCAGAAAATGAAGCATCAGTTCAGAAATGTTCAATAGGCACCAGTTCGAATTAACAGACATTTCTGTTAGAAAATTAACTGTTCCAACTGACATTATTCAACAGTTGCATCCCTCCTGTCACTGCGAAATTTAACAGATAAATCTGTTCATTTGCCTCAATTACTGTTCTATAAATAGACAACATCCTGAATGAAAAATATACAACATTTAATCAAACCATTACTGTGCAGAAATAAACACTTCAGCACTAGCATTGTTGGAGATAAACAAAGGCCCTATCAGTTCGTTGATTTCCTCATTCTAGTGCAAGAACCCGGAAAGGTAGATTGTTGTATCTTGGGAGACGTATTGCCATAAACCATGTGCACCATAGTCGGGGCAATTATGTTATAAGGACAGAGTTCTAAACTCGCCTCAGTCACAATAAGTTTTCGCGTTTACATTTTGCTTTATGTATCATTTTTGTTTCCATGTGTTGCATAATATGAACATATGAATAAGATTCTTCATGTTATGTGTTCATCCTTTTAGATTTATGTTTTTACAAATTCATGTTATCCATCTCTCAGAAAATTACAAACCGATACACTATTAATTTTTCTAACAGTAACCAATGGATTGCTGATCATTAATCAAGAAATATGTCATCTTCCTTATATTTCAAGTTGGTATCGAAGTGACTAGTCGGTGGTAATGTCCACCGCCGGTCAGGACACTGGAGGATCCTCCGGACCTCTCCTTACTGAGAATATCTCTGAATCATCACCGGTTACCACCATACCTTTTGGATCTGTCCCCATCTCAGCCGCTACATGTATTCCACCACCCACCAGCATACAACTTCCACCATTTCTGACCTCTTTTTCGGCACTTTCATCCACAAATAGGGTAGATTGCCCTCAGTCCATTGGTTACAGACATTTCCCTTCACTATTCTCCTGGAGCCCAACACCTTATATTGCAATTCCCTTTGGAGGAACTTTGTCTCAGTCGCTTAATATGAAATTGGATCGAAAAAATTACCTTCTCTGTAAATACTCGGTCTTACTTGTTGTTCGTGGCTACAAACTTGATGGTCACATGTTTGTAACTAAGCCTTCTCCTCCACTGATGATTCTAAGTCCAGCTGGTTTAAGGTTTGTTCCCAATCCGGGATATGATGAATGGCACACCACCGATCAGCTTCTCCTTGGTTGGCCGCTCCGATCTATGACGGAGCAGGCGCTCTATGAGGTTGTTGGATGCAAAACTGCATGATGTCTGGGTTACTCTCGAAGCTCTATTCAATAGTTAAGCCCAGTCACGTTTGTTGAAATACAAGAATGCTCTCACAAAAACAAAAAAAGGTGGGAAGACGATGGCTGATTATCTTGCTCAAATGAAGAATTATTCGGACTCATTGGCAGCTGTTGGATTCCTTATTCCCACAGCTGAATTAGTCTTGGTTGTTCTTGGTGGGCTACCCAGGGAATACAAATCTGTGGTGGTAAACATAACTTCTACGGTTGGATCCCTATCATGGCCTGAAGTTCAGGCTCAATTGTTGACTCATGAACGCCTTCTTTCGAGATACAATACTTCATCTCATATTGATCTTGCCAATCCCCCTGTGAATGCTTCCTACACCTAGTCCGGATCAGGAAGAGGTAGAACTAGACCCTAGCAGACCACTGGAAATGAAAATAAAGGCAGAGGCAACAACAATAGAGGCAAGCGCAGAGGAAAGAGCAATGGTAGGGGCCCTTCCAACTCCAACAACAACAACAACAACAACTCAAGCACCAGACCTGTTTGCCAGATCTATTTGAAGACAGGTCACATTGCTTCTGATTGCGGGTGTCGTTTTGAGTCAAATTATGTGAGCACACCCCCACAGGGATTTTCAAATGGCAAGAAATTTTTTGCATATCTGGCAACACCTGAGTCTGTGGCTGATCCTAGTTGGTACCTGGACAGTGGGGCTAGAAATCATGTCACCAATGATGTGAACAATCTGAGTCTGAGATCTCCCTATGAGGGTTCTGATGCACTTGTAATTAGGAATGGTGAGAGACTTGTTATTCCTCATATTGGTTCCAGTAGAATTCTTTTTTCTAATACCGCACACAACTTGTCCCTTAATAACATTCTTCATGTCCCAAGAATAGCCCAAAATCTTTTAAATATATCTTATCTTATTCATGATAATTCTGTGATCATTGAATTTACTAACTCTTGTTTCTTTGTCAAGGAAAAAATTACCAAGACCATTCTTCTACAAGGACATCTTAGAGAAGGCCTCTATCAAATTCAGACTCCCATCATCATTGCTTCATCCAATAGCTCCCCTCACTCCAAGCATTCTGCTCACTTGTCTGCTGCACCAGCTTATAGCTTAGGTTCTGTTTCTGTTTTCCCTAAAGATGTTGAACTTTGGCATTGGAGACTAAGCCACCCTTCTATAAAAGTTCTTCATCAAGTTTTCAAACTATGTAATATTTCTGATATCAATGAAAACTGTGTTTTTGTGAAGCTTGCCAGTATGGCAAATTGCATTCCATCCCTTACACTAGTTCCCCTACTGTATCTAAAGCACCACTTGAACTTATCCATTCTGATCTATGGGAGCCTTCTCCGGTTAGACCAGTCAATGGATATCTCTATTACATTATGTTTGTTGATGATTTTAGCAGATTTTCCTGGATATTTCCTTTGAAAAAAAAAATCTAATACTTTTAATCTCTTTATGAACTTTAAATCTCTTGCTGAAAATCAGTTTAATCATAAGATCAAAGTGTTTCAGTCTGATTGGGGAGAAGAGTTTAGGAGCATTCACACATTTCTTTAGCAGTCTGGGATCCACTTTAGGCACCCCTGTCCACACACACGCCCAAAATGGAAAAGTTGAAAGAAAGTACAGACACATCACAGAAACTGGACTAACCCTTTTAGCTCAAGCAGGTCTACCCCTTAAATTCTGCTGGCATAGCTTTCAACATGCTTTCCATCTAATCAACATCTTGCCTACACCTGTTCTTCATCAAAAGTCCCATTCCTCTGTCCTTTTTCAACAAATACCTAACTACCAGAACATCAGAACTTTTGCTTGTGCCTGTTATCCCCTCCTAAGGCCATATCACACCCAAAAGTTTCAGTTTCATACCCAAAAATGCACTTACTTAGGCCTTAGCCCAAATCACAAAGGTCATGTGTGTGTTGATCCCTCATGTAGGATCTATATATCTAGAGATATAACCTTTGATGAGCCAACCTTTCCACACAAACATTCCACTACTTCTAACACTAATGCCCCTGTTTCATCTACCTGTCCTAATCCACACTTTACCATTATACCAGTTCATCATCCTCTACTGCTGACTCATATCAGTCCTCCCCCCACCAGAGTAATCCTGAAGCCTCTCAAGTCTCTCCTAGCAGTGCTATCACACCAGATCCCTCCATTTCTTCTACACCACCTTCTCCTCAACCATCACGTCAAATTAGTAGCAACTCCAACTCCACATCCAACTCCTCTTCTAGCTCTCAGCCACATAATTAGTGTTTCACCTCCCCTGCACTTATACCCTATCATCGTATGCAAACCAGATTGAAGAGTGGTATAATTAAACCTAAACATCTCTTAAGTCTTGCAGCATAGGTATCTCCTTTATCCCAGGATGAACCAACTTCAGTACCAGAGGCTCTCTCAGATCCAGCTTGGACACAAGCCATGAAAGAAGAGTATAAGGTCTTATGTGACAATCATACTTGGACTCAAGTACCTCCTCATCCATCTCAAAATCTGGTTGGGAATAGATAGATTTACAAACTCAAGTTAAAGCCTGATAGGAGTGTGCTCAAATACAAGGCAAGACTAGTAGCCAAAGGGTTTCATCAACAACTTGGAGTTGATTACAATGATACCTTCAGTCATGTGGCCAAGTCATCTACAATCAGAGTGATATTGGCTTTAGATGTCTCTCTGAATTAGCCCATCAAGCAAGTGGACTTCAACAATGCCTTCTTGAATAGGACCTTACATGAATCAGTTTTCATGCCTCAACCTGAAGGTTTCAAAGATCAGTCCAAAGCCCATTATGTTTGCAAACTTCAGAAGGCCCTGTTGTTGGAATTGTGTCCTAAACCCAATCGGGTTGGACCGGATCCGACTGGGTCGGATCATTTCTACTATTTCTTTATGTTTATACATATATTAAATGGCTTTTCTGTTGTCATATATTTGTTACTTTAAAGAACCAATTGTGAATTGTTATATGATAACGTCCTTGGTATTAAAATGTGGTAGAGAAACCATGATAGGCGATTATGGTTGATGAGATCTCTAATCACTTTAATAAGTTTGATACTTAAATGTCTCTAGGCTGATGTACTATTAAACAGGGCATTGATAGTATAAACATGCTAGCACGTATTAGATGTCTTCTGTCTTTAAGGGCAGATATAGATCTCGTCTATTGAAGTGTGGAGACACTTGGACTGTATGCGGACGTGTATTAGAGAATGCGTACGTTAGACTGACCCACTACATTAAGTGTCGCGCTATGTGATGGTTGTGTAATTATCTTTAGGACCGGAGTCTACATGGAATCACGGTGTGGATTGTCATGCTTTGACACTATTGAGGTTTCCCCTAGCCACGGGGCGATCATGCGGTAGTGATTGGGTGTGATACTGAAGCATGCGGAGTATACATGTTTGGTCGTGCAGGGATCGCGTACTTATCGGTGGGGTGAATATCCGAAAAGGCCTTCCTATAAGGAATGTCTTACTCTCGTGAATCTTTGCAAAGTGGGAGTAAATGAGTTACTTCGTGAGAGCATGATATCCAGATTATAAGATACGGTCGTTAATGTTTGACACTCGGCGTACGACCGTATGAATATTATTATAGCGATAGTATTGTAATTTACATGGTAACTGTTTCACATGAAAGGTAGTAGTCATTGCATTTGACTCTTTCGATGATTAGGGGTCACGGTGTGTTGCTAGACGCTATCCCGTGATCGTTAGGTATGGAAGGCATTTTCGTAATTTGCATTTTGTGTCTACGGCCAACATATTCGGAAGCCTATCGGGTCACACACATAAGAACATCTAGCTGGATTAAAATGTGATGACCAAATAAGAAAAGTTTATCTCGTACTATAAAGGTTATAGTGGTAAATTAATATGGTGGTATTTATTTATTATGAATAAATTAAATACAAGATATTAATAATATTATATTAATTAAAAATATTCGGATGCCAATTTATTGGCTAAGGTGGCACAATTTGTGTGTGTATAAGATACACTTGAATTGTGTTATTTAATTAATGGTATTACAATATATTAATATTAGATATTAATATTTATATATATATGTGCTTCCAGCGTGTGGTGCAATATGCATGTGCATAGTTGTTTCCAATATATATATGTGTGTGTGTCAATATATATATATATATATATATATATATATATATATATATATATATATATATATATGTGTGTGTGTGTGTGTGTGTGTGTGTGTGTGTGTATATAGACATGTGTGAATTGATTTATGGTAATATAATAAAAAATAAAGATATATTCAATATAAGATATTGTCAATATATATCTTGGAGCAAATATTTAATATAAGATATTGGATATTAATGAGATAAATCAATCAATTATATTTTCTTTATTTTACTATTAAAAGGTTTTCTTTCTCCCCTATCTACTAGGAAGCTAATCCCAATCAGATTGGGAACAGTAGGGGCACAGGTCACTCTATAAAAGGAGAGGTTTGGCTAGCTCTTTAGTACATCACAATTCCAAGAGCTAATAGTTCTTGTGAAAAAATAGAGAGCTTCTTTGGAGAGATTTTCTAAATGGAAACAGTCTTGAACTAGCAGTTCGTTTGAGTAGACACTACTCTTGAACTGTGGGATGCCTAATGATAGTGTTACTAGCTTGGACTATTCGATTTTCTAATCGACAAATCATAAGAGCAAAGCTCCCACTAGTTTATCGGTTCCAAATATCGTCTAACTAGCAACACTTTGTATTTATGATTTTTCAAAGATTAGAACATCACCTAGAACTAAGCTCCCACTAGTTTATCAGTTCCAAATACTGGCTAACTAGAAATGCTATGTTCATGATGTTTCAAAGATTATAAAATCTCCAGAACTAAGCTCCCACTAGTTTATCAGTTCCAAATACTGTCTAACTAGTAACGTTTTATTCTTGTTTTTCCAATGAATGGAAAAACTCTTGTGCAGTCCATTACACATTTTTAATGATTCAGAAAAACAACAAATCATAAGACTAAGGCTCCCACTAGTTTATCGGTTCCAAATACCGTCTAACTAGCAACGCCTTATGTATATGATTTTCCAATTTTTCAATTTAGAAATTTGTTGTGTAATTACACTTTTAAAATTCACTAAATGAATTTATCTGATAGTCCTATATCATCTTTTGTAAACTAAGTATGATCGTCTCTCGTTCAACATGAGTGACATCCGTGACATACCTATACTATGTCACTTAAGTTTTTAAAGGCTCAAGAAAAAAATCTCTTCCAAAAAATTAACTGCATTCTTTTGATAATTACAACGTACTTGTTACTTTCCACATTTTTAATGAAGTCCTATTACTAATAGTTTAGTAGCCTAGAGATTTAGTTGTAAAATAAATATGACAGAAAGTTAAATTCAAAAAATAAATTTCACTACTAGATTTTTATTTTAGGAATAATAAACTTTATTTAAAGTATATCCTAGAATTCCAAGGATTTAACCTCGCACCTCAGTGCCACCGTAGGGTAGGTCAAATAGGTGACGGTTAAACTGAGACAATCTCTCTCAATGATTAAGCTTCGAGAATTGAACATCTCACGGGAATCAGACATCCCGGATTTTAATCACTGATTACCTTCCTTTTTCTACCCTAGATATTTCGAAAATATCCATAAAGAGTGTGACCTACTATATCAGATCTCAAAGTACGCCCCGAGTTTGCCGCCGTAGGGTCGGTCAGTGACTCAACGAGTACCCAAAAATCTATTCTTTCGGAGACCAAGCATTGAATTTTGATAGGGGTGAACACCATCCGTAGGGGGCCGAAATCAAAGCGGCTCGAGGCGTCACCCTTCTCTCACGTGCTTGCATCTATAGTAGAGGCCGTGGGGTTGGCTGTCGCCTTCCCCGCTCCCACTCAATAATTTGAAAAAAGTGATGGGTTTACTAATTACGGTTTCGGTCTTGACAATAAGAAACAATAAATCAAAGTACTCCGAACATGGTCGGTTATGTAGGCAAGCCTACGCCGTCTTATTCGTTGGAACATATGTGACAGTTCAGGCTAATCCAGCAAAAGAATCCCCGTTTAGCCCGAAGGCTTATCGGCTATGCTAAGTCTTGTCGAACTACTGTAACATACATCACACTTGGTAGGGAGTCAATCAAGCGAAGCTTGGTTGAACTCGCCCAACCATGGTTAGACCATCTCCGAACCCGTGTACAATGATTTTCCGATTTCTCTATTGTTAACCAAAGCGCAATCTCGTTCTGTTTAAGGTGGGTTCACCGAAAACTCAACGATTTATCTAAGTGAGATTCACCGAGAATCTATCACTAAAATCATAACGATTGACAAAACCCGGTTCCTCGATTTTTTTATAATTAGTTACATATTTATTAACTACCAAATATTAATTAAATAAGCTTTTTAACTAATTATACGAGTTATACATGCCTAATTTATTCGAAATAAACTAGCTACATGTATGCATTGGAGTGGAATCATGAAGATGCATGTCATGGCTAGTTCCGGTTATATCATACAATTTTCGATCATACACGAAAAAAAATAACGGAAAAATAAACACCGAGATGGATCGTTGGTACCCCCGACTAATCTATTTTCTAAGGAAAAGTAAAACTTATTCTAAGTCTTCAAATCTTGATCTTCGACCTTAATCTTGAAACTTCCGGATCTCGAACCTTCAATCTTGACACGAACCACGAACGACGAGAGAGGAGGCCGTAATATACGAATATATTAAAATATATTTATATTACAAATTTGTTTTATAATTTTTTTTTTGTACTAATTGCCTTCAGCAAAAGAAAAAATAAAAAAATAAAACACTTTTTTTTTTTTTTTTTTTGTGTCACGGCAGGTCCGAAAAATAATTTATTTTTATTATATTGATTGACCTAATGCCAATCCATACAACAATGTTAACAAAAAAGGAAACACTAGTTGCCGCAAAAAAAAAAGATGATGATGCCGAGACAATTCATAGAAAAATTACAGCCGCATGCTGTTTTAAAAAAAAATTCCGTGACCTACAAAAATTGCCGGAAAATAAAACAATCGGCCTCCTCCCGTTTTACCTTCTTGATGATTTTCAACACCATGATCTTCGTCATCTCGAATCCGGAACAAATTAAAAAATTACAAAAGATCCAATCTTTTTACAAATTTTCGTTAAAGGTTAAATTTAAATACAAATCATATGCTCAATTGATACTAATCAAAAGAGCTACAAAACAGATCTACTGGGTAAACAGTACCAACCCCATTTCATCTCTTCAACCACGACAATCACAAGGCAACATACATGATATAAAATTCGATGCACATACATACATACAAAATTTAAATAAAAACATCTAAAACATGTTTTTTCCACTCCTAGATCTAAAATTCACATACTTTGATTGATAGATCAAAGGCTCTGATACCACTTGTAGGATGTAATATCGTCGGATGGATCAAGATCCACCCGATTACGCAACGAAAAGTACAATATCTAGATCTAGTCAACCAAAATACATGAATAAAATAGATCTAAACCTACGAGGGGGTTTAGATTGCTTACCGGTTTATTGTGAATAAACGTCTAGAACAATCTTCAATCCAAGCTAGTTGAGAAGCCAAAGTCTTCCAACGTGTGTCTCTAAGCACCACCAAGTGGATGGTGTTTCAAGCCGCTTGACCTCCTCGATATGCTACCTTAGAAAATCCCGAAGTTTTTCTAAAACTCGAACCCATAGTATTTGGCCGAAATATCTAAGCCACAATACTACCTAAAACTCGAAATTTGTGATGTAAATAAGGCTTGGGAGAACTCTCTTTATATGTGAGAATAATCCTCGTCCTCCAAGGATTTAATAATTAAGAGATAATTATTATGTTAATCCTTATTTTAAATAAAAGATAAATATAATATATAACAAATTAGGATAAATAAATATATTATCCAATATTCCATGATTTATCATTTAACAAATAAATGATTAAATCATATATTAAATAATTATACAAGAAAACTAATTTCTCTCTAATTAATTAATACAAAATGCGCCCCATACCCTAGGTATTAAGGGCTCCCACGCATTTCACACACTTGGGCCGAGTCCACGAAAAATTTCTTTTCCATGTATTTAATTATCTAGTCCAACTAAACAATTAATCCACATATCAATTAAATAGTCCAATCCAACTATTTAATATTAATTGAGGTGAAGCGACGAGAAAACATATGCTATGTTAGGAGCCACGTCGGGGACCATGGACCCATATTCAGTAGCTACAATAAATTAAATAATATTATCCGTCAGACCGAACAATAATATTCATCTATTAATTTCGGGATTACACCACCATAAACCCGAAACTGAACTCTGCCGAATATAGATAACTTACACTCAACCATGAGTTGATAAGCGTTCAACGATATAATCATTACATATGGATAAATCCTCCATAGATTGTTCGTTTCGATTCAGGATATCTCCGTAAACCCTTCTCGAAACATCTTATCCTTATTTACCATTAACCCCCTAGTGACCAATTAGTTCATAACTAATATAATATGAACTCCCGGGATCGATGAGTTTATAGGATTAACAAATAAGGGAACTGTCTGTCTACTTCCCAAGGGAAGGAATGGATTCCATATCTGTGATAGCACAGACTACTCACTCATTCCAGAATAGAGCCAACGAGAGTGTTGGACCACATACTACTGGTGATCCTTACTAACACATCAAACTCTACCCTAGTCTAAGCGGTTATGCAGCAGATCACCTCGAGATTGAGATTAATCCATATATGATCATCTTGTGATTCGATAAGACTTCTCGATTACGGAATTATATCGAGAACTCAAATCAAATCGGTCCAAATTTCTATATGATTATCATCATATATAAATGCCCCACTAGGTACCTTATTACCGATAAATCCGGATAAGATCATCACACGATTAAGTGTTCTAGGCGCATTATTACCAAATTAATCTTGAGACCCGTACTCAGATTAATAAACGCTACGGACTAAGTTAATTTTAAGTACATCTCACTAACTCAATCCTCTTGTGTATAGCCATACACTAAGTTATGTGATTACATAAACGAGGTACTTAGGGTTTTCAGTAGTGTCTTAATTATAAGCATACATGCATATAATAAGATGAACTATTAATTCTGTCCTAAAACAATTAGATAATTGTCTTTCGGGCACTACACCTAACAATAATATGATTATATGAATCCCGATTGATCATGGACTCGACCGATAGGATATATGTGAATGATTTAATTTTTCAGTTGGTTCAAAAATTGTCCTAGGCCGTTATGAAGAATGTGACCTAGTTTATATTATGCATTTATCCCATTCCTGTTAGATCCCCCCCGTTTGCAGTGAGTGTATTTATTTTATTAGATAGAATTAAATGTAACAAGAATGGAGCAGAAGATGGAGACCAAAGAAAGAAGAATAAAGATCCCATTGGAGATGGCACATTAATGATCCTATTGGCGGTTGCAGCTACCCTTAGATTGTGACCCGCGGGTTCGTCAGTTTGTATTCGAAACCGCACCTAGGAAAAGTCCATGATCATACCGGTTACTTTACGCATTTATTTATTTTGTGCTTGTATTTATTTTATATGATACGGTAGATGCATGACTAAGCACGATCTAGATGAATGTGTAGGATGTATGTCTATAGAGATAGATATACTTGATGAGACCATAATTAAAATTAATTAAGTGAATTAATTTACATAAATACTTCCACCTCAAAAGAATCAAGTTGAAATTGCCTCCCCATATTATAATGACAGTGAAGAGCCCTTGTTCGGATCCAACTCATCAGCCAAAGCAGGGGTTGACCTACTTCGGGTATATCGTCATTATCGAGATATGATCGTATGAGATCTCACGAATATTGGGGTTATAACTTGACTAAGAATTCTCTCGGCCACCAGCCAAAGCGGGGTCGTTTGGATTTTAGAGGCAAGGGTTTGACTACTTCATAAGATGAAAAATTGTCAAAGAGTTGACTAGTCAAACAACAAGAGTCATATAAGATACGATTGACAAAGAGTTGTCTACCTATTAGACTATTTTCGGCCCACCAGCCAAAGTGGGGGTCACGGTAGTTTAGTGGGATCTTGTCCACTAAAGAAATTAATAATTCTTGAAAGTCAATTGGGAGTAGTTGACTAGTGGGAGCAAAATCATAAACCAAAAGACCATTTTTGATTTTGCGTGTATAAACAACAACACTTTTTTATTTTCATTTTTATGTTGTAGTTTTAGCAAACTTTATATTTATGTTTTATTCTCGATTAGTAAAACCAAATTATGACTGTTACCTTTGAGAAACGTTCTCAAGTATGGTTAAGTAATTTTAATCTTTTTAAAATAAGCAATGACACGAGCAATCCCGTTATAGTAGTTAGAGACAATGAGACTACATGTTTGATGGAGTACTCCAAGGCTTTAATTATTAATGAAAGCGGAAGCTCATGATATAATTAAATCATTTGAAATAAGTTTCAACGAATTAGTCATATATTGGATACGATCCAAGATGATCATTCTGTCATACGATGACAATTAATTCAAACGTTGGATAAGAATGACCACATCTAATTTTGGAAAGGTTGTTTTCAAAATTGTAAGATTTAAGTATCGACTTAATTCTACCATTGCTTAAAGGTTAATTAAATAGTTAATGTTTTAAATACGATTTAAAAGGTTAAATAAACTATTTAATAAACTTTAGATTTTCTTTATGAAAGGAAATTAAAGACATTGCTCTTGTGATTTTTCTTAAGTCTTATGAAGACTATATTTAGAAATATTTACAAGTGCTTAAAGGATTGAAAGGAAAGTTAGGGCATGTGCTTAAATAGAGAGCTTATCGAAGTCTCTGTTCTAGGCAAGTGTGTTGAGATAAATCTATCTAAGTTCAAAGAGGACTCTAAGATATATGATATCTTACGAGTGTGATTATATTAGAAAGATTAAATGCAGATATGGAAGGTGAAGCAAACGTTGTGACACTTACCATATTCTGGATCTAGTAAACTGATAAGAGAACTAAATAAATGTTATTATGTTCCGGTTCTTATGAAGAATATATTTTCAAAAAAAAAGAATATATTTTCAGTTATTTGTTAGGATTTAATAGACATATTCAATTGCAAAGAATAAATGTTATTCTGATAAAGTTGAAAGGTCACTGAATCTAACATACTAGATTGTTGTCACTATGTAGTTGATATATGTGATGAAATCTCAACCAAATATTAGTATGGTTGTTAACCTTGATATTTGTGGTTGTTCTAGACATAGTCTCTCTGGAAGGGAAGCGTGTAATTAAACGTCATTCTAATGATGTTGAACCATATGATTATGAATCATGTGGGTTATACATATCTTATCCAAAGAGGACTAAAATACCCTTTTAAGAAAATGTTATAAAATCTAGATAGTTGTCTAAAGCCTAAACATACCAATGTTTGTTGGCCTATGACAATTAATGACATAAATAATTGTTTATCTCTCTCTTGGACTATTTTTAGAAATAGTTGAATGTACTTATTGAAGTACAACTATTCGGAAAGCCCGAAAAGTTCGAGCTAGTACGAATATGAGATTGATGAGCTACATAGGAATTAATCTTCAATTGGATTGAAGTAATTAATACCTAAAGGGTGTTTCATAAGTCGTCTGAAAAAGGAATAAGATTCCTCCCTTGAAGGATATCATCTTTGGGATACGCAATTAGATTGTGTTTGTTGGTCCCTCGAAAAGGCTTTGGTTAAGTTTAGAGGGGGGGGTGAATAAACTTAACACTTAAAACTTTTGGAGTTAACAAATTCTGCAATTTCAATTGATCTGCGATACTTGATGAGTCTCTCGATACCTCAAGAGCTCACTCGATGATAAGCGATAGTCACTTGATAGTTGAGTTTACTTGAATTTGTGCAGCGGAATTATATCAAAATTAAGCATTAATACTTGTTGTTAAATATGATACTAAGTATTAGATACTCAGTAGTGCAAGTGTGTGATTTCAGTTGCTAGATTCAGTAGGTTGTTGTGTAAAATAAACTAAGTGCAGAATGTAAATGGTGAAAGTAAATAGGCAGATTTTATAGTGGCTCCAGGTGGTGTAATCCTGTCAGTCCACTCTTCTCCTGTGATGTTGGAGGAAATTCACTAGAGATCTTTGATGTAGCTTTTACAAAGATTCCTAAGTTGCTTGTCCTTCACCAATAACTATGGCTTCACAACTGGCCGGGAGCAGGTAGGATTCTTTGCTCCTTAGTCTTACACTGGTCCTTGAAGGGTAGGATTGCCTCTTCACCAGCTCCACCACAAACAACAGTCTTTCACACAACTGTGCTTCACTGTCTTCAGCAGGTTCTTTATAAAATAAAGATTGAATCAAATAAATGATTCAGTTGCTGCAGCTTGATTAGGATGATATAATCAGCAGCTTGCAGACTTCAAGTTTGTATGCTTGATGTAGCTTGAATGTAGAAAACACTTGAAGAATTTCTCTGGATCAGTAGCTTTAAGTTCAGTAGGTTCAGCAGGGTATTTTTCAGCTCAGTAATATCTCTTCAAAGTTTGTTAATTTTCATCATCTTGTTTCTGAGTTGAAAGTCCTCTATTTATAGGCAAGAATGCATGTGACTTGTATTTGAAATTCAAATGTAACCGTTCCTTGTTTTTGTCCCATCCGATTTGCATTCATCACTATTCATAGGATCGACATCGCTGAAATTCCTTTTGACAATCAGCAATCATCCCACCCTTTGACTTATATCCAATGGTTAAAATTCTGAATCATCCCAACGTCTTTTTGATCTCAGCCTTTGATTTGTTTGATAAGTCAGAGGTAGTTGGCTATCCTTATCCATGTAATCTTCCAATAATCTTGAATTAATCAAGGTATATTATCAGCAGGTTCATCAGTCTGCTGAGATACCTATCAGTCTGCTGAACTGCAATTTGTTGTGTATAAAATACAATGCAGGTGACTTCTTTTATCTAACTTTTATTTGTGAAGTTAGATTACACCTTTTTAATTATAACCAAGTTCCAAACATCAACCAACTTATGGAACTTAGACCTTGTACACAAGGTATATGTAATCAGTTTAGGTCATCACAAACTTGCCTAAATTCTCGATTCCATATCCTTGACTTTAATTACTAAGTTTGATCCCTAGCCTTCAGAATCGAGTTTGAGCCTCGGCTTCCGGTCTTCAAAGAGGTTCCCCGACTAGTCTCTGACCTATCTACCCCATCGATATGGACCATCTGGCGATATGAATCAAGAAACCCTTTACTGATGGCTTGTTTGATCAAACCTATTCACAAATCCAACTCTAATAAACCTATACATTTGATCTAGACATGTTTTTGCCTTTGCACTATAACAGCTAGTCTGGCACTCATCATCAAAACACAGAAATAAGTCTAACAATTTCCCTTTTTGGTGATGATGCCAATACCCTCACCTAACAAAGAAAGCAAAAGATATAAAACAAAAACAGAACAAATATAGTCATCTTTCATTATAATCATTTGTTCAAAAATATTACAGTCTAGAATCAGCAAAAATATAAAGCAGTTAAAGTATCTTTGATCTCATTGTCTTCTCTCCCTTTCTTGTCTGGCTTTCTCTGCTTGTTCTTGGTATTCTCTGATTTCTTTCACCATGTCTCTCATCCAATCATTTTCAATCAGAGAGAAGTCAATATGAGGATTTACATGTTTCCACCAATGCCATGCTTCAGGTAGAGTAAGGGATATTTGATTTACCTTGAAGCCTAACCTCATATACACTTCTTTAAATTCATTCACCGAGTCCTTTGCCTTTGTGGTAGGTATACCTATTCCACTTCTACCACCTCTGTGTTTGGCCCTCAAGGATTTGATTCTTGCTTCCCAAAACTTAAGTCCCAAAAATAAGTTCAGACCTTCATGAAACCCCTTGTCATGATAGGGTCTATGTCTGTTATTGTATACCTTCTTGTATTGTTGGAGAAGCTCATCAGTAAGTGGAAGTCTGCCAGGTGCTGGTTGTCTGAGAGCATTTGTATCAGCTTCCCATCTCTTCTTTGCAAAAATTCGCAAAACTTTCTTTGCTTCCTCGATGTTGCCTCTTCCCCCTTATTGACATCATCAACAAACCGGGACAGCAGGCCATGCACACTTTCCTGTGTGATAACTAGGTTTCTGAGTTGTCCTTCAATGATTTCAGTCCTAGTATCAATTGTTGTGATCCTTCCTTGCATTGTTTGCTCCAGCAGGGTTATCCTCTCAGTAAGTTTAGGATCAGGCACAGCAGGTTGTTGTGCAGCAGCAGGCTCAGCAGGTCTAGGGGTTTCAGCAAGCTTGTCAAGTTTTTGTTGAATGGATGTAAATTGATCTTTCAAAAACTTTTCCTTCAAAGTATTCCCTAGCTTGATTCCCCTCACATCTAGCATCATATCATTGACAGCATTTTGAGAAGATGCAAAATTTGAAGCAACTGTATCAGCAGATTGTCTGTTTTCATTCACCATTTTCATCAGCTCTTCAAATCTCTGCTCTTGTCTATCCAGTTGAGTCCTTAACTGTTGCATGTCATTCCTTACAGTCCTCAACTCATTCAACACTTCTACTGGTATCTCACCAGTCATTCTTCCATCAGTAGTATCAGTAGGCTCTTCCACATTATATTGTGGCCTCTGATTGCTCACTACCATTGCCCAACTCCTATCTAATCCAGCAGGATTAGGTCCTTGATATTCTTCCAGAATAGGATCAATGGCAGGTTCTTCAAAGATAGGTACAAATGCCTGTTGGGGATCAACGTTCACATTCTCTTCTTCAGGCATTTGAAACTCCTCATCACTAAAGTCATAGTCCAGCAGCTGCTCATCCTCATTAACAGCAGTCTGCTGACTATCATTCCCTTCAGTGGTCTTGTCTCCAGTAGGCTCCACTACAACAGCCTCTTCAGCAACAGGGGTATCCTCCATACCCAAATTAGGTTCCAACCTTTGTCCAGTCTTCGTTTGAGACTCAAAGACACTGCACTCTTGTTCCAACCTTTGTGCAGTCTTTGTTTGTAGCCCAAAGAACTGCACTCCTCTCTTCAACTCTCTGTGGATTGAATATAGCCTCATCATCCACTTGGAATCCTTCAGCATGACCAATTTTGGTTTGGATGATGGCAGTTTTAGTAAGAGTGCCCTCAAAGTCAAATCCATCTTGATATACAATAGATTCTTCTGAGCTGGCACTAGGTTCACTATAATCAGTAACCTTTTCTTCATCCAAATCCTCACTATGTTCAGCTTCAGTTTGTGCAGTAGGCTCTACAACATGGAATTTATTTGGTTCATCTGCTAGCCTACCAGCACTAAAATTTACTCCATCATTGATCAATGCTTCCAGATCATCCATGGTGAGATCCTGTAGATCCTCATCCATCTCTCCATCTCTTTGGCCCTCAAGCAGAACTTACCAAAGATCGATGGACTATTGTACAGGTGGTTCCTTCAACATTGCAGTCCCACTGGTTCCTCCTGGTCCAGAGGGAAAATATCCTCTTGAATCTGATGATGAGGATGAGTCATCATTTCCATCTCTTGGATCCTTAAACTTGATACCCTCCTCCTTCTGTTGCTCATCAAATAAGTCCATCAATCTGGATTGCAGCAGAGTGGTATCGACTAGGTCCAACAAATTCTCTGCTCCCAACTTGTTAAAAGCCCATTCCTCAAAGTCTGTCATAGGTTCATCAGCTGGCTTTTGTCTCTTGTAGAAACCAAAATTCCATTGGAAATAGTCAGCAATTTGCTGAAGTTTGGGATCTACATACTCTTCTGTTTTCTTCCTTTCTTTCACATGCCTTTCAAAGGGCATGAAAGATCTTCTGGGAACTCTTTCAGTTCCTTGTTGACCTCCAAAGGTCTCAACAACTAGATTCATGGTTTCTTCAACAGATGTTCCAAAGTCAGTAGGTTGCTGAGGTTGTATATTTGTGCCTACTACTTCCATATGTATAACACTTGGTTCCCCCTGACTTACACGCTCATCAGCAGGGTTAGCAGCAGACTGCTCTTCCCCCTGAGTTCTTGCAACACTTGCAGGGTCTTCAACCATTTCTTCAACTACCACAGCAGGTTCAGGTTCAGTGGTTTGTTGTGGTTCTTCAGTAGATACTACAGCAGGCTCAGGGTTAGTAGACTGCTGTATATCTCCAATAGATTGCTCAACAACAACCTGTGCAGCTTCAGTAGATTTAACAACCTCTTCAAAGTGAGGAGTCGTAATTTCCACAGCTTGATGATAGTCAAGGGCTCACCTCAATAGCCTCTTCTTCCTCTTCTATCGATGCTTCCTCTTGGATTCTTTGTGCCTCCAAATTTTTCAGTTCTTTCCCTTTTCCATATTTCTGTTTATGGATAATTTCTTTTCTCCTCTTGGAAAGGGGTTCATCATCTTTTGCAACCATAGTAGACTTCCTCTTTCTACTGTCTTCCTTCTGTTGTTCCTTCCGAATCTCAACAGCATTCTTCTTGCAAAGAACAAAGAGGTCAGTACTTTCAGATGGACCCTCGACTCTCACAGACTCATCTGTCTTGGTTTGCTTTCTTGTTCTTTTAGGCTTTAACACTTCAGTAATATTTCTTGTTTCTGCAGCCTTTCTTTTCTCACTGGTCTTCTTTGGTGCAGCAGGTTTAGTGGATTTCTTCTTAGTTTGATGGACCTGCTCACCACCAGCTTCACCATCATCTCCATCACTATCATCAGCAGCAGCAGGGTCAGCAACATCTTCATCATCATCTAGACCAGGAATAGCATAATCAATTTCTTTCTTGTATCTAGACTGATTGATCTTCTCAGGTTCAAGATCAGGAACCTCCAAGTGATTCAGCAGGGTCTGAACCATCAGTCCTAAGGGCAAGGCCTTGGATTTCCTTTTTCCTTCTTTCTCTTCCTTGGCTACCTTCTTCATGTAATGGATGAAGAAACCAGCCCAATCAAACTTCATGCTCCTGCAGATGATCATCATCAACTCTATCTTGGGTCCAGATAGAGTATCCATACTTCCAACTAATCCAAGTATGTTCTTCGCAATAAGCTTGCTCAGCAGACTGTACTCATTTCCAATATGTCTGCAGTTGATGCCTGGAGTGGATTTGATGGCTATATTTGTCTTGATTTGATCAACAAAAGCCATCTTGGATAGTCCCATTTCTTCAGGATTTACTGGACCATCCACCACTTCCTCAAATCCAAACACTTCCCTCAGTAGACGAGGGGAAACTACAATCTCCTCAGCATTCACAGTTGTCTTGAATGCTTCAGTTCCTTCTTCCACAACCATGTTCTTCCAGAAATCAATAACATTGGTGTATGATATTGTTTCTAATATGATATTGAGTATATTTTCCAAACCAGCAACCCTCCTTATTCTTCGACCTATATTAATGGCCAATTCAGTTCTGTTTGCATCCACAACAAAACCTCTAACACTTTGGCTTGATTCAATCTGGACATCAATATTTTCCGCCATTTTTATGAGAAGAATGAGATGAAGAAGATAGATTATGAATCTGTGTTCACACAGTGTGAAATTCGCAGTGATAAAGCAGATTTTGCAAGTAGAGAATCTGCTGTGTAACAGTCTGAATATATAGACAGTGAGTAGTTGCAACTGTCATTGCACGTACATCCATGTCAACCACGATTAATCTGAATAAATGCTGGCTTGACACGTGTTCCATAACGTCTGATAACCGTTAGATCGTGTTAACTGTGGTAATAAAGGATAGAATAAATATCCCGCCAATTCTGCTTTTTGACTTTAATAACTTTGACTGAGTAACGTTCCATTCAGCAGGGTTGTCCTCAGCAGGGTTGGCTCAACAGTCTGCTGATAAAGGCACTTCAGCAGCCTGCTGATAAAGTGACTCTGTTGATCCTTAATTTCTTCTTGTTTTGTTCAATTGATAATACAACATGAAGTTTAATACCAATGACTGATCTGTCAAGTGAGCTCACCCAACATGACAAAGACCAATCCCCTTGGCAACCTCATTTGCTCAATTGTCCAAACATAAGTACATGGAATTGTTGATACCAATGACTAATCTGCTAAGTGAGCTCACCCAACATAGCAAAGACTAATCCCCTTGGTGAATTCCAGTACATTGCTGAATATCAGTCAACTTTTATAATTCCAAGTTCAGTCCTTAATTTGGCAAATCTTTCACTATCAAGTGGTTTAGTGAAAATATCAACAAGTTGATTTTCAGTAGGGATATATAGAACCACAACATCTTTCTTTTCAACATGATCTCTTATAAAATGATGTCTCACATCAATGTGCTTGGTTCTTGAGTGCAAAATAGGATTTTCTGTGATTGCAATTGCACTTGTGTTGTCACACATAATTGGAATTTCCTTTCTTCAATTCCATAATCCCTTAATTGTTGTCTTAGCCATAGTACTTGTGCACAAAGAACTTTCAAGCGACTATATATTCAAATTTTCAAGAAGTGGAAGTTGATATTGAATTACTGTTCTTCTTTGAACCAGGAGACCGGTCTACTTCCCATTAACTCGATGAGTTCTGTAGTGCTTTTTCTATCAATTTTGCATCCAAAGATAATCGAGTCTGAGTAGGATATGACTTTGAAGCTTCCATCCTTGGAATACCATATCCCTACTCCCAAAGTCTCCTTTAGATACTTGAGAACTCTCTTGATCGCACCTAAATGACTTTCTTTAGGTTTAGATTGAAATCTTGCACAAACACCTACAAAGAAAGGATATATCAGTCTGTCTGGCGATGGAAGTGATGATGATCGCCTATCATCCTTCTGTATAGAGTCTGATCAACATCTTTGCCTTCTTTATCTTCATCCAATCTGATGTTTGTACTCATTGGAGTTGATATCTTAGTGTTGTTTTCCATACCAAACTTCTTCAGCAACTCCCTGGTATACTTGGTTTGATGAATGAAGATTCCATCTTTCATCTGTTTAACTTGAAATCCCAAGAAGTAGTTCATTTCTCCCATCATACTCATTTGGAATTTACTCTTCATTAGATTTGCGAACTTCTCACAAAGTAAATCATTTTCAGAACCAAATATTATGTCATCCACATAAATCTGTACCAGCAGGGTGTTGTTCCCTTCACTGATTCTGAAAAGAGTCTTGTCAATGGTGCCTTTTGTAAAACCATTGTCCACCAAGAATTGAGATAGAGTCTCATACCATGCTCTTGGTGCTTGTTTCAATCCATAAAGTGCTTTGTTGAGTCTATACACTTTATCTTCTTGATCTTTAACTTCAAATCCAGGAGGTTGCTGTACATACACTTCCTCCTCTAGAATGCCATTCAGAAATGCACTTTTGACATCCATTTGATATACTTTAAAGTTCTTATATGCAGCATGTGCCAAGAATAATCTGATAGCTTCCAATCTTGCAACAGGTGCATAAGTTTCATCAAAATCTATTCCTTCTGCTTGAGAATAGCCTTTTGCAACTAGTCTGGCCTTATTTCTCACAATGGTACCAGATTCATCAAGTTTATTTCTGTATACCCACTTAGTACCAATGATATTTGCATGACTTGGCCTTTCAACTAGTGTCCAAACTTGATTTCTTTCAAATTCATTCAATTCCTCTTGCATAGCTATTATCCAATCTGGATCTGAAATAGCTTCTTCAACAACTTTTGGTTCCATTTGAGATAGAAAACAAGTAAACATTGCTTCCAGTTGTCTTCTAGTCCTTACACCTTGTTGTACATTGCCAATATAAATAGGCATGTCAATGCTGTCACTCGTGCAGAACGAGAGACAACCGTACTCATCATACTCATTCAAAACTTAAGTGACGTAAATAGGCATGTCAATGCTGTCACTCGTGCAGAACGAGAGACAACCGTAGTTAGTTTGAAAGATGATTGGGACGAAAAAATTCTTCTAGTGAATTTTAATTGTGTAGTGTCTACACGAGAAATTTTCTAATAGAAAAATTGGAGAATCATAAATTTAAGTGTCGCTAGTTAGACGGTATTTGGAACCGATAAACTAGTGGGAGCTTTTATCTTATGTTTTTCTAATTTATTAGAAAATTAGTCCCACTGGGTAACGCTTTTATTAGACATCCCACAGTTCACGAGTAGTGTCTACTCAATTGAACTGCTAGTTCAAGACTATTTCCTTTTAAGGAAAGTTGAGAATGGGAAAGAATGTCTATAAGTGTTAATCATCTTAACTAAAGTTTTAAGGCTAAACCGAAACATTAATTAAAGAAAGTATAGGATAAGGAAAGTGATTTGGATCACTAACCAATGAATCCTTAGCTTTCTTTCTTAACCGAGTAACTTGACTCGGTAGCTTAGTTCTTTGGAAGAACAAGGAAGTCATGCATTAACGATTAATAGAGTAACAACGGGCGTAATTTCAGCTATAATAGTGGGAGTGATATAAGGAAATGAATTTGGATTCTATCCTTGAATATCACGAAAAATTTATTTTTATGTTTACTGATTCGTTGAAACAAATGGATTCACTTTCATCTCGATACTACGATTGCCTTAAACAAAGTGAAGATGACATTTGTAGTACGAATCAGTGACTCGACTTTGTTTGATAAAGATAGAACCACTAAGAAAAGCTGAATAGGTATGTGTAACACGTCTAAAACTATTAAAGGTAAAAGGTTTCCGTATTAAGATAAATGACCCTTCAATATCTATTAATTAGTGCATATATCCTAGAGATAAGACCTGACGACTGGCTAAGGGTGATTCCTATCTCCCAATCTAGGAACACTATCTCAAAGGAACAATGACTAAGTTTCCTTTCAATCGGGAGAGGGTAATAGATTTGAAGGGGTAACATAGCTTGTTCATCATGACCTTCGGGTTCTAGTGAGAGACACAAGCTAGTGGGAGTTTTTGAGTGGTGACATTTTGTCTGATAACTACTCAAAACGCGATTTAGTTTATCAAAAGAATACGAGTAGGATTCTTTGATTTTAGCAGAGAATAGAGTATTCCATGCTCATAAATAGGCTATAGCATAGTCTTGGGACTGATGCTCAGCCTGCCTCCTAGTGGAATGTTTCTCACTGAAAAAGAAACCATAGACTTGCCCTATATAGTTATTGATGTACTACAATACACTGCTAAACTCGATTAAGATAATTGGTTGCAAAATAACGGTTAACATTATTATGTAAACCGAGAAGTCTACCTAGAAGATGCTAGTGAATTTATGGATAAGGAGTGAATTCGGTTCACACCACTTCCGTAAATGTAGGCATTTAGCATTTAATGCTTGAAGGTAGGACTGGAGATTTTGCGCATACGTTCAGATTTTGACTGTTCGTGAAATGCCTTAATGAGACGAGTGAAGGTTGGTTGTAAGATTCTTGAGATCAGAAAGTGACAGTTGGACTGTCACAATTCTTCTGATAGAATCTATAAGTAACAGCCTTAGACCTTGGAGTACGGTTACCCAAAGGAAGTTACTATCTGATTTAATCAGACCACGTCCAACATTAGTTGTTGGTGATCACACTGATAAATACTACTAGATCAGAATGTCAATCCACCCAAGACACAGTGGGAGTATGGTTTAACCGTTGACCCATTGTGATTTTGTGGACTTTATAATCTGCTGGGGTGATTGATAACCTATGGCTCTTGGTGGGCTGTATAGGATTCTGATTATAGAGGTTGGTTTGAAAACCTTAACCCTGTGAATGGAGTTTTGGTACTCAGGTTGCTTCACCTCTTGTAGAACCACCGAGTGTCTCAGGCCCGATGGGAGCAATTGGATTTACACGGAAAAGAGTCGAATGAATAGGAAAGTTTAAACTTTCAGTATAAAGTTGAGTGGTATAGGGGTGATTCCCACGACAACTAGAGAGTTAACTGGACCTTGAACTCTCTCACCACTCGGTCTTGCTAGATTTCGTTAAGCGCGAAAATAGGGGTGATTCCACGAGACTTTCTTGCCGAACAACGGAATCTGAATTCATTCGAAATGAAGGGTTTTAGCTAAGAATGAATAACGGATTTGTTACAAAGCAGAAGATAGGGGTGATTCCCTAAGACCTTTTTTGCGAGACTAACGATATCTTAATTCCTTCAGAAAGAACCATTGGTAGGAAGCCTGCCATGGCTTATATCCTTTCTGGATTTAAGAGAACCTCTCGGTCATTTAAAGTCACATGTTTTAAAATATGTGGACTTGACCAGAATATTGATAAGTCTTTTGTAGACTGGGTATCAATATTGGTAAAATAGTAGTATTAGTGTTCATGAATGATAACACTGAAACAGTTGGAAACAACATGTGTGTGCTATCTTAAGTCAGAAACTGACACGCCAAGATTCTCTGGATGAGAGAATTGGACTATGTTCTAAGAATCTGATTCGGTCAGATTCACGAGAATGAGTCATTGGCTATCCCACCTATCTTATTGAATAAGATGATTATGCATATACGTATGCAACATTCATCGAGAGTAGTCCTACCCTACCTCTCAGGAATGATTCTCTAAATCTTAGGATAAAGAGAAAATAGGATAGAGTCTCTCTTGGATAATGGCAAGTCAGGTTATCACAAGTCAATAGTAATCGAATCTTGGATTCGTTCAATAAGTAGCGGTTTAGTACGTCCTCAAGTATCTTTAGAGAACGAGGAGTCATATTCTTGTATATTCAGGTGCAAACTTGCATATGGTTGACTACACTGATTCTGACTTGTAGTCAGATTAAGGATGATCATTAAGTTGATCTCGGGCTCAGTGTTTACTCATAGTGCTTAGAATTTCCTTTTATGGTCTGGGAGTAATTCCAGGTTTGATAAGCCGATATCACTTCATTGTGAAAACTGTGAAGAGATAGCTTAGAAGGATTTTCTCAGTCATTAGAGGTCAAAAGCATATTGAGAGAGAGTACCGCCTGATTAGATGGACCGGCAATGTTTCGATCCTAAAGATTGTCTCGGGCCGACAACCAAACTGATCAGTGTACCAAGTCGAGTGCTTGGAGGGTACGGCATTGAGGAATATATCTCATCTGCTTTTAGAGCAAGTGGGAGAGTGTTGTGAATAAGATAAGAAAGGGTGTGCTCTAAAAACAATCATTACTTGTCATTTCATGCAAGTGGGAGATTGTTAGGTGTAGTGCCCGAAAGACAATTTGTGTAATTGTTTTTTATGACAGAATTTATCTTATCTTATTACTTGCTTTGTGCTTGTAAGTAATACACTGCTGCAAACCCTAAGTATATCAGTATGTAACCGCTTAACTCAGTGTATGGCATGCACGTGAGGATTGAGTTAGTGGTGATATACTTAAATTGTTAGTCCGTGGTGAACTTAATCAGAGTTTAGGGTCTCTTGATTAAAACACCAATAATGCGCCCAGAACACCTTAGGGTGTGATAGTCTTATCCGGACTGTCGGTAGAGGGTACCTACGTGGGGCATTTATATATGATGGCATTCATATAGAAATTTGGACCGATTTAATCTGAATTTCTCGGTATAATTCCGTGTCGAGGAATCTTATTAAATCATTAGATGATCATATATGGATCAACCTTAATCCTGAGGTGATCACGAGATGCCGCTTGTCCCGGGTAGTGTTTGATGTGTTAGTTACGGTTCACTTTAATATGTGTTCCAAGCCACTTCTCATTGGCACTATCTCCGGATGAGTGAGTAGTTCGATTTTCACGGACATGGAATCCATTCCTTCCTCATGGAAGTAGAGAGACAATCCCTTGTTTGTTAGCCCTAAGAAAGTGATCGATCCCGGAGTTCACATTTGACTAATTAGCTACTAGTCGGATATGTGTGCTAATTGATCATCGTGGGTTAATGGTAAATAAGGATAAGATATTCTGAGTCGGGTTCACGGAGACTTCCCACTCGAGAATGGGCGATCTATGGAGGGTTAATCCGTATGTAGTGATTATATCAATGGACGCTTATTCACTCTATGGGTTGAGTATAAGTATACATCTATAATCGGTGCGATTCGGTTTCGGGTTTATGGTGGCGTAATCCCGGAATTAATAATTAATGTACTTATTCTATTCGACGAATAATTAATTATTGGAGCTACTCGGTTTATAGGTCCATGGTCCCGATGTGGCTTCGTAATTCGGACTAATAATCTTGTTATTTGGGCCTCAGTGATAATTAATTGGCTGGGCTAATTAATTGATATGCATAGATATTATTTAGTTGGGCTAAATAATATTATACACATAAAAGACATTTTATGTGGGCTTAGTAAACCCTAAAGGTGGCGCAAATGTCATTATTAATTAGAAAGATATTAGTTTTCTTGGATAATTATTTGACATGTGATTTATCATTTATTTGTTAAATGATGATTCATGGAATATTAGATTATAATATGATTTATCCTAATTTGTTTGGGATAATCATTTTATTTATCTTTTATTTGGAATAAAGGATTAATGTAATAATTATCTCTTAATTATTTAATCCTTGGAGGACAAGGATTACTCTCCTATATAAAGAGAGTTCTCCCAAGTCTTAATGAGAAGGAAAAATTTCGCCCCACTCATTAAAAGGAGAGAAAAAATTTGTTTCTCTTGTCTAGGGTTTTAGAGGAAGAAAAACTTGGTGTTGCATATCGAGGAGGTTTGTGTATCAAGAAGGGTGTCCACCAACCGCCGTTTGGAGAACACATCGGAAGATCAAGACGACTCTTCCCGTTGTTGGTAACATGATCTTAAACTTCCTTATAGTTTTTAAGTCCTTTAATTATGAATTGTGTCATATAAATCGTGATCCATCCGCTGCGCATAGATCTAACTCGTTTAGATCTAAGAACCTGCATCCTTCACACATATCATTGTCCTTCCTGCTTCCTTTAAAGTCATGTTTCTTCTTTCAGCAACCCCATTTTGCTGAGGTGTACCAGCAGCAGCAAGTTGATGTAGTACACCATTCTGTTCACAATATTCTCTTATAACTTTGTTGAGAAATTCAGTACCCTGATCTGATCTTATCTTTATTACTGTTAAACTTTTCTCATTCTGTAATCTCTTTAAAAGATTAGGCATGCTTTTGAGTGTTTCACTTTTCTTGTTCATAAATATCACCCAAGTGTACCTTGAATAGTCATCCACAACCACTAAGGTGTATTTCTTTCCAGTTACACTTGTTGGAGTTATTGGTCCAAAAAGATCCATATGTATAAGCTCCAACACTCTATTTGTTGATTGTTTAGTTTTTGACTTGAAGCTTGACTTTATCTGCTTACCCTGCTGACATGCATCACATATAGCATCCTTCTTGAATGTGATCTCAGGTAAACCAATCACCAGCTTCTTCTTCACCAACTGATTGATATCATCAAAGTTTAAATGATTCAACTTCTTGTGCCATAACCAATTGAGTTCAGACTTGGTATGCACAATCAGTGCGGGTTTTCAGAATCTGCAGATGGACCAATCCACAACATACATGTTTTGTTGTCTTCTACCAGCAAGTACAACTTGATCACCTCTTTCACTAATGACAATGCAGTTGTTTTTGTGAAAAGTAACCTTGTATCCCATGTCACGAGGTTGTCCATTAACTCGGCAAGTTGTAGTCCAGTCCTTCCACATATGCAACATTCTTGATTGTAAGTCCATTTTTCACAAGTGTGTCATATCCTCTTGTGTATCCAGGTGTATTCTTGTTGCCAAAATTCACCCTTGGACCATCTTTTTCCATAAAGTTTGTTAAACAATGCTTATTCTTTGTCATATGTCTGGAACATCCACTGTCAAAGTACCAGACACCCTACAAAACAAAGTTAATGCATTTTAGGTACCCAAACCTGTTTGGGTCTATAGTGGTCAGTAGTAAGCATGACTTTTGGTAAGTTTCCATATGGTCTTCTCCTAAAAGTGTCATACTTTGGTTCATACATGTATTCTACACATCCATAAGTTCCAACAGTAGGTTGTGTAGGATTCACATATGTTTTCTGGCCTTTTGGTTTATAATGCTGTTTGAAATGATTCTTGGTGTTAGAAGCATTAGTATAACCATTTGTTTGCTGTCTGTTAGGAACAGCCCTGTAATATGGAGTCTGCTGAGGTCCCTGCTGAGTCCTTTGTTGATTCCATTGCTTAGGTTTTACCCTAGCAGCATGGTTATACTCATTGTTTCTATCAGAAGATGCAGGAATATTCCAATCATCATCAGCAGGGAACAGTCTACCTTTCCCCCTGAGATAAGTATCCCTTGAATGATTAACATTTTTAGATTTGGGATTCTTATCTTTGGAATATTTCTGACCTTTACCATTTTGTGGTCCAGCAGACTTGGTAGCAGGTCTGCCATCAGTGGGTCTACGAGGTCCAGCAGTCCTATTTTTAGATTTGTTCTTTTTATTAGGAGCTGTTGACTTCTTTGACTTCTGATTTGGCTTCCTTGAAGTATTCTCACTAGGTTTTACTGCCTCAGCAACCTTACTTGGAGTTGGATCTTGTGCTGGTACAAACTTAGGGCCAATTCTGGTGCTAGGTTCAGTAACCTTACTTGATCCACTCTTTTGGATTGTTGAGTTCCAAATCCAAGCCTGTCTTATCACCATAAGGCTTTCCAGATTTATATGATGAGTGGAGCAAGATGGTTCAAATAGATTCAAATCACTGGATGATCTGCAGCTTACACCGATTCTGTCCCAACATCTTTTTCCTTACCTTTGAGAACTCTTAATTCAGCTTTCAATCTTCCAACTTCTAATTCAAGAGCTTCTTTTTCAGCCTTCACAATCTCATAACCAGATTGTATTATCCTCAGTTGATTAAGGATGGCATCCAAAGTCTCATTATTATCGAATTTCTAGGATTTGAACCACAAGTTGATTCACAATCACTTCAAATAGAGTATTGATGGATACAGATGTTGTATACCTCCTCGCATCCATATTGGCCATCAAAGCATAATCCTCCATCTCAAAGAACAAGTCTTTGTGTCATCCGAATCATTTCCTTTTCAGATTCCACTTCATACCCCTGATTCATCTTCAAAGAACCATAGCCTTCTTGCCATGTCTTCTTTGTTGACTCTTGGTCTTGATGAGTCCGGACAATCAGTCTAAAATGTCCAGGCTTCTTGCATTTGAAGCAAAGATAATCGTGTTTCCTTACTTTGTTTTAACTCGGGACATTCGGGTTTGAAGTGTCCTGGTTTCTTGCAATGAAAGCACAGATAGTCATTGTCTTTCTTTGATTCTTCTTTCTTTCTTTCAGTAGGCCTCTTTGTGAAGTTCCTTGCAGGGACCTTTCCTGTCTTCATCATCCTGATCTTCTTGCTCAGGAGGGCAATCTGCTCTTGCATCTCATCCAGCAGATCATCTTGTCCTCCGGATGTTTCTTCTTGATGTGAAGCAGCCAATGCAGTGGTTTTTGGCTCTTCTTTTTTGAGCCAGGCACAAGCTTTTTTTGAATTCATAAGCCTTGAGATCTGAAAACAACTTGAAGGTGTCTTCTTCATGCAATTTTCTCATTTCTTCTATTGCAGTCACCTTCATTTTCCAAACATCTTTTGCAGGTAGAGCCTCCAAGATTTTGGTGTTTATTTCTTCTTTTGAATAACTTACACTTAGCAGGGTAAGTTCATCCAGGATTGCATTAAATCTTGATTCCATTTGCTCAATGGTTTCATTTGGCAGCATTTTGAACTTTTGGAACCTCTTTCTGGCCACACTGATTTTATTCTTCTTTATTGCATTAGTGCCTTCACAGATCAAATGTATCTTGTCCCAAAGTTCCTTTGCAGTTTTGCAATCTTTAACCTTCATGTACATATTGCTATCCAAGGTTCTGTAAATGATGTCAATAGCAATATTGTTGAGGTTTGCTCTTTTTCTATCTTCTGCATTCCATTCTCCTTTTGGTTTAGGAATGTACTCAGTTGTATCACCCACTATTATTGCCTTGGTAATCTCCAGTGGTCCATCAGTTAGTACATCCATCATCTCATCATGAGTTGCATCAAGGTAAGCCTGCATTCGACGTTTATACTCATCAAATTTATCTAGAGAACACATCAGCATAGTTCTAACATACTGTGTGTTATCCATGATGCAAGTCTTTGAAAATCAGTAACTTGAAAGAAAGTTTCAAAGAATTTTCACAAGCACAACAAGTAGGATTTCTTCAAAACAGAAGCACTGCTCCGATACCAATTGTTGGTCCCTTGAAAAGGCTTTGGTTAAGTTTAGAGGGGGGGTGAATAAACTTAACACTTAAAACTTTTGGAGTTAACAAATTCTGCAATTTCAAAGATCTGCGATACCTCAATGAGTCTGCCGATACCTCGAAGAGCCTTCTTGATAAATGATGAGTCTCATGTGACAAATGAGTTTGCTGATTTGTGCAAATGGAATTATATCAAAATTAAGCCTTAATACTTGTTGTTAAATATGATACTAAGTGTTCTCGGTCAAATTATACGATTTTTAACGATATATTTTATATCAATTTTCCCCATATTCTTATGTTTTTCATAGAAATCGAGCTTCATATTTAAATATTGAGCAAATGATATTTTTAATGAGTTAATTTCAAAATGTATCAAATTTAGTGCTTAAATGATGATTTATTATTATTTTGGAATTATATTACATTTTGGAATCATTCATTGTTTAATTAGGAGCTTACAAGTGTTAAAGATTGGAATGGACAAGTGTCATGGATAAGATCTTGGAGGGCAAGTCATGAATGATCTAGAATATCCAAGAGATAAGGTTTGTTACAAAGGATAAGGATGGGTTGTTAAGAGATAATGACAAAGATCAAATCGTACAACTCAAGACCTGTGGGAATCAAGGTTCAAGCCCGTAATCGACGTTTCGAGAACGAATCAGCGTTCGAGAATAGAATCGGCGTTCGGGACACCAAACTGGAGTTCAAATGCTCAAACTGGCGTTCAGAATGTCTCGCCACTTGCTTTCCTATAAATATCGCAGAGATCCCAAATCATTCAAGGATTCACAATTCAACTTACATTCATAATTTCTCCTCCACAACAAGGAGAGCAGCAGCAGCCACACTTTTGGAGCTTGAGGCGGTCACCCGAGCCTTGTGCTCGGGTGATCCGGGTTAGATTAGGTGCTTTAATTTCGTTTCTTTTGCTATTCTTTGTGTTGATTTTGGGGCCGAGCATGTTCAAGCTTTTGAACCCTTTTCATCAGTTTTTCTATATTCTTTAATCTAAGTTTGTTTGTATGATCCTTATCTAAAGGTGTATCTTTTCTATGTTTATTTGTCATTGCAATGCATATCGAAAAATCATTGCTTGTTGATGTTTAATTTGATGAGAGTCATGTTAAACCGTAGATCACCATGGAAAAGATGTGATTTTTTTTAACCTTGATATAACGAAAGTTGATAGGTTAATTATCTAGGTTATTAGATTGAAAGATCTTACACCTTGTTTTGTATCGTCAATCTCTATAGATTGAAAGATGACGGGATTGATAGGCGAATTACTACGAAAGTAGGATTCATACCTTTGTGAGGTGAACCACATCTTTAGTTAATCAAAGATAAGATAATCTTAGAGAGGAGATAGAGGGATTTGTTGGATAGGATGATTTTGTTTGTTCAATTGTTTATCCACCATGATCATCTTCGTTTATTTATTTCGTTTTATAGATGGTAGTTTTATTTCATTTTTATCACTCTTGTCATTCCTGGCTTTGGACTAATAATCCTCTCATCCGTTTATTTTCGCGTTAGTTTAGGTTTAGTAATAACTAGTAGTAACAATTGGAAAGATTAATAAAGTTAGATTCAACAACCCAATTCCCTGTGGAGCGATCCTTTACTTATCTCGCTATACTATCAACTACCCGGTGTTTGGCCGGTTAGGAGTTAGTTTTGTATCTAAGTTAGGGTTTATAAATTTTCTTTTGTTTTAAATGATGCAAAATCTCTCAAACAAAAGTGGCGCCGTTGCCGGGGAATCGGTGTTTTGTTGGATCTACTTGAGTTAATTCTTCTATTTTGTTACGATTTATTTTTCTTTCAATAAAAGTAGCGTTAATTGAATTGAGAGTTTTTATTTTTGCCGTGTTTCGATAACCGTTGGGTTAAGAATGTGCAAAAAGTTTTTTTACTCAATTTATGAAACGTGAATTATATGTTTTCCAATCTAATCCTCTGTGCTAAAATTTGATGGGGCTGCTGTGTAGTGTATATATGATGTATAGTTGGTTTTGGATTGATAATCTGTTGAGCTAGTGAAGGCAGGCTGTGTTTCTCTCTGCATTTGTCCAAATTCGATGCTTGACGGGCGTCCAAGCATAGTGAACGCCGTCCAGTCACAACCTGCAGATGAACACCCGGTTGATGGTCAAACGGCCGTCCAGTGCCAAATTCCAGGAAACCGCCCGTTTGACATTCAGAACGCACGTTCAAAGGGTTGGACGGGCGTCCAACACTGCGTCCAGGTTCCAGAATTTCTCTTAACTTGATTTTTTATGCTTTATTTGATATGGATACTTTAATTTGAGCTTCTGTGGCTAATTGTTGTTACGTAGATGATCTGAACTTGCATGTTTACATCGTTCCATCTACGGATCCATGTTAAATAATTGAATCTAATGGATAATATACTTGATTCATCTAGGCATGTTATAGTGACTTTCGGTTATCGTATGCTATAACTGTTCTTATTGTTATTTAGTAGCTAATGTCGGTTTCCGTATGCTACATACCGCTGTGATGAATCTTTTAAGCTTTGAGACTTTCGTGTTTCCTTGTTAATTTTGTAATTCATATGGGTAGCTACTGTCGGCTTTCCGTTGCTACCATCGCGTCATATGAGTTATATCTGCTTTAGTATAGCTAATCGTTGGTTTTCCATAATGCTATCACCTTTGATGAGTCTTAAGGCGCCATTTCTACACTGCGTGCATTGTAATGAATAAACCTTCTGCCGCTTTATCGTAACTTTGTCATTATTTGGTAGACGTTTATTATATACATGTCGTGTTGCAAATGAGTGGGCTAGTTTTCTTTCTTTTATTTTCTTTTATTTTTGCATATCATTTAGTTGCATGTCATCTAGTTGCATTGTTTTTCTATTTTTCTTTTTCTTGAGTGTAGTTAACTGTCGGTTTCCGTAATACTACCTCGTTTTTTTATGATTCTGCACGGGCCGTAGTCACTGTAGAGTTGTCCTCCCAACTTGCTCGGCTGAGCTCACAAGATTATTTTTATTAGATTGCATATCATGTAGACTGCATTGTAATACATTTTCATATAGTGCACCTAGCCCTACTATTTTGTAATATTCCATGTATCATTATTCCTGTATGCACATGTTGGGCCTTATTTGTATTATAAGCTTCTGTGGCTTATTTGACGCTTAGATGTCCTGTGCTTTAACTGTGCGGTGATTTTTCCATCTGAGCAATTATACCATGTGCTTGTATTATTATTGTTGCTTGTGATCTTCCCGTATCCCCGAGATCTTGCCATGTTTTTCAAGTGGTGCGAGTACATTTATCATTTGGTTTGTCAAGCTATCTTTGGAAGTGAATCTGGAGAGGAGTACCTATGACATCTCGTGCCTCGGAAACGCGGGTCGATTATCTATCCTTCTTCAGCCAATCTTCGGATCATCACGAAATCAGCTAAGTTTCTTTAACCGTTCTTTAATTACACGCACAACATGAGGACATGTTGTAATTTAAGTGTGGGGAGAGGAATGGGTATCTACATTCATTTGCCATACTATTATATTTCTATGAAAAAGTGCTAAATTTTTCAAATTTTTGTTTTGTCCCAAGTGAACAAATGCATATCTTTATTTGAGTTTGTATATCATTGGTGCATTATTTTGCATATTTAGTAACTTTAGATGTTTCACCCAACACTATTTCACATGCCATAGTAGATGATGAGCTATAATTTAAAGCTATGCCCATTTGATTGGAGATTTTTGATGATTATCGCATGATTCTTTGCTTTCATATGAATTTTGAAAATTTTAATAGTTTGTATTTAGAACTAAAAGTATGTCATCTTGTGAATATCTTGAAGTTTGAATGTGATAAGTGACACGTAACTATTGTTTTTTTTTGAAAGTTGAGTTAATGAATGAATTAGTTGAGTATGTCGAAAAGTGGTCGATGATTGGAGTGAGATAGGGCATTATCTCGAAATGTCCTATACCACTATGATGACCAAAAAACTCACGACAATCGAGAAAAGGCGCCTTATGATTTGAGTAGGTAGGGGATTATCTCGAAATGTCCTATTCTACTATGAGGGCAATAGCTCATTCTCGATGTGTGTTTAAATGAGAAATAATTAAATCAACTTAGATGAGAAGTGATATGAATTGAATATAAGACATAGTTATCGTATATCTTATCCCAAAGATAAATGAAAGATATGTTGTAGGGATTATCCTCTAAGTATGTCGGAAATATTTTAAATACTCCCTATTATTATTGTTTTCGAATATCTATGTTTTGTGAGGTGCATGTTATAATCGTTTTTATATTTCTAATTTAAATGGGATGTTAGCTAGTTTTGCTTGAATCAATTTCAAGTGTGGTTTTAGTGGAAATTTATTATGGCTATGCACACACACACACCTGGGTGAACCTCTAAACGACTTGAATATGTTTTATATTTGCATAAATGTTTATACGTCTCGAGTCTTGATTTTGTTTTGTTTTGCTCGGGATGAGCAAAAAGCTAAGTGTGGGGGAGTTGTTCTCGGTCAAATTATACGATTTTTAACGATATATTTTATATCAATTTTCCCCATATTCTTATGTTTTTCATAGAAATCGAGCTTCATATTTAAATATTGAGCAAATGATATTTTTAATGAGTTAATTTCAAAATGTATCAAATTTAGTGCTTAAATGATGATTTATTATTATTTTGGAATTATATTACATTTTGGAATCATTCATTTTCCAAACATCTTTTGCAGGTAGAGCCTCCAAGATTTTGGTGTTTATTTCTTCTTTTGAATAACTTACACTTAGCAGGGTAAGTTCATCCAGGATTGCATTAAATCTTGATTCCATTTGCTCAATGGTTTCATTTGGCAGCATTTTGAACTTTTGGAACCTCTTTCTGGCCACACTGATTTTATTCTTCTTTATTGCATCAGTGCCTTCACAGATCAAATGTATCTTGTCCCAAAGTTCCTTTGCAGTCTTGCAATCTTTAACCTTCATGTACATATTGCTATCCAAGGTTCTGTAAATGATGTCAATAGCAATATTGTTGAGGTTTGCTCTTTTTCTATCTTCTGCATTCCATTCTCTTTTTGGTTTAGGAATGTACTCAGTTGTATCACCCACTGTTATTGCCTTGGTAATCTCCAGTGGTCCATCAGTTAGTACATCCATCATCTCATCATGAGTTGCATCAAGGTAAGCCTGCATTCGACGTTTATACTCATCAAATTTATCTAGAGAACACATCAGCATAGTTCTAACATACTGTGTGTTATCCATGATGCAAGTCTTTGAAAATCAGTAACTTGAAAGAAAGTTTCAAAGAATTTTCACAAGCACAACAAGTAGGATTTCTTCAAAATGAAGCCTCGCTCCGATACCAATTGTTGGTCCTTTGAAAGGTTTTGGTTAAGTTTAGAGGGGGGGTGAATAAACTTAACACTTAAAACTTTTGGAGTTAACAAATTCTGCAATTTCAATGATCTGCTGATACCTCGATGTCTCTTGATACCTCGATAGCTTTCTTTGATAAAATGATGAGTCTCTTGACGATTGAGTTTATTTGAATTTGTGCAAATGAATTATATCAAAATTAAGCCTTAATACTTGTTGTTAAATATGATACTAAGTGTTCTCGGTCAAATTATACGATTTTTAACGATATATTTTATATCAATTTTCCCATATTCTTATGTTTTTCATAGAAATCGAGCTTCATATTTAAATATTGAGCAAATGATATTTTTAATGAGTTAATTTCAAAATGTATCAAATTTAGTGCTTAAATGATGATTTATTATTATTTTGGAATTATATTACATTTTGGAATCATTCATTGTTTAATTAGAGCTTACAAGTGTTAAAGATTGGAATGGACAAGTGTCATGGATAAGATCTTGGAGGGCAAGTCATGAATGATCTAGAATATCCAAGAGATAAGGTTTGTTACAAAGGATAAGGATGGGTTGTTAAGAGATAATGACAAAGATCAAATGCGTACAACTTCAAGATGTGGAATCAGCGTTCAAGCCCGTGAATCAAGCGTTTCGAGAAAACAGAATCTGGCGTTCGAGGAATAGAATCGGGCGTTACGGGACACCAAACCGAGTTCAAATGCTCAAACCGGCGTTCGAATGTATGCCTTCTTGTTTCCTATAAATATCGCCAGATCCCAAATCATTCAGAGGATTCACAATTCAACTTACATTCATAATTTCTCCTCCACAACAAGGAGAGCGGCGGCACCACTCTTTGGAGCTTGAGGCGGTCACCCGAGCCTTGTGCTCGGGTGATCCGGTTAGATTAGGTGCTTTAATTTCGTTTCTTTTTTGCTATTCTTTGTCTTTGATTTTGGGAATGAGCATGTTCAAGCTTTTGAACCCTTTTCATCGTGTTTTTCTATTCTTTAATCTAAGTTTGTTTGTATCATCTTTATCTAAAGGTGTATATTTTCTATGTTTATTTGTCATTGCAATGCATATCGAAAGATCATTGCTTGTTGATGTTTAATTTGATGAGAGTCATGTTAAACCGTAGATCACCATGGAAAGATGTGATTTTTTTAACCTTGATATAACGAAAGTTGATAGGTTAATTATCTAGGTTATTAGATTGAAAGATCTTACACCTTGTTTTGTATATGCGTCAATCTCTATAGATCGAAAGATGACGGGATTGATAGGCGAATTACTACAAAGTAGGATTCATACCTTTGTGAGGTGAACCACATCTTTAGTTAATCAAAGATAAGATAATCTTAGAGAGGAGATAGAGGGATTTGTTGGATAGGATGATTTTGTTTGTTCAATTGTTTATCCACCATGATCATCTTCGTTTATTTATTTCGTTTTATAGATGGTAGTTTTATTTCGCTTTTATCACTCTTGTCATTCCTGGCTTTGGACTAATAATCCTCTATCCGCTTTTATTTTCGCGTTAGTTTAGGTTTAGTAATAACTAGTAGTAACAATTGGAAAGATTAATAAAGTTAGATTCAACAACCCAATTCCCTGTGGATCGATCCTTTACTTATCTCGTTATACTATCAACTACCCGGTGTTTGGCCGGTTAGGAGTTAGTTTTGCATCTAAGTTAGGGTTTATAAATTTTCTTTTGTTTTAAATGATGCAAAATCTCTCAAACACTAAGTATTAGATACTCAGTAGTGCAAGTGTGTGATTTCAGTTGCTAGATTTAGTAGGTTGTTGTGTAAAATAAACTAAGTGCAGAATGTAAATGCTGAAAGTAAATAGGCGATTTTTATAGTGGTTCCAAGTGGTGTAATCCTGTCACCCACTCTTCTCTGTGATGTTGGAGGAAATTCACTAGAGATCTTTGATGTAGCTTTTACAAAGATTCCTAAGTTGCTTGTCCTTCACCAATAACTATGGCTTCACAAATCGGCGGGAGCAGGTAGGATTGCCGCTCCTTAGTCTTCCACTGGTCCTTGAAGGGTAGGATTGCCTCTTCACCACTCCACCACAAGCAAAGATCTTTCACACAAGCGTGCTTCACTGTCTTCAAGAGTTCTTTATAAAATAAAGATTGAATCAAATAAATGATTCGATTCTTTGCGGCTTGATTAGGATGATATAATCAAGAGCGGACTTGCGGACTTCAAGTGTGTATGCTTGATGTAGCTTGAATGTAGAAAACACTTGAAGAATTTCTCGGATCGGTAGCTTTAAGTTCGATGAGTTCAAGAGGTGTTTTTCATTTCGGTAATATCTCTTCAAAGTTTGTTAATTTTCATCATCTTGTTTCTCGAGTTGAAAGTCCTCTATTTATAGGCAAGAATGCATGTGACTTGTATTTGAAATTCAAATGTAACCGTTCATTGTTTTTGTCCTATCTCGATTTGCATTCATCACTATTCATAGGGTCGACACTTTGTCGAAATTCCTTTTTTGACAAAGGTCAAATCACATCCCACCACTTTGACTTATATCCAATGGTTAAAATTCGAATCATCCCAACGTCTTTTGATCTCGGCCTTTGATTTGTTTGATAAGTCGAGAGGTAGTTGGTTGTCCTTATCCATGTAATCTTCCAATAATCTTGAATTAATCGAGGTATATTATAAGCGGAGTTCATCGATCTGTTTGAGATACTGTCGATCTCTTCGAATCGCACTTTGTCGTGTATAAAATACAATGCAGCTGACTTCTTTTATCTAACTTTTATTTGTGAAGTTAGATTACACCTTTTTAATTATAACCAAGTTCCAAACATTAACCAACTTATGGAACTTAGACCTTGTACACAAGGTATATGTAATCAGTTTAGGTCATCACAGACTTGCCTAAATTCTGATTCCATATCCTTGACTTTAATTACTAAGTATGATCCCTTAGCCTTCATGAATCGAGTTTGAGCCTCAACCTTCGCCTTGACGGAGTTCCCCGACTAGTCTCTTGACCTATCTACCCCTATCGATATGGACCGATCTGGCGATATGAATCAAAGACCCTTTCTGATGCTTGTTTGATCAAACCTATTCACAAATAAAACTCTAATAAACCTGTACATTTGATCTAGACATCTTTTTGCCTTTGCACTATAACAGCTAGTCTGGCACTCATCATCAAAACACAGAAATAAGTATAACAGTGTTCCCAAAATGGAAACAACACTTTATATGATAAAGGTGTGACGCATGCCATGCGAAGTATCCCTTACCCGTTTCGGGATAGTGCCCTTATACTTAACCGAGTTCCAAAGAATAAAGGTTGAATAAATTCCATATTTGATATGGAAGGGGATAATGTTGAATCTATCTTAACCGATGATTTGAAGTTTTCATAGGCAAAGTCAGAAAGGCTTGGAGCCTAGTACGACATATGCAACTTTGTGGAATGTCTTACCTGGCACGCTGGATATTATTTACTTATCCGCGAGCAAAATGTTTGTCACCAAACATGCTGTCTTCTCAAGGAAGTGTTTCTTTCAAGAGAAACAGTGGGAGTGAATTATATCTCAAAAGTAGTTTGAGAACCACAAAGATATATTCAACCATTGGAACATGAGCCGACGCTGCATAGAGATGAGGTGTAGAACACTGCTCAGTGCACACAAAAGTTCTGTAAGTCTGTGGATAACCTTAAAGCCTGAAAGGGCTACTGGTATGTTCATCTTGAAGAATGAATATCTCACGACTTATGAAAGAATGTTTGAAAGGCAAGATTGAGAGATATGGCCAGGAGCCATGATATCTGAATTAGATTCCATCAGTGACAACCAGGTTATGAACCTAGTTTGTCTTACACAGAGGGAATGTCCCTGTAAGGCTGAGCCCAGTTCTATTCAGACAATGCTTGTTGTATCTTCGTATCATGGCTATATGATAGTGTTGAAGACGTTGGGCAGATAGCTCGATGTTCATAGACGATGACATGATATGTAAGCCCACGAGATTCATTTATGGACTCAAACAAGTTTCTCTAGACGATTTCTTTGTTTGATAATCAAAGAAGTTTGATTTAGTCAAAAGAAAATATGCCTAATGTGCAAGATGGATTGTAAGAGTGTGTTACGATTTTTGAGTAAGGTATTAGATATCTCTCTCAGGAATTTCCACCCCATGTCACAGTCAATTAATGTTTGGTAGTTCAAGGTCTTTACAAAAGCACTTGGATTAGTAGCTCTTATTTTAGAAATAGGAATCTATAGCGATAGATTTAACTTCTGTTAGATTATAGTTTACCTATATAGATGTGATGCTAAAAGATTTTAGCATAGATCACGACAGGGGATACTGCTAGCCGGTGTTCTCAAGATCTATCTATATGAGGACGTTAGTCCTAAAGATGGGGTGAAAGATGATTCTTATAGAAGGTTCCCTTTGCTGCTGCAATAGGATCCATCATAAGAGTTATGCCAGATGTTCATACTTCATGAAGAGTCATGAGCAAGTATGAAAGTAAATCTGGTGAATATCGAGAATATCCTTAAACAAGTTAAGGAAGAGTTCCTAGTTTATTGAAACTTGGAAATAAATAAACGTAGATATACAGACGTGTATCCTGAGTCTTATGAAGGCAAGTGGGAGCTACTGTCTGGGTTTGCAATCACTTTGATTAAGTGATACAGTGAATTGGAAATGTTCTTAGCTATGGGTCACTGTAAATTCTACAACTAGGCCAAAACACAGTAGTGCCTTAGAGGCACATCGGGAGTAGTACATGGATCTAGAAGGTTCATTTCTAAACCTTGTGCGGTTCTTCCACCTTTTTTATATAGCTGATATAGTAAGTGGATTCATTGCTTGAAGCAAGGACCAGGGTCTCGTCAGAGATTCGTGTGTGTGTTGAGGCGGTTCATTTCACTTGGTCATTTGGAGCATGGTATGAAGATAGTCTGAGTCCCCACAGATAGCGATCCGTTCATGGCTAGGGCTAGTTGCGAGTATTGCATGAGATTCTTGTGTTTCAACTTAGTCTTGTGTGTGCGAATGATTGGTTTTAGACCAAGTGGGAGATTGTTGGAACAGTGTCCTAAACCCAATCGGGTTGGACCGGATCCGACCGGGTCGGATCATTTCTACTATTTCTTTATGTTTATACATATATTAAATGGATTTTCTGTTGTCATATATTTGTTCTTTTAAAGAACCAATTGTGAATTGTTATATGATAACGCCATTGGTATTAAACTGTGATAGAGAAACCATGATAGGCGATTATGATTGATGAGATCTCTAATCACTTTAATAAGTTTGATACTTAAATGTCTCTAGACTGATATACTATTAAACAGATCATTGATAGTATAAACAGGCTAGCACGTATTAAATGTCTTATGTCTTTAAGGGCAGGGATAGATCTCATCTATCGAAGTGTAGAGACACTTGGACTGTACGTGGACGTGTATTAATGAATGTGTACGTTAGACTGACCCACTTACATTAAGTGTCGCACTATGTGATGGTTGTGTAATTATACTTAGGACCGGAGTCTACATGGAATCCGGTGTGGATTGTCATACTTTGACACTATTGAGGTTTCCCCTAGCCATGGGGCGATCATGCGGTAGTGATTGGGTGTGATACTGAATCATGCGGAGTATACATGTTTGGTCGTCTGGGAATCGTGTACCCTATCAGTAAGGGTGAATATCCGAAATGCCTTCTTATAAGGAATGTCTTACTCTCGTGAATCTTTGCAAAGTGGGAGTAAATGAGTTACTTCATGAGAGCATGATATCCAGATTATAAGATACGGTCGTTAATGTTTGACACTCGACGTACGACCGTATGGATATCATTACAGCGATAGGATTGTAATTTACACGGTAACTGTTTCACATGAAAGGTAGTAGTCATTGCATTTGACTCTTCCGATGGGGTCACGGTGTGTTGCTAGACGCTATCCCGTGATCGTTAGGTATGAAGGGCATTTTCGTAATTTGCACTTTGTGTCTACTGCCAACATATTCGGAAGCCTATCGGGTCACACACATAAGAACATCTAGCCGGATTAAAATGTGGTTATAGTTGATGACCAAATAAGGAAAGTTTATCTCGTACTATAAAGGTTATAGTGGTAAATTAATATGGTGGTATTTATTTATTATGAATAAATTAAATACAAGATATTAATAATATTATATTAATTAAAGAATACTACGGATGCCAATTTATTGGCTAAGGTGGCGCAATTTGAGTGTGTATAAGATACACTTGGATTATGCAATTTAATTAATGATATTACCATATATTAATATTAGATATTAATATATATATATATATATGTGTGTGTGTGTGTGTGTGTGTGTGTGTGTGTGTGTGTGTGTGTGTGCGCGCGCTTCCGGCGTGTGGTGCAATATGCATGAGCATAGTTGTTTCAAAAATAATATATATATATATATATATATATATATATATATATATATATATATATATATATATATACATATGAGAATTGATTTATGGTAATATAATAAAATATAAAGATATATTCAATATATGATAATGTCAATATATATTTTGGAGAAAATATTTAATATAAGATATTGGATATTAATAATATAAATAAATCAATTATATTTTCTTTATTTTACTAGTAAAATGTTTTCTTTATCCCAATCTACTAGGAAGCTAATCCCAATCAGATTGGGAACAGTGGTGGCGCAGGTCACTCTATAAAAGGTGAGGCTTGGCTAGCTCTTTAGTACATCACAATTCCAAGAGCTAATAGTTCTTGTGAAAAATAGAGAGCTTCTTAGGAGAGATTTTGAGAGAGAGAAAAAGTCGGTCTAGCAACCGAATTTTTCTGGTAGCATCCATGATGGGATTCCAGCGGGCTGTTCATGTGGACTAGCGGTAGTGGCCAAACACTTGGGCGGCTCTATGCAGAACTACTCTCCTTAGACGGTCAAAGCGTCGATCTTTTAGATCAAGCAAGGTAACCACCGTCTTTAGCTTATTTGTTTATTGCTTAAACGAAGTCGATCTTGGGTAAAAGGAAATCAAAATTTTGAATTCCGTTGCGTTCCCGCGTAGATTTCCTAACACCTGTATGGGCTAAAAAAGGCACGCAGGGCCTGGTTTGAGGAACTGAGCACACAACTGTTGCAATGGGGCTTCGTTCAGTCTATCTCTGACAGCTCTCTGTTTATTTTCTATCAAGAATTTGTGTTATTATATGTTCTTGTGCATGTTGATGACTTTTTGATCACATGCAATTCACAACCAGCGGTGCAGAAGTTCATATATAAATTGCATTCAATATTTCCATTAAAGGATTTGGGGGATTTGACTCACTTTCGGGGCAAGGAGGTGTGCAGGAACAAAGTTGGGTTGGTCATCTCCCAGCAATATGCATCCCAACTTCTATACAGACTCAAGTTGGAGAGTCTTAAACCCTGTCCTAGTCCAATGATATCTGGTAAGATCCTCACACTTAGAGATGGCACACCACTTTCTAAAACAGATGCTTTTGTTTATAGAAGTGCAGTAGGGGCATTACAGTAATTAACCTTCACAAGATCAGATTTGGCCTTTGCTGTGAACACCTTGGGCAAATTTATGCATTGTCCTACCACTACATATTGGCTAGCCCTAAAAAGATTACTTAGGTATGTGAAAGGGACACTTCAGTATGGTCTGCACTTTAAAGCCACAGGCTCCATTGATCTCCAAGGATTTTCTGATGCTGACTGGGCGTGCAATCCTTTTGATAGACGGTCTGTGTCTGGATATTGTGTCTATGTTGGATCTTTACTCATCTCATGGTCATCAAAGAAGCAGTCAGTAGTAGCAAGGTCAAGCAATGAAAGTGAGTACAGGGCATTGGCATATTTAGCAGCAGAAGTTCTCGGGCTGCAGGCTTTGTTAAAAGAATTGCATATCAAGTTACCACATATTCTTGTTCTGCATTGCGACAACATTGGAGCAGAATCCTTGGCCAAGAATCCTGTCTTTCACTCCAGAATAAAACACATTGACATTGATGTTCACTTCATCAAACATCATGTCCTTGCTCAGCATCTCCAGGTCAGACGTGTACCCTCAGCACTTCAGCTTGCAGATTGCCTCACAAAGGCTATCACAGGATCTCAGTTCAACATCACAAGAAGCAAAATCAATGTAAGAGTCTCCCCATTTCGTTTGAGGGGGGCTGTTAAGGATAATGATAATAATAATTCAGATAATTAGTTTTGTCTTATTATTAGATTCGGTTAGACACTTGTGAATGCTATGTAAGTGCCACGTGTCCTAGGCAATCTAGAATAGATCTTGTAGCTGTTATTACCTTCACTATATGATGTAACCAATGGACTGCTGATCATTAGTCAAGAAATATATCATCTTCCTTGTATTTCAAGTCAAAGTCTTGGCCGACTCGGCTCCGACTCGGAGCTTACCGGTATAAAGTTACGGGTTCATCTCGGTTAAGACTTGAATCGGATACATATCGGTCAAACTCGGCCAAACTCGGTCGAGTCAATCCGATTTAAGTGAAAACCTCACCGATCTTTTTTTATTTATTTTTGTTTTCCTTTTTTTGTGAGGGGTGGGGTTGATGGGGAAAGACCGAAAGAGTAATGTAAATTCACATATATATTTGTCTTCAACTTAATATATTAAAGAGTAATGATACGAGCACAACCTGGGAGACACAACGGGTGAAACAACCATCATTTACACCCTTGATTATGATGATCTACATCATGATCATAAGATCATACACTAAGATTGTGGGTGTAGATGATGGTTGTGTCAACTGCTATGTCTCACAGGTAGTGTCTATATTAAATTCGTCTCACTAATTTAATGTTTAGATCTCTTTTTGGAGTCTTCTTCTCAGGCAGACGAGAGGTTGGTTGATATGAGAGGATATAATACAATATTAAATATGATATGATATAATAACATTAGTTTTTTAAGAATCAAAGTATCACATTATAAATATATTGGGAATAAGAATTTCTCAACAATGTGTAGATGAGTATCATGTCGTATTTGAAAAACATAACGTGACAACGCATATTTTAATGTATTTATTCAAAATAAATGAAATTGATAATTGTTTTTGGACATTTTGATGTTGTATTTAGTTGTACATATATTTTTTTTTTGCATTTTTTGAGATTTTTTTCAATTTTTTAAAGCATTTTATATGGGGGGAAATCCATCTCGTCCGAAACGATACCGATACGCGACGATTAAAGTGACTCAGTGGTGTCCGAGTCACTAACCGAGATCGTGCCTTTGAACCATGAAAGAGAGGCGGTGGGTGAAAATTGTAGAAAGGTTGAGATGAGCGTGGAAAGATCTTGAAGGGGAGGCAATTTTTTTGAAGGACGTTTGATGTAATATCTTTTTTAAGGGGGTGCATGTCTGCAATTACATGGTATACGTCGTCGTTTAAGCTAAAAAAGGACGGGACGACGAAAGTTTAGACGATGAAAAAAAAAAGGTTTGCTCTTTATATTATAGTTCTTATATATATATATATATATATATATATATATATATATATATATGACACATGATTATCTAATATTTATATATGATCTAGGCGGCAAAGAAAGTCAGTTAATCCTTTTGTGATTATCTAATTGTGGCACGGATTAATAAAACCACGACATGATTTTATGACACATGATTTTATGACACATGATTTTATGGTGTATAAGTATTTGTCCGTCAGATCATGTGTCTAGGTTTTATGATATTTTAACAGACATCCACGTATTACTTGTTATAGTTATAACATATGTATACTAGAGAACATGAGCCGTGCAAGGCACAGCGGACCTAACATAAATCGTTACCAACGATAATATCAAAGAATAGATCCTAACGTGAAATAAATCGTGTAAACTTAAACCGTAACAAATTCAAGGCACAAGACAAAGAGAGCAACAAAAACATATCATATTCTCTGCAAGAGGTAGCTCTTTCTTAGAGACGTGAAGATTGTGAATCACTTCTCTTCCAGCCCTATTAGGAGTTTTCACCTACAAAATAAACCACAATATGATGTATCAGAGAACAATGTTATAAAGTCGATACCTTTAGTTTCGACTTTACGTAATGAAACATTATATAAAAACAATAAGCAGACCATAACTACACGGTCAAATTTTCCGGGACGCCTTGGCTTCCAGATCATTAATATGCTTGAAAATGTGTTTCACTCATTTTCTATACGACATTTCTCTTTCTTATCATTAATAACTACGTCATTGATCTCGTGTTTATTCATTTGGTGGGAAAAAAAACACATGTCAAACGATTTGAATGATATAAAAATTGATTTGGTATTCCAACGTCAATTTTAATGACGTTCGTATTGCAAACGGCCGTCGGTTCCACCGACGTTATGTTGTTCAAAATAATAAAAATATTTAATATGGTGTGTACCTGGTCACATGTGGACACACCTTCTTGGTGCGGATATTTGTTTGCCCTTATTTTTTTGTTGTTGTATATTATAACTAAACTTGACTAATCTTTCATCGTACACTACACAATGGAACTTCAAATATGTCGGTCTTTTTTTTTTCTTCTTCCCTTTTCTACACAAACTACTAACGGTACACGTATGATAAAAAAAGGTCTACGGTTTTATTCAATTGTTGTGCCGAAATCGAATCGAAAATTTTCGGTTGATTGAAACTTAAAACTAAAACCGCACTGTCTGTTGGAGGTAATAAAAATGAACAGTATCGAAATATACACTTTGGTTTACTTTATGTAACGGAGAATCGGAAAAAAAAAAAATCGGTTTCTATATAACGCTAACCGAATTTCCGATTTTATTTGTTTGCCCTTATTTTGTTGCCCTAATTTTTTGTTGTTATATTTTATAGCTAAACTTGACTAATATTCCATCGTACACAACACAGTGGAACTTCAACTCTGTCGGTTTTTTTTTTCCTTCAATTTTCTGCACAAGCTACTAACGGTACACGGTTGATAAAAGATCCACGGTTTAATTCAATTGTTGTGCGAAAATCGAATCGAAAATGTTCAGTTGATTGAAACTTAAAAATAAAACCGTACTTTCTATTGGATGTAATAAAATTAAACTGTATCGAAATATACACTTTGATTCGGTTTAAGTAACGGAGAATAAAAAAAAAAACCGATTTCTATATAACGCTAACCGAAATTCCAGTTTTTACCGAAAAAAAAATCTGCTATTTAAAAAATAAAAAAGGAAAAAAAGAAAAAAGTCTGGCGTGTTAATTTTAAAGATCTGCCACAACGTGGTCATAGTCTCTTTACATCTTATAGATATAAGATAAAATTTATAACTAGAGAAAAGTAAGTTCTATGGTATCAACTAGAGAAAAGTAAATTCTATAGTTATTGCAAGCGATCAAATTTGTACAATAGTTTGACAAAAGGCTTACCCTAAAGATTTGAGACACATAAACCACCACAGAACCAGAGGTAATTAAGCTGACATGTTTTACACTTTCTTGCTGCAAACAATCCTCTAAAACTGCTCCCAAAAATCCAAACAACAAATTTGTTGTAAACTAGCTTTTTGCAGATCAACAAATCGCCCACAAAATGCTTAAACAGCCAACAAGAAGATATTGGCAGCAATCAATATATAAATTAATTTCATAAACCTCGAGACACAGAGCAAGTTATAGAATAAAATAAAATAAGAAAAAATATGACAGAGAGGATACCCGATGCCACACCAGTTCCCTACAAATGCACAAGGTAGGTACCATGATCTACAATTAAAAGCAATCAAGACAATGACATGTAACGAAAATTCGCAAAACTAAGAAAGGGTCTAGGAGAAAAAACGTTGACAGAGGGAGGTGGTGGTGGTGGTGGGGGCAGGGGGGACAATTCATTTCTTCTCACAAGGTAAAGTATATGATTATAAGTACCCTTCTAAATATATGCTTAAATTTTATCTAACGAAGCCTGAAGCATGTAGCTTGTCTGCACTTTGCTGTCACCAGAAACTGAACTGTTGTGGACGACCCCTGCTTCAAAGTTAAAACAGTTACGGATGGATGCTGATTAAACATTATGAAATCATGATGGAAACAGCTGGACTACTATCGTCTCCGATTTGATGCAGCAGTATCAGATTTCAGGGTGTCATGGCCTGTGGATCTTGAAACCAAAAACTCGGGGTACATAGCTTTGAGAAGGCTTTTGAGGCTTGAGGTGTCCGTAAGTCATTAAGAAGAGATGAGGAAACGTTGTTCCAAAATAAGCACCATCAATATCTTTCCCAGTCAAGGTAAACACTTCTAATCAAGCAAATGCAACGCCATGCTTTGACGGAGCTAAGATTTAGTTATTAAAGTTCATATCTCCAAAACCAAAATGACGATGCAACAGCAGGTTCGTTAGTTTCAAAAGATAAAATGCAGTACATACCAAGATAAAACATTTTTTTTGTCCCTTTTGATATACGGGTTTTGCAAATTTACCTCCACTTTTCCACTTTTGTCCCCCACACCTATGCATTTTTTTCCCACAACATCTCAGCCCAGTGTGCCATGTGTCCAACAACCAGCTTTGAAGGTACATCAAACTCCAACCAGTAAACGCTTCACACGTGGCAAAATGGGCTGGATAGGAGGAAAAAATTGAACAGATTATGGGTAGAAGTGCAAACATGGAACATTTTGAGTGAAAGTGCAAAATTTGTGAAACAAAAGTGCCTTTATGTGTTATCTATACAACAAAATACACACTTGTCAAGCAGCATCAGAGGTTCGAGTGAAGTCACAATAGATTCAAAGTCCTGAAAAAGCTAAAATGCAGTGCACATGAGAGTTTAACTCTGAAACAACACCGAGCAATAGAAATCTAGTGCACACAGAAAAGTGAATCATAATACGCAAATGAGATAAAAAGGATACTGCCTTGATATTTGGACCGGGGATAGTAAATATCTTCGCATTTGGGGCAATATATCTTCACTGTGCTTGAACGTGGTATATCAGACTGACCAACTGGAAGGCAAGGCTGTCCACTACAATAAACCCTAGGGCACCTTCCAAAATCATAGTTTTTATATTTCTCTAGCTGTAAAAGAATCAACTAGCACATTAAACAACACAATATCCTAAAAAACTGAAAATAAATAAGGGAAATATGAGATATCGGAGATAATGAGTACCATTGCGGCCATTCCCTTGCTAGTCAAAATGTATCGGACATGAATAAGACCATACAACATCTCAGCTGCTGATTCGACCAGCTCATTTTGTTCTTCAGTGAACATGTCACCTGCTTTTCAAGAGAAGGAAAAATGACGGCCTAAGCACAGCCCACCTCATACACGTAATCATATTTTCATCTAATTTAGTTTATTATGGTACTTATTCATCCGAAATACCTAACATGGGTATTTCTATTCAGTAACAAGGACAAAGAATCTAGTTCAAAGCAGCAGTGAGCTTTCAGTAAGAGAAAAAAAATTACAAAAAAAACTTGCAATCACACGCCTACTATCAAAACAATTAGGAAAAAAAAATGAAGTCCGACACTAATACCCATTCACCTACTATTACTTAGTTGAAACTTTTCTCATATGTTGAGTTAACCACCCCACCCCACACCAAAAAAAGGGATGCAAAAAATGTAGTGACGGTTGAATGAATTTCACAAAGTGTGCTAAACTACTCCCTCCTTCCATCACAAATTATAGGTCTCTTAAGACCTCTGCACACAAGTTAACAAAGTGGATGAACATCATAAATTTTGAATGCAAATGTCTGAAGCAATAGTTGTAAAGTGATGAAAAGTGGCTTGGTTGATGATAAATTAAGAGTTAAGATGAAAAAAATTGCAATAAATGCCCTATTGGTATTTCACATAGACTTAAATTATGGGGGAAGAAAGAGGTAAAAAGTCCTATATCATGGGCCGGGTTGATTGAAGACACTGGTGATTATTTATTTACTTCATACATCCTATGAGCTATTGCCCTCAATTTCTATCAGCCTCATTATATGCTGCCACCCATTTGAGGCAGAATGAATAAGGATGTTCAATTACTATCACCCCCTCTAGTATCAACATATAGGGAGTAAATGGGCAGCAATACATCTGATTTAAAAATTCTATTTTGTTGAATCAAACATGCAAAGTATTACTCACGCTGCACTACATTAAAACCCAGAGAACATGTATAACCAAAGAACGTACATGCTGCTATATCAAAACATTCGAAATAGCTGCAAACTCTTAAAGAGGTTCTAGTAGTTTCAATGTTTCATCATAGCACTGAGAGTCATTTTTATGCCTAAATGTGCCCAATATCACACTAGATAAAATAGAAAACTCTATTGCCAATAGGTAGTTAAAATGCTGTGAATAAAGGATGACAGTCCACATTCAGCCTAGTGAGTAAAGGATGAAAGTCAATTCAGCCAAGTAAATAGAGGGTGCATTCCAGAGTCAGCTCTCAAGAAGAAAAAATGACGTTCCAAATTCAGTTTCAAGTTAAATGGATAAGAATGATAATAAGCCACAGTACGAGTTTGCCAGAGAGATATAGAGCAAATGTCCTTGTAGGTCCATACATTCTCTTGGCACTATAATAACAATGACTCTTGCTTGCCATGTCCGTAGTTCACCGTCCAAGCACATTTGGTAATCATCCTAAAGCACCTACCTTAGTGTATGATCAAGAATGTCTACTGCTCATACACATCACATCCATATACGAATCCATGTATTTTTCAAGGAGTGATTCCATACACTTGAAGCTTTAACTTTTAAATACCTCTTGACCACCAACCTAATTAAACGGGACGCTAATATTCCTCATGTGTCTGCACTCAGTCTAATATTAATGTCTCTACCCTATATCTTTCTTGCAGGTGTGAACTGTGAAGTGTAGCAATAGATGCAAGACAGACATAAATACAAATGAATAAACAAAGGGATATATCTATTACACCATGCCCCATAGACTTAGATTTCGTAGAAAATATTTCCACCAAATAAGTTCCTTGGATTGATGAGCAAACCAAAGCCCCCATACTTCACCTTCCCAAAATTCTGCTTCTGCACTACCCGTGATTAGAAAGGAAAGATATTACCATCACTGCTAATTCATTTCAATCTTATGCAGGAAACAGCTGAAAAAAATGACCTTTGCCTTTGTTATCAAATTTGTGTTCATTTCACCTGCTTCTTATCCTTTCTATGTTGTACACTTGAACTATTCATGCAACCCTGTGTTTTGGCTTTCTATTTATCAGAGAAGATACAGAAATATAATTCAAGACACTAAAGATCTATCTTGGACATGTTCCCAGAGAGCAAAGCTACATAGTGAATATGTGAAAAACCCAAAACAAAGCTGAAACAATATACTTTGAAGCAGTCCATGAAAACATAATGAAATATACATGATGATGACAATAAAAGAATACCATGAGATGATTCAACATCCAAAATCAAGTCCAGTGCATAATCATAATATGGAACTTGGCTGCTCAATCCACACAAATTGAAGTCATCCTGAATATATTCATCGTCCACTTCACAGAAGAACTCATTGCCTCATAAGTTACAAAACCAAGAAATCCATGACGTATCATCCCCATCAGAACCGCTTACATCAGATTCCTCACTGTCTGTAGCTGATTCATCTATCCAAAAACAATGTCACATTATGTTAGAAATGAAAAGTTAAGCTAACAAGTGTATGTGCTCACCGTACGAATCTACATATTATCCTCAATCAATGATGTAAGCAAAAACACAATTTTGAGGTCATGCTTATCAATACATTAGTGCAGATGACAACAAATTTGGACTACTTCCATTTCATTAGAGGCAGTTAATCAAATCCAAAAACACACTGATGGAAAGAAAGGGGGGGAAAAAATGATGCATGACTACAATTGAACAGAAGTATAGAATGCAGCATATGTCGAGCAAATTGTAATAACTTTCCATAATGGATGTAAGACTGAACAATTAATAATCTTTAGATTAATCTAATTATCAAATATACACCAAACAAGAGCTAATGCCCACAAGAAAGAGGGATATGTAAGAAAAGGCACACCATTGTGCACAGTAACTCACCAGTATTACTCTTGATCATTAAACAATGACTTAGTTAGCAGGTCTGTTTTTTATATTCTATATTAATTTTCTGAGATAATGTTAGCAAGTTAATACTAATAGTTCAACAAAATAGAGCACATCAAAAAGGTTCTGCCAAGACCGTCCATGGACAGCTCTTTCGAATCTAAATTACCACCCCATGTACTTACATATCACGCCAACGTCAATTCATATCACCAAAGCGGAGGGTGGGGGTTGAGAAACAGGAAAAAGGAAGAAGCTTACCATCAGAACCTTTAACCTTGGTGTTGGCGAGAGTTGAGGATGAGCGAGTATCACGCGGGTCCTGTTGATGTGACCTCCCAGATCCGGTGGAGGTGGACGGAACAATCACAGACGCGGCGGAAGACTTACCCTTTAAACCTCTGGAAGTTGAAGGAGAAGACTTCTCCAAGTGCTTATCCAAGGCATCATTTATTCGTTTCCGATCCAAAGCCGACGACGCCGCCCCACCCACGATCTCAGACTTGGATGAAGATCCTCCTCGATCCCTATACATATCAAATCCTCGCAATTTCTCTATCTCTCTCTCTCTCTCTAAGCGAGTATGGCGCAGAATCTACACGTATCTGTAGGGAAATATGTAGGCATATGTACGATCGGAGATTGTAAGAGTGAAGAACTGGAGGGGAGTGACAGAAAGAAAAATAATAAATTAGGGTTTCGACGATCTACCTGCGCTTTGAGAGAGAAAAGACGGGGGACGAGAGGAGGCGAACAGCTCAAATATTCGATTTGTTTCTATCTTTTGTGTTTCGTTCCTTTACTTCCTTTTCCTTTTTTTCCTTTTTTTTTTTGAAAGGCCTTTTCTTTTCTTTCTTCCGTAATTCCAAAATAATAATAATATGTTGTTTAATAACCAGTCATAAACCCGTGTATAATGTCTTTAATATCAGGTATATTATTTTAGGAGAATTAGGGATAAGGTAATAATCTGGAATATTTTTAAGTAACAAGACAGCTGCATATTTTTATAGGAAGAAGGTAAAATGCATAATTTTTATAAATGGAAGAATGACAAATGAATCACGAAAATCACCGAATCTCCCAAATGAATCCTCGAAATCAATGAATTTGACAATGAATCCCAAAATCAAATGACTTTCGACAATAATTTTGAAAATTAGTGAATTTCGGCGAAATGAATTTACGATTGGATAAATTGTTTTGTCTTTTACGCAAAGTTTCAAAAGATCATCATTCTACTCAATTGATGAAATATTTACATCATTCTCCTCATTCCCTATTATTTTTATCTTTAAAATAATATTAAATAATACATATCTCTATTTTACTACATCTTAATTCAAAATACTCCACATTAGCATCCTTATATTTATCCCTATAACATTTCAAATACTATTAAATAATATATATTTTACCTCACAAACCTTATTCTACACATTAAATATTTATTATTTTACTCCAGCAACATCCCTATCGTTATCCTTATAATTTTTTATAACTATATATGTTAGGGACGTGAATAGTGTATCCTCAAATGTAGGGATGCACTATTCATATCCCTAAAAATAAGCAGAGATAGAGTCTCTCTTGTGGAAGCTATTAGGGTAAACTCTATTTTTATCTTTATTTTGGGGATACGGCACCATATAGGGTTTCTACTACGAATGCCCTAATGCACGGGGTGATACAACACTAAAAATTGCTTAACAACTAAGAATGAAAGTACACTCATATTTTTCCATTAAGAAAAAAAATGTTTTAATCAGAAAAATTTCATAACACTATACAAAATCATTTCATTATGAAATAATAGAGAAGATCGGTTGAAACATTACAAATACAAATATACATCAATGACATCATAAGAAAATACTAAAAAGGTATGATTATCTTTCTTGGAATATTTGTTACCAAACAATATGAAAGTACACTCATATTTTTCCATTAAGGAAAAAAATGTTTTAATCAGAAAAATTCCATAACACTATACAAAATCATTTCATTATGAAATAATAGAGAAGATCGGTTGAAACATTACAAATACAAATATACATCAATGACATTATAAGAAAATACTAAAAAGGTATGATTATCTTTCTTGGAATATGTGAAAAGTTACAAACATGGTAATTGAAACTATTTGAGGGTAGAGTAAAGCTCATGTAATAAGGTGCGAACTATATCCTCATTACATCATAGTTGACAAAAATTTAATAAAACCTATCTACAACTTCGACTATGTTTCTAACCTCCATGTTAGTTTAAAAGCAAATCAGCACTCATGATGGAAAGCAACACTTGTCTCACTTGTGTAAGCCTTGATAATTCAATGCATTCGAAAACCGATTATTCTTACACTTAATTAAGTTTCGAGTGAATTTCTTTTCACTTCAAGGTTTTGATATGGTGCAGAATGTACAATATGAAATCATATGTCAAAACTTTCAAGAAATAGTTTTAAATGACCCATACCCGTCACCTTCCAATAATCCATACCCCCTCACCTAACCCTTAGAAAATAACATGAAATTACCAGACACACCTTTTCACCGGAAGCACATAAAGACGAAGAATAAAAAGTCCTCGGTGATAACTTGACGGCTAACTATTGATTTTTAGTGGTTTAGTACAGCCCATTTCATTTTAATTAGTCATAAACCCGTGCATGATGCACGGGGTGATATGTTTAAGAAAATATTACTTTAAGTTGCATAGAATAAAAATAAGTTAAGGAGGTTTGTTGAGATCTTCATCGATAAACAAACCACTTTCAAAAGAATGATAAAATGAACCTGACAAAATGGCATATCATATCTTGCACCATTCGTTATGGTGTATGACCCATTAATTAATAGATGATCGCATCAATTATAATCAATAAAATGAACCTGACAAAATGACATATCACATCTTGCACCATGACCCATTAAATAATAGATGATTGCATTAATTATAATCAATGGTGTAAGATGTGTTGTGTTTATTTTATTGTGTACATAACATTTTTCAACAATCATTCAATCTTTGGGTTACTAAACGTCTCTAAGGGCTCAAAATAAATCTTATTCCATTTACAAGTGTGGAACAGGTTCACTCAACAAAAAAAGATTGTTAAAGTTCTAGACAACAGCAACTGAAAAAACTAAAGTACAACATTGAAGGTCAAACAGAGATCATCATCACCAAATATTGTTGATCTCCTCCTGAGAGATGAAAAAACAAAGAATAAATTAAGGCAAAAAAAAAATTTATATGCAAGAAGTAGTTGCACAAATACCTATTATGTACAATATACAACAATTCTCTTTTTCTAAAGGGTACCATGTACATGATTGGATGAATTCCTTTGAAAATACCTAGACAACCAAGGCAATAGATAGAGCTAATTAAGAATCGGAACAAAAAAAAAAAGATTTGGTGTATAAATTACACAAAACCAAAAGAAATATGCAAAACAAAAGAGGAAAAGAGACAAAAGTCATTTCCCCCGATCGAATTGCCGCCAACAACACGTGCATTTAAAGTGTCCGGAGCAGTAGAACCGAGCCCCTTGAGGCTCACAAACTTGATGATATGATTCCTACGACCTGAGAAACAGATTTCAGCACCAACGGTCTCCAAGTGACTAATCAAGAAAGATAAAAAAAAGTTTATATTTAAAAACATAGAAGAGAGAAATGCTTCGATATGATGATTTATATGATCAATACTACGATCTGGATATCAAGGAGGCTCTGAATCCTCAGGCTCCTGAGAGAGATCGTGGATGCAGAGAACCAGCGGCTTAAGCGCGCCATGGATCTGTCAATGAAGCATCAATATCTCTCTGAAGACCTGCAGGCACCAGACTCCATTTAGAAGCTATCTGCAGCCTGCGGGAGATGCTGCATCATGTGAAATTGGAATGCTGTTGAACGTGAACCGTGAACGTCTAGGAGCTCTCCTCTTTATCAGAGAACCATTCCATAAGCTGGGATTTGTTTCTTTTTACCTGGTGTACTCAATATTTATTGTTTTTCATGACTTATTTAAGAAAATAATGTACCGACAAAGAGGCGTGTGCTCGCGCGTAGGCCGTAGAGTTTAGATTTTTCTTCACCGCCAGGACTAACAACGGGATAACCCGACTACACAAACTTAAAAAGGAAAAAAACACATGAAAGGGATAGCCCTTTCGCCCAAACACCGGCCTATCTAGTAGGAATTGGTTTGGGAAGCAAAGACAAATCCAGAAATACACCTGGAAGAAAAGAGACCGACTTCTAGAAGCCAAGTCGACCGATAAATTGAAGTCGGAAAACAGCCATCACCGGCTAACGACCAGAGGTTCATCCGAGTAGAAAGATGGAGCGATCCAAACAGCGTCATCGGAGCAAAACAACCACCACCAATCCGCCATGCTACCCCTAAGACAACTTTCTGTCCAACTTGCTCACCCGTCAAGTGTTGAAACAGAGATCCGGCGAAGCAAAGAACGGTAGATCCGGTAGCCATAAACCCAAAAGCATCACCGGGAAGCTCCCTCCACTCCAAAGGTTGTCCAAAAAATCTTCCATCTTGCACAATGAAGGAGAAGAGACAAGATCCGGCGAACCCCGACGCCCAAACCAGAAATATACAAGAAGAAACCAAAGATCTAACAAATTTGGGGACGGAATAGGACAAAAAGGCGGTTGATCTGTGTAACGGAGAAACGAAAACTACGCAAATACAAAAGAAAACAAAAAAAAAACTACAAAGGAAGTTACCGCACTGGCGCCTTTCGCGCGGCGCCGCTGAAAAAGCGAGAAACCGGAAAGAGAAGCTGCGAGAATTCTTTTGGGAGAAAGAGAGAGAAGTTTTTCGAGAAATTTTGAAGCAATAAAAATTTCCGGGATCCATTTAAATATTTAAGGATTCCTTGTTCTCAACTGGGTGCAGGTCGGATATTTATTGGGTAATCGGGCAATTTCCGGATAATTGGGTTAAACTGCTCCTCTTTATTATATAGTATAGACATGATTGGCGTGTTATATATATTATTCTGATTTATTATTGATTGATTTACGTAGAATTTGAATTTATTCAAATTATTATATTCACATTGTAATGTTTACTATAAATATTTATTTTACCATTATAATAATACAACAAGCATTTTTCCCTCTCTTGAGTACTTCGTCACTTCTCATGCTTTTTTCTCTCTGTTATTTTCTTAGTTTTATAACACGTTATCAGCACGAGACTCTATCAATAATTTTACACAATATTAGCTTTTTCCAATTTATAATCAAGCATACACCAAGTGGATGTCACACCCTTGATCTTTTAGTAAGGGTAAGAAGGGTAATCTTGTGGATTTATTTACGCTAATTATTATTTAGTTTTATTTAATGTTTTTGGGAATTAGTTAAATGGAGTATAATTTATTTTATTAGGAATTAAAAGACAATTTTTGATTTATGGTGATTAATTATTATAAATAAAAAACACCTCCCGTAAATTCCCCTCACACACGCTGCTTAGAAAATAAAATACGTATGCTCTGGAAAAAAGTTTAGGAAGAAAATGTTCAACGAAATCTTCAATCACGCGGCTAATCCCTATTTTGTAAGTAATCGTTTTAGCCCTAATTTAGAATCTTGTTCGTTTTATGGTGAATTTGGAGTTTTAGGGGTTATAGATTGTTGTATTTGTGTTAGTAATCATAGTTGCGTGATGTGGTTTGTAGAATTCTTGTAGGATGTGAATAATCGCAGGAGTTTTTGCTATTCTTGGATTTTGGATCGCTTTTTGGTAATTATCAAGGTAGGGGGTGTTCTAAAAAATTGGCTTTATTTTCACATTGTTTTGTCGGAATAATGTTAGAATTGTTTAGGAATATCTTATGCAGGTTTCGAAAGTTGTTTGATAATGTTTTGTGGTGGAATTGTGTAAAAGAGGGCTTAAAATCGAGCTGAACCGAATTTGCAAATTTGCAGAAAACTGTCGGAGGTGTGGGTCTCTAGTTGTAGGTGCACACCCGCAGCTTCTGTTTTTCAGATATAATTTTCTAGCGGCCAGAGATGCGGGCCTCTGTTTACAGGTGCGGTCCTAGAGTAGAAAACTGTCAGAGGTGTTGGCCTCTAGCTATAGGTGCACACCCGCGTATGCTATTTTTCAAACCAAGTTTTTTCTAGAGACCAGAGGCGTGGGTATCTGATTATAGGCGTGGACCTTGAGTAGTTTTGAGTTATTTCTCAATTCTTTTGTATTCAATGCTTGTATATGATGTGTGTGTTCCCTCGGACATTACATGTAATGTGGCAATGTCTATCATCAACTTCTGGTAGCCTCGGCTCAGCACCACAATTGAGACCCTCTACAGGAAAAATGTGGGAGCACCGGAAGGCGACTGTTTAGGCCTTGCGGGATATTGAGTTAGTATTCAATGGTCCTTTTACAACGTGCTAGGTAAATTAATTAGATTGTCTAGTACTAGAAGTCCTTAGGAAGTCTTTTTATGTAAATGAATCAGGTGGTTAATCATTCACCGTAATACAAATATATAGTCATCTCTAGGGCTTCAACATCTATCTATAATATCTAAACTACCCTTTCTGGAAAATACAATAAATATAAATCGTTAATAGATACCATCAATAGCTGCATCGGAATCAACAAAGGTGGTTCTAGCACGAACATTAATATCTGGCATGTTAATAATGTTGCAATGATGTAGGGCCTGAGAATGTTGTGTCTGCAAATGGTTACACAACAAAAACATTGAATAGCTTTTTGGATGATGTGTTATAAACAATGATGCAGTGAATTACACGAAAAACACCTCTAGTAATTTAGTCATGCTCATTGAAAAAAAGCATAAGCTACAATAGTAATAACAAAGAACTTCAATTTTTTTAAGAATAGAACTTTAACTTCTGAAAGCATCAAATGAAGTAGAAATCACGTTGTTAAGAAAATAATAATTAAATTGGCACAACCAACTAGAATGAAAAACGAGAACAACTGGGCAAAATGCACTTCTATTTTTTCATAGATATAGCTGTCAACATTGCGAAATGATCGAAAGAACTATGCTGACAGTTGGATGGTAAACATTATCTCTGTAATTTTCTTTGTTGCTACTTATCTGTAGTACGGCAAAATTAGGATTTTAGTCCTCTAACTTGGCTTATTTTGGATTTTAGTTCTGCTCCTGCTCCGGTGAGGAAAATGATCCTCTAAGTTGGTTTTGGATTTTAGTCACTATCCATCCAAATAGTGATTGGCAGCGGAATTTTTAAAATAGTCCTCTCTAACTAGGCTGCCACGTAAGCGTTTTTAAAGATTCCGTGCTAATCAATATTTCCGGATAAACTAAAATCAAAACAAAGCCCAACTTAGAGAACTATTTTCCTACTGGAATGAAAGCATACTAAAATCCAAAATATCTTGTTCCGATGACTAAAATCTAATTTCTCTCTTCTAGAATACTTAACAAATTCATGTAGTGAAACCAATAGCAAATCTAATCTTTCAAAATGAAACCAATAGCAAATCTAATCTTTCAAACAAAAGAAAAGGCTTTTTGATTCTGTAAATTCGTTGTTGTTTTTTTTTTTTTTTTTTTCCTACTTGTTCTAGTTATTTCGCAGACCCAAAAAGCCCACACAAAAAAAAAAAAAAAAAAATCGCCACAGCCAAATAGGAAAGAAAAAAAAATCGCACCTTAATTAGGGTTTTCAGAATGGCTGCAGCAATTTTCAATCTATATGAGAAACTCGTGAATACAAGGATGAGAAGATAATCTGTAGCATAAATGAAGAATAACGTTGAGGTTTTTTTGTCCGACTTATGCGTGAAGAGGATGGAGGAGACGATATCTGCATAATTTTTTTTTTTAAGCAAGACAGGTTTTTACGATTTGAAAATAGGGAAATGAAAAATTGGCACAAAACTACGCCGTTTTAACTTGGACATGGAAGTTGGACACTGAAAATGGACTGAGGATTTAAACCCGTATACTTAATACTATAGTTGGTGTGGTCAATGTTTTGAAACATTAAATATATATATATACATAAATTCATGTGTGTGGTTTAAATATTAAGTGATGCTAAATTTGATTCTTGTTGCCTGCACTTTGACACTTTACTGAATGATGAATGATATGTGATGTATATGTATAATACAGGGCCGGCCTCCCATGAGGTCGGAGAGACTGCCTGTCTTAAAGCGCAAGCGTGAGTCTTGGGAGGCGAAGTGCAGTACAAGCCAAAAAAAAAAAAAAATGCGTAGATTCAATCCGATCCAACCTAATATATTATATTAATTTTTTTTGATAAAGGCCTAAATTTTTTTTTACTCCAATCGATAAAGGTGTTGGAAAATTTTGATGAACAAGAATTTGACAAAAATTGTAGAAGACTCCAAGGCATACAAATCTTTATCTTTTAAGAGACGTTTCATCCCTTACGAATTGTCACTAAGGGATCAAACGAAAATCTCTCTCAGGATACAACGGAGGTGTTTGATTCAAACAGTGACTTGTTTGAATCAAACCAGAAAACACTCAAAAGTTTTTACGATGATCTTTGTCGAACTTATGAATTTTAAATCTGCATACTTGTGCCTTTTATTGGTTGCAAGTACCCCATAAACGAATAGATGTACTCCTTGCACGAAATGGTAGGGTTGTCACTGTTCACCAGATGAAAGCATGCAACCCTCACTTGAAAGGGTAAATACATATCAGTTCGAAAATGCATGTATCTGAAAATCCAAAAATGCATGCATATCATTACGATAACATTATTTCGTTCAGCAACTCGTATGCAAGCGATTACAAAAAATATTTATGAAAAAAATATCTAACAAAAGGTCCCAATAAAAAAAATTACTTGGCCCAAAAAAAATTAACATACAAACAAGTTTTATTAATTTTTTGTTTGGAAAACTATAGAAATTTAAAAAAAAAAAAATTTATTTTATATATCATTTTGTTTGTGTATACGTATGGATTTGGTTTTTGTTTCTAAATATGCTAGAAAAGACTACTTTGTAGGCATGTTTTGAGCCTATCAATAAATTGAATTTTGTATTTACGGATGTTAAAAACGCGATAAGTCTTTTTTTTTTTTTATAAAACAACTTCAACTAAAAGGCCCAATTCGAAAACTTGGCCTTAAGCTAAAATATGCGAGGGCCGGCCCTGGTAAAATACAGGCTTTTGACCGTTTGACCAATCTTGTTGTTTTGGATTTCCTACTATTATTCTTCCAAATGTTTGTTAATTATGTTGCCTTTTATCCAAAACATATAGTCTATATATATATATATATATATATATATATATATATATATATATATATATATATATATATATATGTATATCTGAGATAGATTTATCACGTATATATATGTATATTTATGTATAATATATTTTCCAGATTTGTAATAACTCTCGTTTTAATATGTGTGTCTTGAACCATGTGCTTGTCTTGATTCATGTGTAACCTTTTTATCTCTTCCATGTGACTTTGTCTTGATATATGTATTTTTATTTTACCCAAGGTGTTCTCTCTCTTTTGTTTTTATCCACAGATTTAATGGTTTTGTTTAAGTGTGCATGAATCACTTTTCTCTTTCATGGCTACTGGTCAAATATTGTCGTTGAACTTCAGCTCAAAAAAATAGCCATTGGACTTCACAGCTGATCTTGTGAAGTGTGCAAAACAAGACAAGAACAATTCTGGTCCCTCTTATATAAACACCCCAGCCACATCAAAAGAAAGTATAACAGCTCTCTCAAGGAAAAATTTGTTTCAGTATGTCTCAATTTCATTTTCCTTTCACTTGTATTCTGAAATATAGCTTTGTTTCTTGAGTGTAAGAAAAGTGAGGTGTAAGTAGAGTGTGAGTGTAGAGTGTTATCTCTATCTTCTTTTAGTGAGGATTGTTGTAGTTTGAGAGTGTTCTCTCACTTACTATTAAGGAGGAATAGTAGAGGCACAACTTGGTCTAGCTGTAGTTCAGCAGTTCGGGTTTAAAACTGGTGGTATATGGGTTCACGGTGCTGAATCTGGGTCACGAATTCAAGGAGTTGAAATCGGGTTCACTCAAAAATTACACTTCTTTGGTTATCCGGTTAGTAACACTTTAACACTAAAGTGTTTTATTATTCATCTCTTTTTGTTACTTGCAATTTGTATAAGACTCGAGTGATATCTAGTGAAATCTGTTGTGTGGCTGTGATCTATAGTAGATCACACATATGTGCTTTAGATAGCTTATTACTTTGATACACACCTTAGAATTTCATGCTTACGCTCTAACAAAGATAAACTGAATCTGCAATTCTGTGCATGCTTGTTAGTTGAACACCTAGAAATTCATGTACTAGGACAACAACATAAAATCTGAATCTGCAAGCTTGTTGTTCTGATTTTAGTTAAGTGTTGTAACTGGAGTTGTGTTCAACTTGTTTCAGTTCTACATAACAAAGTGTTTTTTCTTAACAAACTGAACTTGATTTAAAACATATCAATCGAAGTTAACTTAGGTTCATAAAGTTAATCGAAACTAGATCTTCTTCCGCTTTAGGTTCGTTAAGCGAACTAAGTTAAGTATACTCGATTTTATATCAAACCACTTGATCTATATAATCTGCATATAATTTGCTCAAGTGTTTTGGAAAGTGGTTAAACTAATTTGTAATACTCTATTCACCCTCCTCTGTAGTATTTATTGCATGTTCTGATCCAACGCTTGATTCTTCTCACTTGGCCTACATGTGCTTTTTTGTTAGCTCATAAATCCTTATCTGCATTCTTGTATTTATTGTATGTATTGGGTTATATTAATTGTGTTCTGTGGTTTATTTATGTATAAAAGTGTGTGGAGGTGTTTCAACATCAGTTTACCTTTTGTGTTCATCGAGGGCTTTACTTAGCAAATCTGTTAGTGTTGGATTAGCGATAAGTAGAATGTGTTATGCATAGGTTGTTGTTCGGTCTTCATGTTGTTGCTTTTCACTTTTGCCCCAGGTTTTGATGTCATCCTTTCTGAAAGTAAATCTTAAACAGTTATAGAAAAAAAAGTCATGTTAGTTCTGCCTCTGTCATGTTCATAAAAGGGGTTTCCTTAGACTTTAGTTGTTCTCTTTTTAAGATTTCATAAGCTTTTTCATCATGCGATGTGGTTGCTGGTTGCTCTTAGTAAAAAATACACAAACTACACTTCATAGTTGTGCTAAGAGGGGATTTTAGACATGGATTGTAGTTTATGCTTTCCTCTTAGAGTTGTTTATTTCTCTTTGCTCTTACCAAAAAATACAGTACCAAGGTGAGTTGTATTTGGTTGATAACAACATGTGAATCATTTTGGAATACATGTTGCTAGAGTAGTTAGAGTCTTTTCTTACTACAATGTTCTTTTACCATAAAGGTTTTTATGGTTACTTGGTTAATAATGTGTCTTTTTCCTCCTCACACGTTGTTATGTCGTTGATGACGGTCAAATTATACCCGTAAAAGTCATCAACGTTGTCCTTAAATCGAGCTTAATAATATATATTTTATATTAAATCACATGTTTATAATGATTATTTAGTGTTGTGTGATTTATAAGATATAATTTGGTATTTACCTATTTTTATTATTAAAATATGATTTACTGTGCGATGATTATTGATTTTATAGATTACGATGAATAGGAGGATATCTACCATCGGAGGAAGTAAATCTCAAGATAAATCAATGCAAAATCGGATTGAATAAAAGATAAATATCGAAGCAGCACGAGAAGTGGAGTAAGGAGCAAGAAAAGCCAGCGAGCCAATCAGAATGAAGTGGACTCATTGGCGGCAGACCCCTGATATTTGGGGAGCGAGTTGACCAAAACTCGAGGATTGACTGGGTGCTATCTCTACGCGTTTTAGGGTTTTTAAATGCATATTTAGGTCGGCTGAAAACTCTATATAAGCAGCAGCCACGAATTTTATTTCACCATACTTTAGAATACACACCATTACACAATATTTTCATTATTATAAAAGTTCTCAGTTTTTATTTATGTTCGTTCATTACGGAGTCGTTAGATTCGCCGGTTAGAGATCGTATCAAGGAGTGGGAATCACGCTTGTCTTCGAGGGTAATGTCTACTCAATTATGCAATGTTTATTCGTAGATCTATATTATTTCGTGATGGAGTAGTCATTTTGTGTATTGATTTCGTGATGTAGTTAATTAACGAACCCATGTTTATGTAGATCGAGGCGTGTAAGGCGTTTCACGAGTGAGACTGCATGCGAGTTGAGCTCGTTGGCGGCGAGCCTCTGTCTCGCCGTAGCGAGTTCTGTGATGTTTCGGTTTGTCTGCGTGAACGGCCGACTACGCCGAGTTCTCTCGCTTTGTAATTAAAGCGAGTAATTAAACTCGATCAACTTGATTATTTGTCATCGTAATTTAAGATGAGACTCAAAAAGTGATTGTTACTTGGTACAGAGATTGAATCGGTGTCTAAGAAGTATGCCTAACCATAGGAATGTTGCTTAGATGAGGTTACGGTTTATACCGGCATCCCTAGTTTTGTAATTGTGTCAGAAGTTATATGAGACGGAGACTAAAAATGTGAAGTCACGTAATAGAGACACGATGATCCAGATGGCCTACCCGGAGCTAGATCTATTTTAGGGGATGACTCCCGTAGTCAGAATAATTAATCTTAAATGTCTTATTATGTCTCGTCGTCAATCTACATAGCATGGGGGAGTAATTACTACAAGCGTTATCAATACCGTTTGTTAATTGTTTATAAAACCTATAAAAATAAGTATATTAGTGTCATTGTATTTGGTTTGTGTTTCTATTGTGTCAATTTTAATTCTACGTTATTGTTGGTCGGAGACCGCCTTTAATTTGCTTTTAGTTTAATAAGTTATATTTCGTTTAAAACCGAGTCTCTGTGGGATCGACCTCGACTCTATCTAACTATACTACGATTGAACCTAGTTCTCTTACTAGTGTGTTATTTAGGTATCGAGTATTTTTATTACTTGACCCGACATCAAGTCGTTTATGATGATCGACTGTTTTGTAGGATTTTGAATGTTTTATCACTTTTTTTGGTTGGTATTTTCCAAGTTTAGCTTTGAAGTGAGTATAGTTCAAGTGTGAATTGTGAAGATATTCTAGGCTGAATCGGCAGGAAAAAGGTTCGACTTACTGTATTTAATTTTATTGATTTGTTTATTGACCCTTGTTTTTGTTTGATTCTACTCAATTTGACATTTTCATCTCCTCTTATAAGTAAGGTATTGTCAAACCATAATTTTTTAAAGGAGTTCCACATTCATGGGCATTTAGTAATTTGTGATTATTTACATGGTAGTGTATGAGGAAATGGTGGATGAGGTGGGGAATCATTAATCTAAAAGAGCTTATTACCGTTAGATTTAAGGTTTTGTTGTCGAACATCGGGTAAAGGTTTTGGCTCCAAGAATATAGTGCAGAATCAAGGCAAAAACTCCAACTCAACCGCAGAAGTGAAAGAAGCCGGCAAGGATTGTGAAAAAGATGAATAGTTGAAGGTTCTTAGCTCTAAGGCTGAGACAGGTTGGAGAGATGAATCCCCTGTAGGAACTAATTAAAGTTGGGACTGTTAATGTTCAAAACACCGACATTGGTAATAACTATTGAATTCTTGTTATCACGACATTGCAGTTAGTTTCAACTCAGAGACTTCTTGAGGGAGATCTTGAACTTCAAATAAATGCTCTTGATCCTTTCAAGAAATTTACACGTAAAGAGGTGGAAGGGGCATGCCGTGTTTTGCACGGCACACATTACCACGAGTATGCTAACAAAGAGAACGTGCCCAAAATAACAAGCAGAACCCAACGTAAGGCCACCATGTATTAACTGTCAAAATAAAATGAAAACAAGAAAATGAAAAACGCAAGTCTCTGTCAATCCTCAAATTCTAAAAATTAACAGGAAAAACAAAAGGTAAATAATAAAAATAAAATAAAAAGAGAACAAAATTTCAATACGAGCTCATCAAAATTTACATTACACAAAAATAGACCCCAAGAACAATAAGAAAGGTACCAAACAAAGCTAAACCAACATGAGTCTCTTCTCCAAGTAGCATCCCGAAAACTGCAGTGGCAGCAAACGTCGTCGCATTGGTGACAGGTACAGCAAAAGAAATCGGGGTGTCGCTAAGAATAGCAAAGAAAGTAGCTGAAGCGGAAAGGTTTAATGCGAAAGGCAATGAGTATTGCCATGTTAATAGAAGTTGAAGCCAATTTTTGAGTGTGTTGAGGATTCGGTTATTTGATATTGAGTCTGTTTGGGGAGTGCATTTGATCTTCTTGTCCCATATTAGTGCCCCTTTACGCATAAGGGCATTGGTTGCACCCCAAACAAGACCTACTGTAATCATCTTCCCCACGTCTCCCATGGCGTGATCTCCACCCGACATCTATGTTTGTAACAACTTCAAAGCAGCAAAAATAAGAGCAGCCATAGTTAACTAAGTGCAGCAGAAAGCTTACACAACCCAACTATCACCAAACAAAAACAACATAGAAATTAAACACCTTTTGAGTGTACATATGCGTAGAATCGGATGCGCTACACACTTCATATTTACCAATATTTTGTATGCAACATCAGATACCAATATCCAGTTCACAAAATCAACTCAGAAATCGAATAAAAGAATCTCGAAAACTGTAATCTAGCAAAAAAAAACTAGACATACCAAATAGAAGAGAAGTCCACGGTTTGAAAATAAAAACAAATCACAACAACATTAGCTTAGCTAAACCGAATAAACGAGCTCCAAACATCTCCAATCCATAGTCCCAAACTAAAGCAAACAGAACTAAATCTCATCTTTCCTTTGAAGAAGATCATGATCATCGATGATTTTCACACAAACAATGTGAAAGTAAAAATAAAAAATAAAAATAAACAGGGCAAGAGATGAGTCTGAAAGAAAATTAGCAGAATTCTGTACAAAATTACTGACTAATAGCCAAATCTTATAAGCAAAACAAGTTTTTCTTCAAGTTCCAGCAAACTACATGGCATATCTACAGACTACAACCTTAACCCATTTGAAACAGTTAAATCCATAGACCCTATTCCAAATAAAATCATATCATTAAATGAAAAATAGAAACAAAAAAGGCCAAAATGCAAATAAAATCATAACACTAAATGAAAAATAGAAACAAAAAGGCTAAAATGCAAAATATTTAAGGTGCCAGATCCCATCAAAGAAGGAAAGGTCTTCACAAAGAGTACCGTGAAGGTTCAATTTTTTTGAAATTTTCTTATCTTCTCTAAGAAAATTCTTTTACAGCAAGAATTAAAAACATTCTTAAAGAGAAGAAGAGGAATTGATTGAGCGCATAACTGGACAAATTAATCAAAAAAATCACCTCAATCTTACAGAAAAAAAAGGGCACAATCCCTTTCAATTGTAAATTGCAGGAGGTCTGCACAGGAGTATAATAGTTCTAATGGAATGAATCCCAGTATAAATTATTACAAAATTTGTTGAAAAAAAGCCGCTGGAGACAAGAAGCTCGCTGTACTTGGTTTTTGGGAAGTTTGAAAAGTTCGTGTTTTTATTTGTTTTTTTTTTTTTTTTGTTCATTGGTCGATCCAACACATATTATTAACTTAGTCCCAAAAAAATTATCTATTTTTATAAATAAGTTATCTCATAAAAAGCGGTTTTTTTTAGCCCTCTATAAAAAGAGTTAATTTAGAAAATTAATGCATCTTTTTATGCATATTTTGCACACATCCTTATCATATTATATTTAATGTTTGTATACTCCTTTCATATTTTAAAACAAATATTTATTATGAAATAGACGTGTTGGTCCCTAGAAAATGTTTTAGTTAAGTTTAGAGGGGGTAAATAAACTTAAGACTTAAATTTTTTTTGGAATTAAGATAAACTCAACAGGGTCAATAGTCTGCTGACTATTAAGTCTAGTGAATCTGTTGCAGCGGAATATACTTAATTAAGCATTTTTACTTCTTGTTAAAAGATGATACTAAATATTAGATACTCAGAAATGAAATGTGTGTGAATTCAGTAGCTAGTTCAGCAGGTTGATATGGATAACATGCAGTAAATGAAAATGCAAAAAGTAAATGCATTAAATAAAGTAAGGCAAATTTTATAGTGGTTCCAGTGTTGTGTAATCACCACCGATCACACTTTTTATGTGATGTTGGAGGAAATTCACTGTAGTCTTTGAGGTTCTTTGTTACAAAAGTCCCTAAGTTGTTTGTCCTTGACTAATAACTATGGCTTCACAAATCGAATACTAAGAACAGTAGGGAGCTAACTGCTCACAAGTACTCCACTGTCCTCGAAGAAGGTAGGATTGCCTCTTCACCAAACCTTCACCACAAAAACAACAATTCGACACTTAGCGGTGCTTATCTGCTTGAGATTCTTCTTGAAAAGAAGGGTTTGAATCAAGAAAGTGATTCTGCTCCAGTAAGCCGGGATGATAAGATCGGCGACTTAAGAGCTCCAAGTGTAGATCTTAGATGATACTTAAATGCAGTAACACTTGAATAAATTCTAGATCAGTATGAATGCTCAGTTCGGCAGGGTGTAGTGCTCTTGATTGCTAGTAAGTTCGTATGTAATATGATTCTAGGGATCCTTTATTTATAGGTGAAAATCCTGTGCTTGAATTTGAATTTCAAATCTGACCGTTATAGGATTTTCTGATTATTCTCTGAAATTCCCTCTGATGTACTCCTCTGTCAGTATGTCAGTATCCTTCTGACAGACAGATTGTCAACCAATGGTTTAATTCCATTTTGATATGGCTCTGAATTCCTTACAATGTTCCTTCAATCTCCACCATTGATTAACTGATTAATCCAATGCTTGATATTCATCCTTATCCATTTAATCTTCCAAAACAATTCTTGAAACAAATTAATCTTATTTATGTATACTCAGATGATATCTGGTTTATGTGTCTGCTGAGGTATACATTTGGTCAGCTAGCTTATGGTGTGATGTGTTCTAAATGAACACTCAGCTGACTGCTTATAATCTAACTTTTGTTTGTGAAGTTAGAGTACACCATTTTAAATATAACTAAGTCCCAATCATCACGTTTCCTTATATGGAACTTAGACCTTCAATACAAAGCATATGTGATCGATTTAGGCCATTATAGACTTACCTAAATTCGATCCCATATCCTTTGCTTTTAAGTATTCATTACTAAGTATGAACCCTTAGCCTTCATTCTTGAGTTTGAACCTCGGCCTTCGATCTTTAACAATACTGTCCTAGACACTCTACTTGAACATTTAGCCTGGATAGGAGTCTCAATGAACTAGTCAACTGACCTCTTTAAAGTGCTTGTTTGATCAAACTTATACAAAGATCTTTAGTAAACATATACATTCATTCTAGACATCTTTTTGTCTTTGCCCTATAACAAATAGCTTTGGCGAATATCATTAAAACTAAAATATGTCCAACAATTTCCCCTTTTTAGTGATGATGTCAATACCCTCCTTACGGAAAAGCAAAAGGATAAAGACAATAAAAAAACAAATTTCATTTATATTTCACTGAGGTTCCAAACTTGTTCAAACATTATTACAACTAGATTCAGCGTATGATAAAATAAGTAGTCTGCTGAACTAGTTTCTTTCTTGATCTTTCTTCTATTGATACTCCCTGATTTCTCTTTGCATAGCCACCATCCACTGATTTGTTGGAAAAATTTAGTACTTAGGATTTGACAGAAGTAGAAAAAACTCCAAGGCACGTAAGAACGTTGTCTTTTAAGAGATGTTTCGTCCCACGCAATTCGTCACTTAGGGATTCAAACGAAAATCTCTCTCAGGATACAATGGAGGTGTTTGATTCAAACAGTGACTTGTTTGAATCAAACCCGAGGACACTCAGAGTTTTTGTCTGATGATGCTTTCAAACTCTATGTATGAAATTCATTTGCATACTGTGCCTGTTTATAGGCTGAAGGAAACCCTTAAACGAACTGAGGTATTCTACACGAAAGGGTAAGGGTTATCACAATTCGCATGCAGAGTGCATCGATTCAAATCCTAAATCGAAATGAAGCATCGATTGAAATCCTGAATCCGAAAAGAAGCATGGATTCGAAAATGCATGAAACCCTTCATGAACTGATGCATGTATCTCGATTCGACTGGCACTCATAATGTCGATTCGTAAAAGCACTTTCGAATGCTAACGACTTAAAATATTCATTTATGAAAAAATATCTAACATGATTTTCAATTATAAAGTAATCAATCCAAGTGTGTAACATTTTCCACCACTTTCAAGCTTCTGCAACAGTCATCTAGAATCCTTGCCAATTGAATGCTCCTTGCATATATAGGTCCTTAAATTCATTCAACGGATCCTTTGCTGACAAACTTCTTAACATTTGTTCAACAGACTGACCTCTTCCACCTCTTTTGCCATCTCTTTCAAAGACTTTTTGATCTTATGGATCGATCATTACTTCCCATGTAGATTCGATCCTAGAAAAAGTTTAACCTTCCAAAAATGTCATGTGATTGTACGGTCTTCTTCTTGCATTGAAAGCATATTTAGACTCTTTTAGCAAATCTTCAGTCAATTGAACTCTTCCAGGTGCAGGGGTCCTGAATGCAGCATTTTCAGCTTCAAATATTCTTTGTTGATATACCCTTACTGCTTCTTTTGCTTCTGTTGTCCTACCTTCTTCCCCCTTATTGACATCATCAATAAAATGGTGCAGTAGGTTTAAAACTCCTTCTTGAGTTGATACCAAATTATTCAGCTTGTCCTTCTATAATTTCTGTTCTAGTGTCCACTAGAGTAATTCGAGCTTGTAGTGTCTGTTCCAGCAGATTCAGTCTCTCCAAAAATTTAGGATCATTTGGGGTAGATAAGGGATTTTCAGTTATTTTATCAACATTTTTGCGTAATTTGGTGATCTCCTCAGCAAGGTTCTTGTCCCTCTTGGCACAATCCAACTTTGCCTGACTGACTTCAAGGTGTACATCATTGCATCTAAACAGTAGATAAGTAATGTTTGATACAGAAGCCTTAGTTTTCCTTCCTCTGTTCTCAACCAGATTGACAAGATCTTCATCTTTGCTCACTGGATCTCAGTTGACCCCTCAGCTGATTTATATATTCTCTAACAACCCTTAACTCTGCAAGAATATGACCTGGTATGGTAGAAGCAAGACGAGCCTTATTCTCAATGGACCTTTCCATGTCATCATTAGGTCTTGGTTGTCTTACAACTATTGCATGATTCCTGTCCCATTCAAAAGGTTCAGGACTTTCTTCATCCAGTCCAAGATCATCAATGGCAGCTTGTTGATCCTCTTGAATATCATCAAAAAGTTCTTCTTCATGAGCTTCATCAACAAATTCTTCTTCACTATCACCATAGTCAATAAGTTGCTCTTCTTCAGATTGTACATCAGCACTTGTTCTCTGAACCAACAGGGGCATTTTCCTCAGCAGGTTCCATACTATTAACAGGGGATTCCTCTGATCCCGAAACTAGTTCCAACCTTTGTCCAATCACTGTATGATCCTCAGTAGATTGAACCACCAGTTCCGACATTCGTTCAGTTGCTTTCTAATTTCCAGCAGACTGAACCTCCTCTTCTTGTTCAACTTGGATCAGTGTGGGTGTTAAAATGTCAGATCCAGATGCTTTCTGTTGTCCTTCTTGTGTTAACATAGTGGTTACCAAATTAGGCTCAATAGGTGTGTCTGGAATTACAACTACTAGAATGGGTTGTCCAGCATGTGCAACTACACCCAACTGACCAATTTGGCCTTCAGTAGTGGCAGGAAATATTACCAAGTTTTCCTCCAAAACAGCTCATTGTCCAGCAATAACATCCAGATGACAACAACATTTGTTGAAGTTCCCTCAGTGTTGATTCTGTCTTGAAATTGAACAGATTCTTCAGATACAACATCTATCTGCTCATTCCTTACTACCTCATCAGAATAGGCAGCACCTCCTAGAATTGTTGTATTGTCCAATTCAGCTTCCAGTCAACATCAAAAGTATCCAAAAATTCATCTTCATCTTCTAGGATTGTCTTCTTGTGAATAAAGACAAATTGTGGTGCCTCTGCAGTTAACACTTCTTCTTCAAAAAAGTCAACAACCTGCAGTCCTTCAGTAGATTGTTTTGGATCTTTAGTAGGTTACTTTTTTTTCCTTCTCACCAGATTTTTCTTGTACATATTCTGTTGTTCTTTCTTTAACAACACCACTTGATTCTCCAGGGAACATAGGATGATCATCATCAGAATCAGATGATGATGATGAGTCATCAGAATCACCAAATGGTTTGTACTTTGGATCCTTAAACAATAGATTTTCTTTTCTTCTTCCTTCTTCAACAACTTCTTGAAGTCTGGAAACCAACTCTTCATAGTTTACAAATTCTAACAAATTCTCAGTTCCCAGAGATTCAAAAGCCCATTCCTCAAAACTTGTCATCATCTCAGCAGCAAGTTTATGTTTCTTGTAAAAACCCATCTTCCATTGAATGTACTGAGAGATTCTTTCCAAAGTATGATCTCTTTTTTGTTTCTTTGGTCTCTTGACATAAGGCATAGTAGGCTTCCTGGCAGCAGGTTGAGGCTCAGAAGATTGACCTCCAAAGGTCTCTACTATATGAGACAGGGTTTCCTCAGCAGAATGAAAGATCTTTGTAGGTTCTTCAGTTGTATGAGGAATATTAGTGTCAACTACTTCCATCTGTTCAACACTTGCTTCCTCATGTGTTGCATTTCCCTCAGCAGGGGTTTGTTTGATTCTTACTTCCCTCTGTGTTGTATCATCAACGGCAGGGGTGTGTACATCTTCACTAGCCTTATCAGTAGGCTCTTGTACAATATCGACAGCAAGTTCAATTGGTTCTTTCTCACCTTCCACATCTTCTTCTGTTTTATCATCCTCTTATATCTGCTCTTTCAAGGTTCTTAAAACATTTCCCTTTCCATGTTTGATCCTCTTCTTAGCAACTTGTTTGATTCTTTTCTTTGGTCTTTCTAGGGATTCAAATAGGGCTTGTTCATGTTAGGAAATCAAACGAGTAGCGCAGCAGAAACATAAAATTTGATTTCCGATCCAAGGATCGACTTCGTTTAAGCGATAAACATATAACAAGGAGGACAAAGATTATACCTTTGTCGATCTTAAAGATCGAAGCTTTGACCTTCCGGTAGAAGTAGATGCGCCTGAGCCGTCCAAGCGTCCGGCCTCTATCAGTTATCCACACGAACGCCTTGCCGGAATCCTCCCAGATTGCTATCAGAAAAATTCGACTGCTAGGTCGACCTTTTTCTCCCTCTCAATACTCTCTCTAAGAAGCTCTCTATTTTTCTCAAAAATAATTAGCTCTTGGAATTGTGATGTACAAAAGAGCTAGCTGATGTATGAAAAATATATGATTAAATTATAAGACTTTTTATTATTATATTTATGATATTTTAGTATAATTTCATATAAATGCATTAAAAACTTATAAAAATCATAGTAGTTATAATTAGATGCATAAGTTATAGAAACGATAAAAATGATAGTTTTTATCGATTTACGTTTGGTGTTTTGTTGAGTTTGTTGCGAGGATCGGATGTTTACGAGATCCCAAAATATGACATACTTTGAAGTATAAATCATGAGTTTTGTGGGATAAAAGATTATGCCAAAATCTAACAACTTTGAGCAGATCAAGCTGTCTTTAATGTTTCTACCGTAACTCATCTTCAACGGACATTTGATCTAACTTAGAGGCATTTTCAGAGAAAAGTTCTTGATGAAAGTTGTAGGCCTTCAAAGAGCTTTCCAACGAATATCAAATCATGTCAATCTGAGGTCTACAGCTCGAGATAGGTTTTACAAACATCGGATATGTGGTATGTCCGGCGCGCTTGAGAAGGCGAATATTGCGAGAAAAATCTCTGGCCCGGGCCCACAAATCTCGACAAGAGAATATATCTTGTGTAGCCGACACGCGCCCGGTGGTGGTCCGGCAGCGCCGCGCCTGGTGATATGGTCTATAAATAGACCTCAAATGCAACCATTTTGGAGTGTACCAATGCATATATCTCTTCTCTATATCTATATATAGTTTCGTTTTGTTGTTTTTAGTTAAATAAAAGGCATAAACGGCACTCTGCCGAATAATCTTGTAGTATAAAGTATCGTTATAATGCTTAGAAGATGTATCAAGGCTCATTGATGTAAAGGAGTTGCTATTTCGGAGGATACAACTCTGAAGCTTCGATTGTAATCTGCAACTTTTCTAATGTATTTATGTTGTTATTAGTATCTTACTTATAATGATATTAGGCTAACTTAGTATCTAGCCAAGATATGAAATTGGATTAGTATTATCTTTTTAGGAAATGGATGATGACTATACTAAAATTGGATAAAAATCGGTTATAATGAATCTCTTTCTATATTCGTATTGAATTAGCTACTTGATATGAAAGAATTCATAATCTAATTATGAATTGACGCCTCGTAGTTAGGTTATGAACTCGTTAATAGAAAGACCGGAGGTAAAATTGGCCGAGTGAAAGCGTGACAACGGAATCCGATTTCTAAACCAGGGGTAGATTTGTTTCGGGAGAAACAAACTCTTATTGAAATATGTACTCGAGAGATTATTACGTTTAATTCATTTGTTTAATTGACATACCTTAAAATTGGCGAATGACAAAGCGGGAGTGACCCATGCTTGAGGATGACCTTGGACAAATGATTGGACATATGACAAATTCGGATGCTCGTGTGAGAATGAATTGTTTAGTTTAGGAGTGCACCGTTTCAGTATAATTGATTTAACTTAAAATAAAGATCGAGCACATCCAATTTCACTAAAAGATATAAGGATTCAATAACATACTCTTGGCTAGTCTATAATTATAATATCTATCTCCTCCCTTAGATATTGTTTTGGTACTATATATACTTATATCTATATATATATATGTATTGCTATATATCTATATATATATTTATATACTTATATATATCTGTTTTAGTTTATGCTTTGTTAGTTTAGAGTTTGGTTGGATGATAAAATTGCGACTTAGATTGAGATAATAACAGCTTTCTTGGTGTTTAATCACACGGTGAATTACCAAGTTTTCCTGAGGATCGACACTGACTCATCACTCTATCACTACAATTTGACCCGGTACACTTGCCGGTAAGGATTGATAGCATAGAAAAGGTCCGTCGACTTAAATGGCGCCGTTGCCGGGAACGACGCTAATTCATTGTGTTCGAATGATTTCTACTTATATTAACTCAAAAGTCTCGAGGATAAGTCAACACTTTTCTTACCCCATTTCTATTTTCTTTTTAGTTGGTACTTACCTAATAAGTAAGTTATCAATCTTTACTTTTATCGATTTCAACTATTTTCGGTTTTAGTTAGTTGATGACCGAGAAAGAGTAAGGCCCCACTTATTCCTTATAAGCCTAACATAGATACTTACGAAAGCGATTAAGAGCGAGAAGGAAACAAGGTCATCTTGGTCGGGAAATCGACGGAGAATCATCATCAAATCAAAATACGAAAATGGTAAAGCAGATGATGAAACACCTGAACAAGGGCTAGATCATGCTCAAGGCATGGCCAAAATCTTAATCGAGATCTACCAATACCAAATAACCGAATAGAAATAATCAAAATCGGAACCGAACAATCGTAATAATAACCCACCAAATCCGAGACCTATTTGTGATCAGACCTTAAGAATAAACCAGACTAATAATCCAGTTCGTTTACCCAATGAAGGAGCAAATAATTTTGAAATAAAATCTCATCTTTTTGGTCTAATTGACGCAAGAGCCCAATTTCTAGGAGAGGATGATGAGGATCCACATCATCACCTCTATCTTTTCGAAGAATTGTGCAATCTGACCAAAAGTCAAGGTGCTCATCGTGAATTAACAAGGATGTCTATGTTTCCTTTTCTTTAAAAGGAAGAGCACGAGATTGGTTTATGTCACTCCCACATCATTCATTGACTAGTTGGGAGGAAATTCAAACCGAGTTCTTAAAGCAGTATTTTACTCCGGGTAGAAATTTGGAATTAAAAGTCGAAATTGCCAACTTTAGACAAGGATCTGAAGAAACGCTTGGGAATGCGTGGGAGAGATTTAAAAAGTTGCTAAGATCTTGTCCCGATCATGGTTATTCCTTAGAAATGCAAATCCAACTTTTCTGTCGTAAATTAAGGAAAGATTCACGTCTGAGATGTAGATCATGCATGTGGTGGTTCATTAATGATGAGTGAAGCTCAAATAGTTTACGATGCTATAGAAAAGATTTCCAAAAATAACAGAATGTGGGAAACCGGTTCTAGCACCGGAAAGTAGCATTTGCGGGAGAATGCACATCGAATATGGAAGTTCTAGCACACTTGGAGAATTTGGGTAGGAAGTTTGACAACTACTGGCTAGTAGGGTCAGTAAAATCGAAACTATCATACCAAATGACTACTCAAATCATGATAATGTGTCATTAGGGATAGAAGAACCGTAAGGATACTCAAGGGAAGAGGTGAGTTTTTACAACGAAGATAGAATTTGAACAACGCGTATTCAAACTCCTTTAATGCTATTAGAAGAGAGCACCCAACTTTTAGATGGTCCGAAAACCCTAATAAGCCAGGACAACCGCCATATCCATTCGATATAAGAATCCATATAGTAATCAAGTTCATCAAGGAAATACATCAAATCGTAACCTACAATCGTTACCTAAATCTTATCCACAACATACTACTCAAACTATACCAGTCACCCAAAGTTCAACCCAACTTTGAAGGAGTTGATAAATGGGATAAATTAATGGAAAAATGATGGGTGTAGTATCTACTCAAGCTCGAATATAGAAACTATGATAACTTCATAGGTTCGAGTCTCTACAGGATATGACTATGTTGAAAACATCCATGGGTGGACATGATACGAGAATGAGAACTATAGAAGCATCGTTAAGGAATATGGAAGATCATTTGAGTAGAGAAGGAGAGCGTAACAACAAGTAGACCTCCGGAGGATTACCAAGTAATCTTGAAAGAAACCCGAGAGAGGTAAAGGCTGTGATTACGAGAGTAGGAAATATTGTGAAGATACTAGAAGCGAGAACGCAGGAAACAATGAGGTAGAAAAAGATTTGAATGGAAAAATCGTAAAGGAAAGGACGAACTTGAATTTCTTGATGAAGAGGAAGAAATTATCAAAGAATTCTTAAAATGTAATAATGTTGAACTCAGAAATTGAAGGCGAAAAATGGGTAAAGTCCCTAGAATTCGAAAGATCCTATGGATAAGGACACGAGAACCCTATTTAAGGAACATGTCGAGAAAAATCGGGGAAAAACAAGAAGATTTAAAAGTAACGAGAAGGATAAAGTTGATACAGGGGATGTTTTAAAGGAAAAGTCTCAAGATAATGAAACTTGGCGATCAAGTAATGCTCAAAGATTCAAGGAAAAGGAAAAGAGAAATGACTTGAACCAAAGGTTATAGATTTAGAATCTTTGCCTTATCCACGAAAGATCAAATTAAAAGATAAAACCGATAAGAAATATGCTCGTTTCTTGACACTTTTCGTCATATTCATGTCAATATCCCCATTATAGAAGCTTTAGTCAACATGCCCGCCTATGGAAAGTTTCTTAAAGATATCCTATCTAATAAAAAGCGATTAGAAGAATATGAGAATATATGCCTTAATGAAGAATGTTCTCGCAATACTTCAAAGATCGACTACCTCCTAAACTTAAAGATCCCGGTAGTTTCACTATCCCATGTGAAATTGGAGGATTTCTGTTTAAGAAAGTATTGTGTGATCTAGGAGCAAGTATCAATCTCATGTCTTATGAGGATTATAAGAAACTAGGAATAGGAGAGTTTACGAATACTGAAATGACCCTTCAGATGGCAGATAGATCAATTAAACATCCTAAGGGAATAATCGAGGACGTGTTGGTTAAAATTGATAAATTTTACTTCCCAGTAGACTTTGTAATAATGGAAATGGAAGAAGGATATTCAGCGCCAATTATTCTAGGTCGACCATTTCTAGCTACAGGAAGAACTTTGATAGATGTTCAAAAGGTGAACTAATACTGAGAGTTAATGAGGATAAAGTTTCATTCAATATCTTCAAAGCTATAAACCATCCATACAAAGAACCAGAATCATGTTCTTTTATAGATGAATATTCTACTATCTGGGATGCCAAATCTAAAGGTTATGAAAATAAATTAGAAGAATGTTTGGCATTTTCTATCTATAAAGAAGATGAAAATGATACTGAAATGAAAGAAGTAATCCTTTATTTAGATAAAGGAGGGTTTGTTAAACATCCATGGCATCAAAATTTGAAATTGGAAATGGAAGGACCAGTTTTAAAACCATCAGTAGAAGATCCACCAAGGAATGCAGAGTTGAAACCACTTCCTTCGAATTTGAAATATGCTTTTCTTAAAAATGATAATCTGCTACCTATTATCATTTCATCAACCTTAACAAAAGAACAAGAGGATCAATTATTAAGAATGTTAAGACAACATAAGAAAGCTTTTGGATGGACGTTGGCGGATATCAAAGGAATTAGCCACGAAATTTGTGTTCACAAGATTATTTTGAATGAAGAAGCTAAACCTTGTATTCAGCCACAACGCCGCCTCAATCCGAATTTGCAAACAATCGTTAAGAAAGAGGTCATTAAGCTATTAGAAATGGGAATAATCTTTCCCATATCGAGATAGTGAATGGGTAAGTCCGACTCAAGTAGTTCCAAAGAAAGGAGGTTTCACGGTAAAAGAAAATGATAAAAATGAATGGATTCCGACAAGGAAATTACAGGATATCGAATGTGTATTGACTTTTCGAAATCCGAATGAACATACTAAAAGGATCATCATCCACTTCCATTCATCGTTCGGATGTTGGAAAGATTGAGTGGACATAAGTATTCTTGCTTTTTAGATGGTTATTCAGTTATTCTGAATATTCATTGCGGCAGGAGATAGAGAAAAACTACTTTCACTTGTCCCTATGGAACTTTTGCTTATAAAAGAATGCCGTTTGGATTATGTAATGCACCGCTACATTTCAATGATGTATGATGGCAATATTTTCTCGATATGGTTGAGAAATTCTTAGAAATCTTTATGGATGACTTTAGTGTGTATGGAGATTCTTTTGATAAATGCTTATCACACTTAGAAACGTGTTTTACAACGTGTGAAGATACCAACTTGGTTCTAAACGGGGAAAATGTCATTTGATGGTATCTGAAGGAATTGTACTAGGTCATAGAATCTCTCGAAGAAGGAATTGAAGTTGATAAAGCTAAAGTCGAAGTAATTGAAAAATTACCTCCACCAATTAATTTGAAAGCGTTAAGAGGATTTCTTGGACATGCAGGATTTTATAGAAGGTTTATTGCAGATTTCTCAAAAATAGCAAAGCCTCTGAGTCATTTGCTAGAAAAAAAGTACCTTTTAACTTTGATGATAAATGTATGGAAGCCTTTAAGACCCTAAAAGCGAAATTAACTCTTCGCACCAAGATTAGTAGCACCAGTTAGGATTTGCCGTTTGAAATTATGTGTGATGCAAGTGATTTAGGCTGTAGGAGCTGTTTTAGGTCAACGGTATAACAAAATTCTCAAAGCTATCTACTATGCTTCTCACACATTAAACGCATTTCGACAATTATGCAACTAATGAGAAAGAATCTGTTATCGTAATATTTGCCTTAGATAAGTTTCGATCATATATTGTTGGTTCTAAGGTAATAATCTACACGACCATTCACTCTGAAGTATCTTTTAAGTAAGAAAGATGCCAAACCGCGTCTTCTTAGGTGGATTACATTACTTGAGAATTGATATTGAAATTAAGGATAAAAAGGAAGTGAAAATGTAGTAGCGAGATCATCTAAGCGAGAATGGATAATGATGAAGGAAAAGGAAAAGAAATTCGAGGATTCGTTTCCGGATGAGAAACTGCTTTAGATAGATACTCCTTCAACCATGCGATTATTAAAAACTAGAATACCATCAAAGGAAGATTCGCCATGGTTTGGGGAAATTGTTAACTACATTACACTGTAAGTACATCCCACCTCATTGGACTTGGCAAATGAAAAAAGTTCTTTTATGACTTAAAGTTTTATTATTGGGATAAACCGGATCTTTTCGAAGATGCTCGAGATGGAATAATTAGGAAATGTATTCTGATAGTGAAATTTTAAGTGTATTATCATTCTGTCATGATCGTGAGGCGGGAGGTCATCATGGAGGATGGAAAAGCGCTTTCAAAGTTTTACAATGTGGTTTCTATTGGCCTACACTATATAGAGATGCATATAAATATGCAAAATCTTGTGAATCATGTCAAAAATGGGAAATATATCGAAAAAACATGAAATGCCTATGCAACCGATTTTAGAATGTGAACTATTTGATGTGTGGGGTATAGATTTCATGGGACCTTTCCTGTATCTTTTGGAAAAAGATTTATTCTAGTAATGGTTGATTATGTTTCTAAATGGGTAGAAAATTTGAAGCTCTCCCTACTAATGATACCAGAGTAGTGCTAAGGTTCCTTAAAAGAATATATTCACACGATATGGCATTCCGAGGGCTATCATTAGTGATAGAGGTTCACATTTTTGTAACCGACCATTTACTAAGGTAATTGAGAAATATGGTGTAACTCATAAACTTGGAACACCCTATCATCCACAAACTAGTGGGCGGTAGTAGGTGTCTAATAGAGAAATTAAAAGAATCGTGGAGAAGGCAGTGGACTCGAATCGTAAAAACCGAAAGCGAGAATAGACATTGGGCTGAGGACATTAGAGTTGGTCGAGAGGATTTCGAGATGCTATGAGTGAGTTTGATCCTAGATTTGTTGAGATTTCTGCTAGACACCCCTATAGTCGACCTTTACCCGTATACTATGCCGATTGGATTCCGCCGATTCCGCCACCTGTTATTTATCGTGACTATACGCCGTCATCCATAGGCGGCGGGTGGTATGTTTACAGTACACCAGGGACATCTTTGGGCATGGGAGGAGTGACTTCATGGCGAGATGTGACAAAGCGAGGATTGGGTTCATTTGGACTTGAGGATCGATTTCTATGTCGGCGATGATGAGGACCGAGACATCATTTCGAACTTCATATCGGATCCACAAAGCAGCCTGATTCGATTATGGTATTCATACGACACGACGATGCAAGCGGCTGATTTTACTTCGTTTTTATCTACATTTGGATCATCATCATCTCGATGCGATCCTACCGGTGACATCGATCTTAACTATGATGAGGGCGAGTGATTTCTTTTCTTTGTTGTTTAACTATCTACTTTTTGGTTTGACTTCGTTTTTGTTATGTTTGTTTTGTACGTTAAGCGTTTGATGCACTCTCGGGGTAGTGCACATTGTTATTTTGTATCTTTTTAGTAGTTTTTGGATGTTTTAGATCTTTTCCCGCATTTTAGAAATATGCGAGAATCATTTGTCGAAAAATAAATCTGAATCAAGCTAGAAATTGGAATATCTCTGATGAGCACTATTTGACCGCACGCGCGGTTGGTGTCCGCACGCGCCGGTGTAGTAAGTCTGCAGATCTTCTCGGGATATTTCCATTTCGATCTCAGATTTGCCTATAAAAGGAAATGTGATCAGACATTCCTAAAATGCTCATTTCCTTCCTTTACCTTTAATTTTCTTGCTATAAAGAGTTTAAAATGTCCGATCGTTAAATCGATTATCATTATTCTCCTCCACATACACCAAATTGTCATTCCAAATCCATTTTTCATCAAGTCCCTTACGAGCCTATGTATGCTTCGGTTCACAACCCTTATATAAGTAATTTCAATCAATCACCGGTGTTGATTGAGAGAGGTTTAAATTTTAGAAAGGTTGACAACTGGGCATTTACGAGGATGGATATAGATGGGTGGGACTATTTTTGTCGTATGCCGAGAGGTAGGATTAATGTTACTGTGGTAAGAGAATTCTATTCAGTACTGTCAGAAGCTAATACTGTGTCGTTAACACAATCTGTTACTGTGAGAGGAGTTGTTGTTCCTTTCACCTCCACCAACATAAATCAAATTTTCTTGATTCCACCAGTCCAAACTTCATCCAGTCATTTTGAGTACCAATGGAGATTGGATACCGCTAACGGTTTTATTACAAAATATTCGGAAGCTTGTCCACTCTTGTTCTACAATTATGATATTGATCAAAATGTCTCTACGACTGCTTTACTTCCCCATCTTAGAACGTGGAAGCGATTCATCAATTCACGTGTTTATCCAACTGTTAATTTCTCGGAAGTTAGTGATGATGAATTGATGCTTCTTTATGCGATTACTACTGGAGCTGTTATAGATTGGGTGTCTTGATTCGTAAATCACCGTGAGTTTTATGTTCGGGAGAAGACCGAATTATCATCCTTTACCATTTGGATGGTTGATTTCTAGGTTATGTGTTCGTTTGGCAAGGGTTCGGAAAGAAGCGACGGATGAATATTTTCCAAATCGTATTCCTCGTATTGGGCTTTTACCAATGATATTCGGGAAGATCGTCAAGTGGTGAAAATTAGATAACTTTGTTGGTAGAAAGAAGGAATAACAAATTAATAAAAGTAGTGCGATGCGTTAGTATAAGTCACAATAAATTAAAATAACTTAGTTTAAGAAATTAGTTTAACTTAATTTATGGTTTTCTAGTTTAACATTCTAGTAGTTTTAAGTTGTGTTTTAGTATTGTAATATATTTGCATGTTTTTAATTTATGTTTTTAAATGTTTTTCTTTTATATTATATAAACGCTCGTCTATTTGACACCTAAAATAATCTAACCATGATAGAATTCATTTTATTTTCTAATCCAAATTTTTACTACTCATTAGACATCGGGGCGATGCCAATTCATAAGTGGGGAGTAGAGATTGGTTAGTAAATAAATTGAATTTAATACATCAAATACTTATACACTTAGTTTAATAAGCAATAATATATAATTATTTGATAAAAATGATATATTTGGATAGAATAAATTTTTAATTAAGTAAAGTAATCTTGATATATTATTCTTATATTAATTATGTCTATTTTAGATTTTTAATAAGATTTTAAGTATATATATCTTGATAAATATTATGAAATATTTTTATGAAATTAGACAAAAGTTACTTATAATTATAATGAAATTTTAGAATAATTTTCTTTTCAAGACAAAGTATGAAATTGGAATCGGATTAGGAATGATGAGATTTTTGGCATAACTTTGATAAACCGAGCCAAATAAGCCTACACGAACATAATTTCCAATTTTGTCCCCACTCACATTGTAGAGTGATCAAGACCTCACTCGAAATAGCCATTATTATTAACTAGAAATTACAACCCTAACTTAATAATGGTCTACATTTCTTTGAAAATCCCGCAAGTTTAGTATGTATTTATGGATAGCGGTGATGACATCGAAATTTGGTATATCTTTGAGATTGAAATGAATGTTATTCGGAAGGCGCTTTATTATCAAATATATGTTATTCTTAAAAAAAAAAAAAAAAAAAAAAAAAAAAAAAAAAAGAGTATTATATTATAGGTATCTTTTCTGTTTTTGATCGACAACCCAAAAATAAAATATCGAGATAAAGTTGCTGATGATAGTAGTCCAAATTTAGGTATTATTATCACGAAATGTCCTATTCTTTGGGAATGAAGGTATATGCTATAAATCTGATGAAAAGAAAAAGTCGAATCAAAACTATCAAGAATTATCACGAGTTTAAGGAAACCGGATTCGTGATTTTCGATCGAAAGAGTAGTACTCCGATCAATCTTGATAAAGCAATGCCTATGTTCTTAAGTTCTTATTTATGTTGTAAAAAAAAAAAAAAAAAAAAAAAAACCATATTTTGGAAGTTATTAAAGTTAAAAATTGAAAACAGTGTCAGGAGTGTTACTGATTTAGAAATTTTTGATCAGAAGATGAAGGTGTAAGTACGTACGACTTGCTTCTATTTTCTTTTGATTTCCCTTTGTTATCCTTTTCGATTAGCCAACTACCCTGAGCCTGAACGTTACAAGCCAATTTGCCAACTACTTGACTTAGTCATTGATTCTGATAAATCATACAGTGGAGATTAAAAAGTTGTTCTAAATATTTTATTTATACTTATAAAGTGATTCATGAAAAATTTCATTTAAATAATATTTTATAACTAGTTTATTAAATTATATACACTTTTATCTTCTTAAATATCTTAGATAGATGAAATTAATATAATTATAATGTTGACAGCATACGTTACTAAGTTAGGAATTTATTCTAGAAAGATTATATTATCGCTTATTTTGCTCGAGGACGATCAAAAGCTAAGTGGGGAGTTGTGATGTATGAAAAATATATGATTAAATTATAAGACTTTTTATTATTATATTTATGATATTTTAGTATAATTTCATATAAATGCATTAAAAACTTATAAAAATCATAGTAGTTATAATTAGATGCATAAGTTATAGAAACGATAAAAATGATAGTTTTTATCGATTTACGTTTGGTGTTTTGTTGAGTTTGTTGCGAGGATCGGATGTTTACCGAGATCCCAAAATATGACATACTTTGAAGTATAAATCATGAGTTTTGTGGGATAAAAGATTATGCCAAAATCTAACAACTTTGAGCAGATCAACTGCTTTTAATGTTTCTACCGTAACTCATCTTCAACGGACATTTGATCTAACTTAGAGGCATTTTCAGAGAAAAGTTCTTGATGAAAGTTGTAGGCCTTCAAAAGAGCTTTCCAACGAATATCAAATCATGTCAATCTGAGGTCTACAGCTCGAGATAGGTTTTACAAACATCGATATATGTGGTATGTCCGGCACGCAGCGGAGAAGGCCGAATATTGCGAAAAATCTCTGGCCCAGGCCCACAAATCTCGACAAGAGAATATATCTTATGTAGCCGCACGCGCGCCGGTGGTGGTCCGGCACGCGCCGGCCTGGTGATATGGTCTATAAATAGACCTCAAATGCAACCATTTTGGAGTGTACCAATGCATATATCTCTTCTCTATATCTATATATAGTTTCGTTTTGTTGTTTTTAGTTAAATAAAAGCTGTAAACGGCACTCTGCCGAATAATCTTTGTAGTATAAAGTATCGTTATAATGCTTAGAAGATGTATCAAGGCTCATTGATGTAAAGGAGTTGCTATTTCCGGAGGATACAACTCTGAAGCTTCGATTGTAATCTGGTAACTTTTCTAATGTATTTATGTTGTTATTAGTATCTTACTTATAATGATATTAGGCTAACTTAGTATCTAGCCAAGATATGAAATTGGATTAGTATTATCTTTTTAGGGAAATGGATGATGACTATACTAAAATTGGATAAAAATCGGTTATAATGAATCTCTTTCTATATTCGTATTGAATTAGCTACTTGATATGAAAGAATTCATAATCTAATTATGAATTGACGCCTCGTAGTTAGGTTATGAACTCGTTAATAGAAAGACCGGAGGTAAAATTGGCCGAGTGAAAGCGTGACAACGGAATCCGATTTCTAAACCGGGGTAGATTTGTTTCGGAGAAACAAACTCTTATTGAAATATGTACTCGAGAGATTATTACGTTTAATTCATTTGTTTAATTGACATACCTTAAAATTGGCCGAATGACAAAACGGGAGTGACCCATGCTTGAGGATGACCTTGGACAAATGATTGGACATATGACAAATTCAGATGCTCGTGTGAGAATGAATTGTTTAGTTTAGGAGTGCACCGTTTCGTATAATTGATTTAACTTAAAATAAAGATCGAGCACATCCAATTTCACTAAAAAGATATAAGGATTCAATAACATACTCTTGGCTAGTCTATAATTATAATATCTATCTCCCTCCCTTAGATATTGTTTTGGTACCTATATATACTTATATCTATATATATATATGTATTGCTATATATCTATATATATATTTATATACTTATATATATCTGTTTTAGTTTATGCTTTGTTAGTTTAGAGTTTGGTTGGATGATAAAATTGCGACTTAGATTGAGATAATAACAGTTTCTTGGTGTTTAATCACACGGTGAATTACCAAGTTTTCCCTGAGGATCGACACCTGACTCATCACTCTATCACTACAATTTGACCCGGTACACTGCCGGTAAGGATTGATAGCATAGAAAAGGTCCGTCACTAGCCAACCTCCTCTTTTATAGAGGTGTGGTGCGCCCCTAGGTCTTCCCAAACTGATTGGGATTAGCTTTTAGTAAATTGATGAGAGAGAAACATTCTCCTAATAAAATAAGGAAAATCTCCATAATTGATTTATCTCTTTTTATTTTAATATCTTATATTAAATAAAAACTAAATATTGTCAATATCTTATATGGAATATATTTATCTTATTACCATAAAACTATTTTCCAAAAATCAATTAAAATCCAATACTAATATTATGGTAATCTTATTAATTAAATTGCACAATCCAAGTGTACATATACACTAGTGACCTGCGCCCCTTTTGCCAATTTATTGGCTTCCGAAATATTTTTTAATTAATATAATTTATGTATAATTAATATATTGTATTTTCTTTATTCATAATGAATAAATACCACCATATTAATTTACCACTATAACCCTTATAGTCATGATATAAACTTTTCTTATTTGGTCATCAACTATAACTGCATTTTAATCCGACTCGACATTCATATGTGTGTGACCCGATAGGCTTCCGAATATGTTGGTCGTAGACATAAGGTGCAATTTACGAAAATTCCCTTCACCTCTAACGATCATGGATAGCGTCTAGCAACACGTCCATGACCCCCAATCATTGGAATAGTCAATACGCAATGACTACTACCTTTCATGTCCTCGGTTAGCATGTAAATAGAATCCTATCGCTGTAGTAATAATATACATACGATCGTAACTGGATCGCATCCCATAATCTGGATATCAAGCTCTCTCAGAATAACTCATTTACTCCTACTTTGTAAAGATTCACGAGAACTAGACATTCCCTATGGGAAGGCCCTTTCGGATATTCACTCATACTCTTAGTGTGCACGCGAATCCCGATTTACCTTACATGTATACTCCACATACTTCAATATCACACCCGATCACTACCGTATGATCGCCCTATGGCTAAGGGAAACCTCATTAGTGTCAAAGCATGACAATCCACACCGTGATTCCATGTAGACTCCAAACCTAAGGATAATTACACAACTGTCACATAGCGTTACACTTAACAGTGTAAGTGGGTCAGTCTAACATACACATTCTCTAATACACGTCCACATACAGTCCATGTGTCACTACACTCCGATAGACGAGATTTATCCCTGCCCTTAAAGACAGAAGACATCTAATATGTGCTAGTCTATTCGCACTGTCAAAGCCCTATTCAATAGTACATCAGCGTAGAGACATTTAAGTATCAAACTTGTTAAAGCAATTAGAGATCTCATCAACCATAATCACTATCAAGGTTTCTCTATCACAATTTAATATTAAGGGCGTTATCATATACACAATATCACAAATTGGTCTAATAAATAAACAAAGTATATAATAACAAAAGTGCTTTTATTAATCATAATAAAGTTATTACATGAACTTAAATAGACTGTAAATGACCCGACCCGGTCGGATCCGGTCCAACCCGATTGGTTTTAGGACACCTATTCAACAATCTCCCACTTGGCCTAAAGCAAATCACCCATATGCCTAAGCCCATACAAGTGAACATGTTTCTCATGTTTAGCTTGTGACAACGCCTTGCTTAGTTATGATCGGCTATGTTTTCATTCGTGTGGACTTTCTCTATCCTTACATCTCCTCTATCAACTATCTCTAAATAAGGTGATAGCGCCGTAATACATGTTTGGACTTCGATGAGACCTTGGTTCCTTTGACGGAGCAATTGCCTCATTATTGTCATAATCAAAGGGAACTAGACCTTCAATGGAGGGAACTACACCAAGTTCGATGTGAACTTCTTCATCCAAACTGCTTCCTTTGCCGCCTCTGAGGCTGCTATGTACTCGGCTTCCGTTGTAGAATCTGCAGTCGTCTCATGCTTGGAACTCTTCCAGCTCACTGCTCCGCCGTTAAGCATAAAAACAAATCCAGATTGTGACTTAAAGTCATTCACGTCAGTTTGAAAACTGGCATCTGTGTAACCTCATAATACCAAATCATCGTTCCCAAAGACTAAGAACATATCCCTAGTACGCTTCATGTACTTGAGGATATTCTTGATAGCAACCCAGTGACCATCACCTGGATTCGCCTGGTATCTACTAGTCATACTAAGAGGGTACGAGACATCTGGTCTTATGCAAAACATGGCATACATGATAGACCCTATATCCGAAGCATAAGGGACATTGTACATGCGTGCCCTTTCCTCATCTGTCTTAGGACATATTTTCTTTGACAGGTAGACCCCATGTGACATGGGCAGCAACTCTCTCTTGGATTGCTCCATGCTGAACCCTTTCAACATCTTGTCTATGTAGGTGGATTGTGACAGACCAAGCATCCTTTTAGACCTAACTCTGTACATCTTAATCCCCAAAATATAAGCTGCTTCTCCTAAGTCCTTCATAGAGAAGTTCTTGGATAACCAACCTTAACCGACCGTAACATGGGTACATCATTCCTTATCGCCAGATATATCGTCTACATAAAGCACCAGAAAACAATCAGCACTCCAATAACCTTCTTGTAAACACAGGCTCATCTTCGTTCTTGATAAAATCAAACTGTTTGATTGTCTCATCAAAGCAAAGATTCCAACTCCGAGAAGCTTGCTTCAGTCCATAAATGGACCTTTGCAACTTGCACACCATCTTGGCGTCATTGGTTGTGAAACCCTCAGGTTGTTCATGTACACCTCCTCAGACATATTCCCGTTAAGGAAAGCTGTTTTCACATCCATCTGCCAGATTTCGTAATCATGGTATGCTGCAATAGCAAGCAAAATTCTAATGGACTTTAACATGGCAACGGGCGAAAAGGTTTCATCATAGTCAATACCTTGTCTTTGCTTATAACCTTTTGCCACTAGCCTAGCCTTGTAGGTGACTACGTTACCATCCATATCGGCCTTTCTCTTAAAGACCCATTTACACTCTATAGGAAATATTCCTTCAGGTGGATCAACTATGTTCCAAACTTGGTTGTCTTTCATGGTCTCCATCTTAGAATTCATGGCTTCTAGCCATTTCTCTTTGTCAGGTATCATTAGCACATCCTCGTAAGTTTTAGGGTCCTCATCTTCCATGAGGTAAACGCCCGTGTCCTTATGGGTTCATGGCGTTCCCGAGTGGATCTTCGTAGTGCTACTGTGTTCAGAGCACGGACTTGTGCCACCTCATTAGGTGGTGCCTGCTCTACCTCCATCAACTGATTATTGTCCGTAAGTGGTTCTTGAATTTCTTCAAGATCAATTTTACTCCCACTGGCCCTTTCCAGAATAAACTCTTTCTCTAGGAAGTGGCCAGTCCTGGAAACAAACACCTTTTGTTCTCCAAGGTGGTAAAACTGGTATTCTCTTGTTTCCCTAGGATAGCCCACAAATAGACATTTATCAGACCTGGCTTCTAGTTTGTCAGGCATCATCCGCTTCACATATGTCGGACAACCCCAAGGCTTAAGATATGCCAGATTCGGTTTCCTCTTAGTCCATACTTTGTATGGCGTAGAATCAACCATTTTTTATGGATCACGGTTAAGTACGTAGGATGATGTTTCGGGAGCATACCCCCAAAATGATTTTAGAAGAACTGCATAGCTCATCGTGGATCGCACCATGTCTAAAAAGGTGCGGTTCCTCCTCTCAGATATGCCATTCATCTGTGGTGTCCCGGGAGGGGTCCATTCAGGTAGAATCCATTCTCCTTTAAGTAATCTTGAAACTCTCTATCTAGGTACTCACCACCTCGATCGGATCGAAGTGTTTTAATTTCATTACCTAGTTGTTTCTCAACTTCACTTCTGAATTCTTTGAACTTTTCAATGGCCTCAGACATATACTTCATTAAGTATATATAACCATAGCGAGAATGATCATCAGTGAAGGTGATAAAATAAGAGTATCCTCATTTGTCTTGAATTGACATTCGGCCGCACACATCAGTATGTATGAGCTCAAGCAATTCATTGGATCTTATCCCTTTGCCACTGAATGGTGACTTTGTCATCTTACCAAGTAAACAAGCTTCGCATGTGTCAAACGATTCATAATCGAAATGATCCAATAATCCATCTTTATGGAGTTTGGAAATGCGATTCTTATTTATATGGCCAAGTCTACAGTGCCATAGGTAGGATTTATTCAAGTCACTTGTTTTGGCTTTTTCATTGTTTACATTAAGTACGTAACATTCACATATAATATGTAAAGACAATTGCTAAGTATGCCAATAGCCCAGTACCATAAAACATTCCATCAAGTGAAAAAGAACAACATTTATTCTCAAACATAAAAGAAAATCCTTCAACATCTAATGCGGAAATAGAAATAATGCTCTTCGTAAGAGCAAGAACAAAATAACAGTTATTAAGCTCTTGTACTAGTCCACTGGGCAATGAAAGAAAATAAACTCCTATGGCTAATGCAACAACACTTTCTCCATTCCCAACACGTAGGTCCACCTCTCCTTTCTTCAGATCTCTAGTCCTTCTTAGTGCCTGCACATTCGTACAAATATGAGAACCACAACCAGTATCTAATACCCAGTGGTTAGACTTAGAAGAAGTGTTGGTCCCTTGAAAAGGATTTGGTTAAGTTTAGAGGGGGGTGAATAAACTTAACACTTAAAACTTTTGGAGTTGACAAACTCAGCAATTTCGAGAGCTCACTTGGACCGTCAAGAGTCTAGCGATACTCGATAATCTGTTGATTGTTGAGTTTAATGAATTTGTTGCAATGGAATATATTCAAATTAAGCCTTGTTACTTGTTGTTAAAATATGATACCAAGTATTAGATACTCACAGTAGTGTAAGTGTGTGATTCATTGCTAGTTTCAGAGATTGATGTGCTAAATATACTAAATGCGAGAATATAAGTGCAGTAAGTAAGTAGGCGAGATTTTATAGTGGTTCCGGGTGGTGTAATCTCATCACCCACTCTTCTCCTGTGATGTTGGAGGAAATTCACTAGAGATCTTTGAGGTAGCTGTTACAAAAATCCCTAAGTTGTTTGTCTTTCACCAATAACTATGGCTTCACAAACTGAACACTTGGAACAGGTAGGATTGCTGCTACAAAGTATTCCATTAGTCCTTGAAAGGTAGGATTGCCTCTTCACCAGCTCCACCACAAACAACAGTCCATGACACCCTAAGATGCTTCACTGTCTTCAGTAAATTCTTGTAAAGGAAAGTTTGAATCAAGTAAGTGATTCAGCTTTCAGCAGCTTGATCAGGATGATATGATCAGCAGCTTGAAGTCTTCATGTGTGTAAACTTGATGTAGCTTGATAGCAGATTACACTTGAAGAATTTTACTAGATCAGTAGCTTTAAGTTCAGTAGGGTCAGCAGGGTGTTTTCTTGATAAGAATTAGCAGCTTAAGATTATCAATTGTTTTTCCTCAATTTTCATCATCCTATCTGAATTTTGGAGTCCTCTATTTATAGGTAGGAATCCTTGTGACTTATGTTTGAAATTCAAACATAGCCGTTTCAGATTTGTCCCATCTTGACTTGCTTTATGTCCTGTACATATAGTACTAACAACTGCCGACTTCTTTTTGGCGCTTTTCATCTGTCCACCCTTTGACTTGTATCCATTGGATAAAGGACTAAACCTTTCCAACATCCCTTTAATCTTAGCCATTGATTTATTTGATAAAATCAAAAGTTGTTACATGTCCTTATCATTGTATTCTTCCAATGTAATCTTTGATTAAACCAAAATATATATCAGTAGATTCCTGTGAATGTAAGTCTGCTGAAATACATATCAGTCAGCTGATTCATACTTTGCTGTGTTTATAAAACACTACAGCTGACTTCTCTTATATCTAACTTTTTATTATGAAGTTATATTACACCATTTTGAGCATAACTAAGTTCCAATCACCACTTAACTTATGGAACTTAGACCTTGTACACATGGTATATGTAATCAGTTTAGGTCATCACAGACTTCCCTAAATTCTGATTCCATGTCCTTGACTTTAAATAATAAGTTTGATCCCTTATCCTTCAATAATCGAGTTTGAGCCCTCACTTTCACCCACCACAAGAGGTTCTGGACTAGTCTATCGACTCAGTACCCTCTTGACATAGACAAAGTCTGTTGATGTAAGTCAGCTGGCCAATTACATTGCTTGTTTGATCAAACCTATACAAAGATCAAACTCTAATAAGCCTATACATTTGATCTAGACATCTTTTTGCCTTTGCTCTATAACTGCTAGTCTGGCACTCATCACTAAAACTCAAAAATAAGTCCAACAATTTCCCCCATTTTGGTGATGATGCCAATACCCTCCTTACAGCAAAGCAAAAAGATTAAAAACAAAAGCAGAACAAATTCAGTCATTTCTCATTATAATCATATTTGTTCAAAAAGTATTACAGTCTAGATTCAGCAAATAATAAAGAAGATAAAGTATGCTGGTCTAGTGTCTTCTTTCTCTTTCTTGTTTTTCCTTCTCCTGCTGCTCATGATAAGCTCTTATATCTCTGACCATTTCTATCATCCATTCATTTTCTATAAGAGAGAAATCAATGTGGGGATTCACTTCTTTCCACCATTTCCATGCTTCAGGTAGGGTAAGGTTGATCTGATGTACTCTGAAACCTAAACGCATATATACTCCCTTGAATTCACTCAGTGAATCTTTAGCTGATGTGGTAGGCAGACTCCTTCCACCTCTTCCACCTTCATGTGTAGATCTTAAATTTTTGACCCTTGCTTCCTAAAATTTAAGTCCCAAAATGGAATTTAGTCCCTCATGGAAGCCCTTGTCATGGTATGGTCTTCTCTTGTTGTAGTAAAGCTTCTTATATTCTTTTAGAAGATCATCAATAAGTGGAAGTCTGCCAGGTGCAGGTTCTCTAAAAGCATTGGTGTTAGCTTCCCATCTCTTTTGAGCAAAGATCCTAGCAGCCTCTTTTGCTACAGCTGTTTGGCTCTCTTCCCCCTTATTGACATCATCAACAAAACGGGATAGCAGGCCATGAACACTCTCTTGTGTGATTACTAGATTATTCAGCTGACCCTCCATTATTTCAGTTCTAGTGTCAACTGCAGTAATCCTTTCTTGCATTGTTTGCTCCAGTAGATTGATCCTCTCAGTGAACTTAGGATCCAATCCAGCAGGTTGAAGTGTTCCAGCAGGTTCAGCCACATCAGGCTTTGGTGCCTCAGCAAGCTTATCAAGTTTCTGGTGAATAGATGCAAATTGTTCTTTCAGAAACTTCTCCTTCAGTGTATTACCTTGTTTAATTCCATTCACATCTTGAGCAAGATCAGCAAGAGCATACTGAGTGGAAGTGACATTGGAGGCAACTGTTTCTGTAGTCCTCCCTATATTTTCCACTAGATTCATCAAATCTTCAAACCTTTGCTCTTGCTTATCAAGTTGAGTTGTTAACCTTGTAATGTCATTTCTGACTGTTGGTCCCTTGAAAAGGCTTTGGTTAAGTTTAGAAGGGGGGGGGTGAATAAACTTAACACTTTAAAACTTTTGGAGTTAACAAACTCAAGAACTTCTTGTCGTCGATGGTCTGTCTCATTTATTGAGTTTATCAATTTGTGCAAATGGAATATATCAAAAATTAAGCCTTGTTACTTGTTAAATATGATACTAAGTATTAGATACTCATTAGTGTATGTGTGTGAATTCGGTTGCTAGATTCGGTTGATTTATGTGCAAGATAAACTAAATGCGTAAAGTAAGTAGGCGATTTTATAGTGGTTCCGGGTGGTGTAATCTGTTAGTCCACTATTCTCCTGTGATGTTGGAGGTAATTCACTAGAGATCTTTGAGTTAGCGATTACAAAAATCCCTAAGTTGCTTGTCCTTCACCAATAACTATGGCTTCACAAACCGAACACTTGGAGCAGGTAGGATTGTTTGCTCTAAAGTCTTCCACGGTCCTTGAAGGGTAGGATTGCCTCTTCACCACTCTCCACCACAAACAACAACCTTTCACACCCAAAGATGCTTCACTTGTCTTGATGATTTCTTGTAAAAGAAAGATTGAATCAAGTAAGTGATTCAGCTTTCAGCAGCTTGATTAGGATGATATGATCAGCAGCTTGATGTCTTCAAGTGTGTAAACTTGATGCAGCTTGAATGCAGATTACACTTGAAGAAATTTTCTGGATCAGTAGATTAAAGCTCAGTAGGGTCAGCAGGGTGTTTTTCTTGATCAGAAATTGAAGCTCAGGATTATCTATATTTTTCTCTTATTGTTCATCAATCTTCATTCTTTGTATCTGAAATAGGAGTCCTATATTTATAGGTAGGAATCCTTGTGACTTATGTTTGAAATTCAAACATAGCTGTTTCAGATTGTGTCCTATTTGACTTGCTTTCACATCCTTTTCATAGTAATCGACACAATCGAATGCTTTTTGTCGATTCTGATCATCCCCACCCTTTGACTTGGATCCATTGGATAAAAGTCTGAATCATCCCAACGTCCCTTTAATCTTAACCATTGATTTGTCTGATAAAATCAGAGGTTGTTAGTTGTCCCTTTCTTGTCTTCTTCCAACGTAACCTTTGATTAAATCGAAATATGTGTCCAGCAGGTTCCTGAGAACATAAGTCTGCTGATATACACATCAGTAAGCTTATCCTTATTATGCTGTGTTCAAAAACACTTCAGCTTACTGTCTTTTATCTAACTTTTATCTATGAAGTTAGATTACACCTTTTTGCATATAACTAAGTTCCAATCACCACTTAACTTATGGAACTTAGACCTTATACACAAGGTATATGTAATCAGTTTAGGTCATCACAGACTTCCCTAAATTCTGATTCCATATCCTTGACTTTAATTACTAAGTTTGATCCCTTAGCCTTCCATTACTGAGTTTGAGCCTCACCTTTCGCCTTCAAGAGTTCCTGATTAGTCTACTGACTCAGCTACCCTACTGATCTAGACTAGTCTGCTGATGTAAGTCAGCTGACCTTTTACAGTGCTTGTTTGATCAAACCTATACAATATCAAACTCTAGTAAACATATACATTTGATCTAGACATCTTTTTGCCTTTGCTCTATAATAGCTAGTCTGGCACTCATCACTAAAACTTAAAAATAAGTCCAACAATTTCCCCCTTTTTGGTGATGATGCCAATACCCTCCTTACAGCAAAGCAAAAAGATTAAAAACAAAAACAGAACAAATGTAGTCATATCTCATTATAATCAGTTGTTCAAAGATATTACAGTCTAGATACAGCAAATGATAAGACATATAAAGTATGCTGATCTACTGTCTTCTTTCTCTTTCTTTCCTTTCCTTTTCTACTTGCTCTTGATAGGCTCTTATCTCTCTGATCATTTCTCTGACCAGTCATTTTCAATCAGAGAGAAGTCAATATGAGGATTCACTTATTTCCACCAATGCCATGCTTCAGGTAGTGTAAGGTTGATTTGATGTACTATAAAGCCTAAATGCATGTATACTTCTTTAAACTCATTAAGTGATTCCTTTGCATTTGTGGTAGGTAAACTCCTTCCACCTCTACCACCTCTTCCACCTCTCTGTAATGCAAATTTCAAGGCTTTAACCCTTGCTTCCCAAAACTTGAGTCCAAGAAAATAATTGAGTCCTCATGAAAACCTTTATCATGATAAGGTCTTCTTCTGAGAAGATCATCAGTAAGTGGAGGTCTGCCAGGTGCAGGCTCCGTAAAAGCATTAGTGTCATCTTCCCTTCTTTTCTTAGCAAAGATTCAGCAAACTCTTTTTTGCTATCGCTATTTGGATCTCTTCCCCCTTATTGACATCATCAACAAAACCGGAAAGCAGGTTATGTACACTCTCTTGTGTGAGCACTAGGTTGTTCAGTTGACCCTCCATTATTTCAGTCCTAGTGTCAACAGCTGTGATCCTTCCTTGCATTGTTTGCTCTAGTAGAGTTATCCTCTCAGTAATCTTAGGATCTAGTACAAAGAGTTGCAAGTGTTCAAAACAGATTCACCACAAGCGGCTTAGGTGTCTCAACAAGCTTGTCAAGTTTCTGATGAATGGATGCAAATTGGTCTTTCAGAAACTTGTCCTTCAGTGTATTACCTTGCTTAATCCCCTTAACATCTTGAGCAAGGTCAGCAAGAGCAGACTGAGTGGAAGTTATATTGGAAGCAACAGTTTCAGTGGTTCTTCCTCTATTTTCCACCAGATTCAATAAATTTTCAAATCTCTGCTCTTGCCTATCAAGTTGAGTTCTTAAATTTGCAATGTCATTTCTGACAGTCCTCAACTCATTCAAAACCTCTGCTGGTACTCCACCAGCCATTCCTCCAGCAGCTCCATCAGCAGGCTCTTCTACATTGTATTGTTGCCTCTGTTTGCTGATAACCAAGGCATAGCTCATATCTCTTCCAGCAGGGTTAGGTCCTTGGAATTCCTCCAGAATGGGATCAATAGCAGGTTCTTCAAAAACAGGTACAAATGCCTGTTGAGGTTCATCAGCAACCTGTTCTTCTTCAGGCATTTGAAACTCCTCATCACTGTAGTCATAGTCCAAAGAGCTATTCATTCTCATCAATAACAAAGAATGTGACCATTTTACCTACAAAGGTGGTCATTCCTCCAAAGAGGCTCTACTACAAGAGCTTGCTCAACAACAACAACAAAGGGGTTTCCTCCAAACCCAAAGATAGTTCCAACCTTTGTCCAGTGTTTGCTTGAGACTCAAAGAACTGTACTCTCTGCTCCAACCTTTGTTCAGTCTTTGTTTGAACCTTAGCACCCTCAACCTCCGCCTCCGACTGTGTTTTAGTCTTTGTTTGAACCTCAATGACCCTAAACCTCCAGTTCCAACCTTTGTTCAGGTGCTGTTTGAACCTCAGCAGCCTGAACCTCCAGTTCCAACCTTTCTTCATCCAAAACCACATTCTGCTGATCATCGGTATGCTCAAGAGTTCTTCAACAAATGAAGTGTCTATCTCACCAACCATCCAGCTTTGCACCAATGGATATTCCTCATTGATTTGTGCCTCTAGATCATCCATGGTGAGATCCTCCAGATTCTCATTCATTTGTCTAGTTTCTTGCCTCTCAGTGGATATCCCCAAAGATCGATGATCGCTCCACTCTTGGTTCAATTAACATAGCAGTTCCACTGGTTCCTCCTGGACCAGAGGGATAATTACCTCCAGAATCAGATGATGATGAGTCATCATTGTCATCTCTTGGTCCCTGTTGGTCCCATAGAAGGGTGAAACTATAGTCAGAGGGGGGTGAATGACTATAGTGGAGTTTCAAAAACTTTTCATATGTTTAAAAGCTTTTGGGCAGCGGATAAGTCCCTTCTTACTATGTTGTTTTCAAATCAGTTTAGACAATCACAGATATAAGTTATGATCTAGGCAATTTAAATAAATGCTGTAAAGTAAATTGCAGAAAGTAAATTGACACAAGGCTTATAGTGGTTCAGGGTGGTGTAATCCCTTAATCCACTCTTCTCCTGTGATGATTGGAGGAATTCACTATTGTTTTCACAGATACAATAGTATGATTGTCCTTGACTTCCCAAGCTTCACAATCTACAAGACTATCACTCCTTGACTGCAACAGCTTCAGTGATTCAGTCTCTTTCACTGCTCCTTGAGATCAAAATCCTTCAGCAGTTATCACAGACACAACTCCTTCTCAGATTGCTTCTGATTCAGTTGATTCAGTTTGATGTGAATGAGATTCACAAACTTTCTTGATCAATCTCAGTGCTGAATATAAAATTGTAGTTCTGATGTCTGAGTTGATCTCTAGATAAGTCCTTGTAAGTTCAGAGAGAAGGCTTTTCAAATTGACAGAGTTTCTGCTTCCCTTTTTTTTTGCTTTTGTTAATCGTTAGTTATTTTTCTGTCAATTCCTTCTATTTATAGCCTTGAATATCCTTGATTTGAAATTCCGTCCGTTGGCTAAATTAATGAGGGAATGATCCATGATTTTATTTTTGATTCCCCCTTAATTGTATTCTCCTTGATTTCAGTGATCAGATTTTTCCTTCAAATATATAGTAGAAAATCCGTGCTTGATTGATCCTTTATTGATTGTGCATTTAATGCATGATCTTCTGAATCTTCATCATATTCCAAAATCTGATTTGGTAAGATGCTGTTGAGTGATTCATCTAACTTCGCCATTCTAGATCTTCCTTCACCGTTTTGTCTTCACTCAGCCGAAAGTCGGTTTACTACGCCGATTCACTGTTTTCTTCCTTGTTTAAGTATGAGGAGAATCTTGTACTTCAATGATCCTTGATTGGGGTGAGATCAGTGTACACCATATTTGAATATTAAGTTTCAACACTTGAAACATAACTTAGACTTATCCAAGGTCATCACAGACTTCCTTGGTTATAAGTCCGACCATAATGTCTTCATTACTTCTCTACTGGTGCTTGGCTGGCTTCACTCTGCTGAAAGTCTGTTTTTACTTTTCCGTCATACCAACTAGTACAATACTTGTCTGACTCAACTTATACAACATGTCAGACTCTAAGTAAAGACTTATACAGAGAATTTTAACTTATTTCAGGCATGCTATAACAACTAGTATGGCCATCATCAAAACATAATAAAATGTTCCTAACAATTTCCCCCTTTTTGATGATGCCAAAACCCTCATAAGCCGGAACATAAGTGATCCAACCTTTTATAATAAATTACGTAACAAAACTCAAAGAATTTTATTCATCCATTCCAGGCAATAAGTTCAAAACTTTACTCAAATGTTACAAACTACATTTTGCTTAATTCAGACTTTGTACCTCTTGAACTTTGTAGTCCGAACCTCTTCAATGTCTTTCCAATCAATTTCCTCGAAACTTCCACTTCCAAGGATGCCATAGCAGTGTATTCAGATACCCCCTTGAATACTTTCTTTGCAAAGAGTCTCATTGAAATCGGCATAGTCTCATTTGCCCTAGGTTCTCCAAAGTGCTTCTCAAGTCTCTCCCTAGCTTCAAAGAATATGTGAGTCAAAGAAACTTGAGACTTTTGTAGAGACTCCACTGGGTCTTGTTTGTTCATTCTTCCCATAGGATTGAAGAATTTTGCCATATAGTTGAAGTCTTCTTGTTGTTCAGTTGGCAAGTCTTCTGGTCCTTTTGCAGACAGTGGTATGGCTGAGCTTGGTTTGTTGTTGGTTTGTTTGAGAAGTGCAAACTCTCTTTTGACTTCATTGTAGAGTTTGGCCATATCAGTTCTCATCCTTTCATCCTGATAGCTTAGCCAATCAGCCCATGCTTCATCTTGTGAGGAATGAGGATAAAGTCCTTCCTGTACTCTGAAAAATTCTCTTACATGGTCCAAAGACATCCGCTTCATATTCAGACTTTGCTTTGGTGACCAAAGTGAAAGTTCTGTGTTCCCAGGTGTATCCGAGCCGCATCGCCTCTGCTGGTGTTTCCTCCGGTGCTAAGTCTATGTTGACTTGTTGATCCTCTTTCTTTGGATAGATCCAGGCCTTTCTTTGTCTGCCCGGATCTGTCTCTATCATCATCTCTTCTTTGCATAGGAAGAGGAAATCCAGTCTGAGGTTTCATTTAGGGCCTTTTCTCTTTCTTCTCTGCCCTCTCTTTGTTGTTCTTCTCGCTCATTCCCCGATTCTTATTTCTCTGTCCCTTGCTCTCATTTGTTCTTCAAAGAAGTTTGGGGGTCTAATAGTTGATCCTTCAGGCTTATCCCGATTTTCCCCTTTTGGCAAAAGATCATCCCTTTGCTTTGGAGTAAGATGCTATTTGTGGCCTCTGCTGCTCCAATCGTAGAGTCAAGTTTTGATTCAATAGATGTGAATCATTGTGATGATCATTCAGCTTTCTCGGTGACACTACGAAATCTAGTGCCAAAGGCCAATGCCATGGATTCATTTTCTTGGGAAATGTGTTGCACGAAATCTTGCAAGATTGTCGATGATATTGATGTTGAGTTGCCTCATTAAATTTCCCTGTTGTTGAACAACAATATTTTGTGCATCGATGTATTCTACAATGGCCTGGAACTTGTGCTCAATGGAGGAGCTTTTATCATTAAATGCTGAAGTCATAGATCTGAGATACATGGCTTGCTGCTCCAATTCTTCAGCCAGCAGATCTGCTGCTTTTTCAAAAGTTTCATTTGCAATGCCGGTGGCCAGCTGAGAGAGTTTTTGCCTTATGTCAGCTGGTTCTGGGTCTGTTTGCTGTCCATTGTCTTGATGCTGAGTCACATCTACATTGACGTCGAAATCTTCAAGTATTTGGGTAGATGTGTATGCTGGTGTGGCTTGAGCTGTTGCTCCCCCTTTCTCTGTCTTTGGATTGCCTTGTGTGGAGTGGCGGCGAATTTCGAACCATGTCCCCTATGTTTGGGTTGCGGTTTGAGTGTCAACAAACAAGTGGTTGAGTGGCTGTCTTTCTTTGGAGTTGTTGACTTGTTGGATGCTTGTGACTTTAAAATGTAATGGAGAAGAGTGGTATCATCAATTGCATCCGGTGTGGGAGTATCCTCTTCTCTGTCTTTATCAAGATCATCATCATGATGATCATTATCATCATTATCATCATGATCATCTCCATCATCTTGATCATGATCATCTCCACCATCTTCTCGAATCATCACTGCATGCATCCGGAGGTGCAGGCGCTTTTGCATTTGGTGCATCAACCAAGTCCCATAGAGGGGATTCATCAAGGACACCAACCAGAGTTTTGATTCCCAGAAAATCAAATAGCCATGCCTCTTCTGCAAGCATGTGGTCAGAGTCTTGAAACTGTTGTCGGGAATCACCTTCCTTCCACTCAATATATTCTGCAATTCGATCAACTATATCGTTTGCAGACAATTGTGCAACTTCTTCTGGAGATTCCTCATCATCTCCAGTGTCTTCCTCATTAGGATGTTGTTCATCCTCACTGACATTGTCTTCTTCTTGTTGTTCTGCCTCAGCGTCAGAATCCTCTTCTTCTTCTTCTTCTTCATCAATTAATTTTCCAAAGTTTGTCTTGTCCAGATTTCGCTGAACTTTTTGCTTCTTTCTTTGACTGGTAGTGTGTTGTGTAGATTTATTTCTCTTCCCTTCTCCTGCCTTATTTTGTTGTTTAACATAGGTAAACATGACTTTGGATTCATGCAGTTTGTGGAGTTGTACAGTAGGGACTTTGAGACATTGCAACAGAAAGTGTAACTGAATCCCATATGACTTTTTCACCCAGAATTGTCCTTTCTTTGTCTTTCCTTCTTTTGTCCCCTTTTTGCCTACTTTTATTTCACCTTGGATTTGTTCTTTGATTCTCAAAAAGAAGTATTTTGCCCAATTGAATTCTAGATTGTTGTAGATGATTCCCATCAGCCGCATTCTGATTTCTGTCATTGCATTATTTGCTCCCAATTTTCCTTCAATAGTCTTGCCAATTAGGGCACTGAACTTATTGAACGGTTTCTTTAAAGCAGATCTAAGACAATTGACTTTTGTAGATCCTGGGTTTGCCGTTTTGGCAATGGTTGCCCAGAAATCATCCAAGTCTTGTGGTACCAATGTCACTTTTGCTTGACCTTTATTGGAAAGTTTAAGATGTTTTCGAATTACCTTTTCTATAATCACCACTTCTTTGCCATTGACAGATGCAACAATCTTGTCTTCTTCAAACTCGTCACCTTCTTCGGCAAGGAACCCAGAGACGTATTTTGCAGATTTCCAGAAGGAGATGAGATTTTCATAGCAAACGTCGGTTATGAGAGGATTGAGAAAGATTGATAATTTTAGGTTTTTGCATCCTGCTGCCAATCGTTTACGTCCTCGTCATTTCCACACGATTTCAAGTAATGTTCTTCTTGAAAGAATGATCCAGATGGCGATCGATTTTTCATACCCAGCCTGGGTGTTTGAGGAGGATGAAGCCATTGTTGAAGGTTAAAAGAGATTTGAAAGTGAACTTGAATTTGCAATGGAGATTATGAATTGCAAGGAAGTGTAAAGATTTCTGAAAATATCTGAGTATTGTTTATATAGGATGATTTGGGTAGTGTGAACGTGGTTTGAATATGGAAGGATTTTATGACATAATGGCGTGATTTTGTGTATGTAATGGCGTGATATTCGAGTGTAATGGTGGAGTGGATTGAGGTAAGTAATGATAGAGCCCGGGAATCGAGGCGTTTATAATTTGAAAAAATATGGTTACCTCCATGATCATAAGTTGATCTCCACGTGTGTAATCTTCCACAAAATAATCCTCCATAATTTCCTTATTCTCCACGTGTAATAAAAATTGATTTTGTTCACACTTTAATTTGTCCAAGTCTTTATTTCGGTGGAGTGCCTTGGCTGGTCACTTAGCCGATGTAGTGAATTCTTCACTGAGCTGCTCCATTTAACCGTTCCTAACAATCAGTTAAGTTGACTTCGCTGAATTCAAGTGCCTTACCTACTATATCTCCTGTAATGGCAAAGGGTTAAACAGCTGATAAAGTCACTTAGCCGATTACTCCAGTTAGCTGCTCTTTGGTACTTAGTCAATTTCAATCATTCCTAACTCAGTTCTTAACATGCTAAATATTTCATAACTGAGTGGTTTAGTGAAGATGTCAGCCAATTGATCTTCAGTGGGTATGTATTTTATAATGACATCTCCCTTTTCAACATGATCTCTGATAAAATGATGTCTCACATCAATGTGCTTTGTTCTTGAATGCAACACTGGATTTTCAGTAATAGATATTGCACTTGTGTTATCACACATGATTGGAATTGTCTTCTCCTCCACTCCATAATCCCTTAGTCGTTGTCTCGATCCAAAGTACTCATGCACACAAGCAACCGCCTTTGCTATATATTCTTTCACCAGTTGTTGATGTAGATATGGAGTTTTGCTTTTTACTGAACCAAGAGACTAGTCTAGTGCCTAGAATTTGACATATTCCAGAGGTGCTTTTTCTATCTATTTTGCATCCAGCATAGTCAGAGTCTGAATATGATATCAAATTAAATCCTCCATCTTTTGGATACCAAATTCCAACATTAACAGTGTTTTTCAAGTATTTGATTATTCTTTTGGCTACTAGAAGATGTGATTCTTTTGGTTGAGATTGAAATCTTGCACATACTCCTACTGTAAATGCTATGTCAGGTCTACTTGCAGTTAAGTATAGTAGGGATCCAATGATTCCTCTATACATTTTCTTATCAACATCCTTCCCAGTTTCATCTTTTCCAAGAATGACTCTTTTTACACATTGGTGTATCTCTGTGTGCCACTTGTGTCCATCCCATACTTGTGTATCAAGTCTTTTGTATACTTGGCTTGATTAATGAAAATTCCATCTTTCAATTGTTTTACTTGAAGGCCAAGAAAATAATTCAGTTCTCCCATCATGCTCATCTGAAATTTGCTCTTCATCAGATTTGCAAATTTCTCACATAGCTTTTCATCCTCAGATCCAAAGATGATATTATCAACATAGATTTGTACTAGCAATGTGCTTGTTCCTTCCTCTAGTTTGAATAGAGTCTTATCTATAGTTCCCTTGTTGAATCCATTCTTGATCAGAAATTGTGATAGTGTTTCATACCACGCTCTAGGTGCCTATTTGAGTCCATAGAGAGCTTTATTGAGTTTGTATACTTTGTCTTCCTTTCCTTTGAGTTGTAAACCAGGAGGTTGTTCCGCATAAACTTCTTCTTCCAAAAGTCCATTTAGAAATGCACTCTTGACATCCATTTGATAGACTTTGAAGTCTTTGTATGCAGCAAAAGCTAGAAAAAGTCTGATTTCCTCCAATCTTGCTCTTGGTGCAAATGTTTCATCATAATCTATTCCTTCTTTGAGAATAGCCTTTTGCAACTAGCCTTGCTTTGTTTCTGACAACTGTTCCTTGCTCATCCATTTTGTTTCTGAATACCCATTTTGTACCAATGATGTTGGCTATATCTGGTCTGTCAACAAGTTCCCAGACTTCATTTATTTCAAATTCATTTAGTTCTTCTTGCATGGCTGTGATCCAATCTGCATCTTGGATTGCATCATCTGTGGTCTTGGGTTCCACTTGTGATAGAAAACATGTTAGCATGTGCCCCAGTTGTCTTCTGGTTCTAACTCCTGTGTGAATATCTCCAATGACTTGTTCTTCAGGATGACCTCTTAGCCAATTTAGGTCAGGTTGAAGTCGTTCTTCACTTGGTGCTTCCACACCTTCATGTTGAGCATGAACTTCAAATTCTGGTACTTCTTTTGTTGTATTGATATGTGGCTTTTCTTGATTTTCAAAATGGGGATTTAAGATGGAAGCTGGTATGGTTGCATTTGTATTGATTTCCCTTTGTGTTGCTTCTTCTTCTTGATCTTGAAGATCTTCACCATTTGTATTAGGTTCATCAAAAACTACATGTATTGATTCTTCAATCACCAATGTTCTTTTGTTGAGTACTCTAAATGCTTTGCTAGTGTCTGAGTATCCCATAAAGATTGCTTCATCAGCCCTTTCATCAAAGGTATGCAGCTGATTCCTGTTCAAAACAAAACATTTTGATCCAAACATATGAAAATATGAGATATTAGGTCTTCTACCATTCCATATTTCATATGGAGTCTTTCCATGATGTTTGTTGATGATTGATCTGTTTTGTGTATGGCATCTTTGTGTTTGTCGCTTGACCCAAAATCTCTTTGGCAAGCATGCTTCAACAATCATTGTTCTAACTCGCTTCTTTAGAGTTCTATTTCTTCTTTCTCTACTACACCATTTTGTTGTGGAGTTCTGATGCTGAGATAGTTGATGTAGCACTCCATTTTCTTCACAAGATGGTTCTTACGATAATCTCATTTAGAAATTCAAAGCCTCTATCGATCCTCGATCTTGATGATCTTGATTCTTTCTCATTTTGGAGTCTTCTCGAAGAAATCGGCATCTTTTGAGTGTTTATTTCTTCTTGTTCATGAAAATGGTCCAGTGTATTTTGAGAAGTCATCCACCACTACTAGGTGTATTTCTTACCACTTACACTTCATCGTGTGACTGGTCCAAACAGTCCATATGTAATGAGATATAGAATTCTTGTTGTTGATTGATAGGGCTTTGACTTGAATGAACTTTTGATTTGTTTCCTTTCGGCATGCATCACATAGACTTTCTTTTCTTGAATCGATCTCTGGCGGGCCTTCAACTAACTTGTTCTTTGATAATTTGTTGATGGTCTTGAAATTCAAGTGATTTAATCTTCTCGTGCCAAATCCAGCTGGTTGATTGTTTATTTTTGACAAGCAGACATGTTTCTGCCTTGGCTGTTTTCCAATCCACCACATACATGTTGCCTTGTCTTCTACCTGCAAGAACTACTGTGTTGGTTTGGCTATGAATCACTTTGCATCCTTCCTTATTGAAATATACACTGTAGCCTTTGTCACAGAATTGACTGATGCTCATCAGATTGAAATTAAGTCCTTTGACATATGCTACATTTTGAATCTTTAATTTGTTTTTGAGTATTGTGCCTTCCCCTTTAATCTTTCCAGGGTTTTCTTTGCCTCCAAAAGTGACTTTGGGTCCATCAAAAGCTTTGAAGTCAGTGAGCCATCTTTTATTTCCTGTCATGTGTCTGGAACATCCACTGTCTATGTACCAGACATCCTACGAAACAAATTAATTAAGTTTAGGTACCCAACACTGTTTGGGTCCATACCTGTTAGCAGTCATGCCTCCCATACCAAGTGTATATCCAAAAGTTCTTCTTTTTGGATAATTGAAGTCATCAACTTCATATGTATAAGGCATGGCAGAATAGCTTCTAATATTTTTACTGGAGATATTCTGATACTTTTCTCTACCTTTTGGTGCATGTGCATCCTTCTTCACTTTCCAATATGCAGTAGGAAACCTGTGTTGCTTCATGTGTCTAGGAACATATCTAGATTGATTTTTCTTAAACACATGATGCATATCATTCAATGGTTTCTTCTTGTATTTTGGAGGTGCAACATTCCAATCAGCTTCTGCAGGGTAAAGTCTACCTTTACCTTTCAGAAGGTTTTTGTTTTTGGTTGACTGGAATGAGGATTTAGTCTGTTTGTTTCACTACACCGATTTTTGACTTCACGGTGCAGATGATTGGTTGGAACTATGGTCCGTCCCTTTCTAAATTTTGGTCCATTGTTGGTCTTGAATTTAGAATAGTGTTGACCATTGTTTCTACTCTCATCCTCGATCATTGTAGCCAAGACCGATCTGGATCCAAACCTTTTTGAGGGTTTGTAAGCTGGTGCATTTAGTGGTGCAGTGGTTATCTTAACTGGTGGGGAGATTTTCTTAACTGATCGGTCAATAACAGATGTATGATCATCTGCTGTTTGTTGATCATTTAAGTGGGTCTCCTTACTAGTTAGTTCAGCTTTTGCTTTATCCAGATTCTTTCTTTAATTTTTGTTTTCCTTTCTTAGATCCTTGCATTCCTTCTCCGAATTTCATGATTCATTTCAATTTCATCAAATTTAGTCATGAGATTTTGGACTAGTCTCTTGTATCTAATGGGAATCGTAAGATTGTCTTGATGTCGATGTGGATGCATTAGATGAAGAGTGAGTGCTAGATGTTACCTCGCCATTTGATTCTTTGGTCATTAGACATAAATCGATTATCTCGATTTGTCATTTTCATCCTCATCTAATTCTTTGGTCATGAGACATAGACATGCTTTTTCATTGTTTGAGTTGTCTTCTTCATCACTATCATCTGAGTCATTATCAAATGATTCTACATTCTTTTCACTGTTGGATTCAGCCTTGAGTGCTTTCTTGCCTTTCCTCTTCTCAGATGTTTTATATTTCTTCTTTTCATCATCTTTATCATTGTCTTCAGGACAATCAGCCTTGAAGTGACCTTTTTTTGTTGCCGTTGAAGCATCTGTATTCATCATATTTCTTCTTCATGTCTTTGTTTGAGCTTGACCTCTTGTTTGATGATGAGTTTCCTTTGGATGGCTTCTTTTTGCTAAACCTGTCAAAACGTTTACCTAATAAAACTACCTGTTCTTTGAGTTCTTGTGTCTCTTTGCTGATACAATCGGCAAAGTTACTTTGCTTGGGTGCTATCAGTGCAGTGGCTCTTTGTGTCTCTGCCGGAGCACCATCTTCACCGTTCTATTTGAATTCATGAGCTTTTAATTGAGACATCAGGGTCAGAGTGTCTGTGTTTGCAAGATTTGTTGTTCCTTTGATTACTGATGTTATGATCTTCCATCTTTCAGGTAAGCCTCTTAAGATCTGTTTAGGGTGATTTTCTATGATTTATATCGTTCTATTTCGTAACAATTTTCCTCTATACTCTGATGTTTTGCATAGAAAGTGAACGTTTATTTGATTTATTAAGCAAGTGATGTTTGGAATGGTTTAATCGCAAAGTTGGTTGAATTATGAGGTTTTATTGTTGATTTTCTTTCGATTTGAATGATTTTACACTTTGCAATGTTTTTGATATCTTGTAGATACACGAATTTGGCTTAAAAGAGGTTTAAAAGATGTTCAAGTGAGGATTTACATGGAAGAAAAAGGATAAAGATGAAGTCGGTTAAAGATAGAGATGAAAACCGGATTTGAAGTAAACTGAACGAGCGTCTGAAGCTCCATCCAGATGGACGGGCGTTTGAGGAATCGAACGGGCGTCCAGGAAGAAATAGTGGATTCAGAGTATTGAGATTTTTGCTTTGACGAGCATCCAAATTTACATAGGGCGGGCGTCGACATGAGTCGGCCCGACTCGAAGATTTTATGCGAGAATGGACGGGCGTTCAAGACTACAGGCAGCGTCCATACGCCGACTCTAAGCGTAAACCGACTTAAAACTCTATAAATAGGCACATTTTTTTCAACCCTAAAGGGAACCTAATTAACATTAGGCGGCCACAAAACCCTTAGGGGCGATTTTTCTGTGTTCTCCACCCTTTATATACAACTTTTATGCTTTTGATTTCCTAGATAAATTTCTCCAATTATATGTACTTTCTAGTAGCAAATTCAAGTAATCAAACGATGAATAGAGGCTAGAGCTCATTGGAACAAGCTTTGTGAAGCCAATTCTAGCAACATCTTGATTTCTCTTTGGATTATCTTGTGAGTTTTTTAATAAAAGTTGTATCTTTTCTATGTTTAATTCATTGTTATTATGCAATTTTATCGATGGATGTTTTGCATGCTTGATTTTAATAGTTGATGAGAGTTCATTGTTAAACCTAGATCACCATAGTCAAGATTAGATCTTTAATCTAAGTAACGATAGTTGTTAGATTGAAATCTTGGTTAAGAGATTGAGAAATTTCACACCTTTGTTATTAAAGAGTTAATCTTTTTGTATCGATAGACGAAAGAGATTAATAAACGAATTATCTAAGAGATTAGAAATTCATACCTACGATAGGTGAATCACAACTTTTGTTAAATCATCACCAGATAATCTAGAGAAGAAATTGAGTGTTATAGAATTGGTGGATCAATTGCTTGTTCGTTCGTTAAATTATTGATTAAAATCGCTTGAACTTGAATTGCTTAGCTAAGTTAGAATTTTTTTACTGCATGTTTAGGTTTTAGAATAGATTATTTTAGATAATTTGGTTCCTAGTCACGTTTCCTGGTTTTAGATTTCTAATCTTCTGTCCAGTTTAATTTTGTTGTTTTCGTTTTTAGTTTTGTTACGTGTTAATCGCTTTTATTTTCTTATAATTTTAGTAATAGTAGTTGTGACATCTTTAGGTTAGTTAGATAAAAACTAGGTAAACAACCTCGATTCCCTGTGGACTCGACTCCGGTATTAACCTCTATACTACGATCCCTGCACTTGGGGTAAACCGGATTTATTTTTATTACTTGTTTATTTTACATTAGATAAAATCCGAGACAAGATCTTTAAGCATACTTCTTTACGGGGATATGTGTGTCCAAGTCATTGCGATTCATTGATGATGCTAGAGAATCATTGTCCATTTGATCAATGGATTCACCAGTCTTCATTTTGAAATTTTCAAATTTCTCGCTTTTTACAAATGATAATTTGTTTTCTTTAATCGCTTGAGATCCTTCATTTATGAAAGCTAGCTTGTCCCACATCTCCTTTGTTTGTTTCACGGTCTTTGATTCTCATGAACATGTTGCTATCTAGGGTCTTCAAAATCATGTCTTTTGCAACAAAGTCTAGATTTGCTCTTCTCCCTGTCATCCTTGGTCCAATCTTTCTTAGGTTTGTCTATCTCCTTTCTTGATTGATCTCGCCTGTGATACCACAATCGATGATCATGATTGGTCCATCATTGATTACGCCCAAATCTCTCCTCATGAGTTCTTTGCAAGATGAGACAACATTCTTATTTTATATTCATCAAAATTATTAACATTGAAAGCAGTACTTTTGACATAAAGTTTGAGGAATCCATAAGCACAAGTAATAGATTTATATGTGAATGAATAGAAAACTCAGTTGAAAACTACTTTGAAAATATGTGATCTCCTTGTTACTGTAAATTAGATCTGAACAGGTTACGATACTAGAACACTGCTCCGATACCAATTGTTGGTCCCAGAGAAGGGTGAAACTATAGTCGAGAGGGGGTGAATGACTATAGTGGAGTTTCAAAACTTTTCATATGTTTAAAAGCTTTTGGGCGTGGATAAGTCCTTCTTACTATGTTGTTTTCAAATCAGTTTAGACAATCACGGATATAAGTTATGATCTAGGCAATTTAAATAAATGTCAGTAAAGTAAATTGCGAAAAGTAAATTGACACAAGGCTTATAGTGGTTCAGGTGGTGTAATCCCTTAATCCACTCTTAAACTGTGATGATTGGAGAAATTCACTATTGTTTTCACGAATACAATAGTATGATTGTCCTTGACTTCCCAAGCTTCACAATCTACAAGACTATCACTCTTTGACTCGCAGCGACTTGATGATTCAGTCTCTTTCACTCGCTTCTTGAGATCAAAATCCTTCAAAGAGCTATCACAGACACAACTCCTTCTCAGATTGCTTCTGATTCAGTTGCTTCAGTTTGATGTGAATGAGATTCACAAACTAGCTTGATCAATCTCAGTTCTGAATATAAAATTGTAGTTCTGATGTCTGAGTTGATCTCTAGATAAGTCCTTGTAAGTTCAGAGAGAAGGCTTTTCAAATTGACAGAGTTTATGCTTCCCTTTTTTTTGCTTTTGTTAATCGTTAGTTATTTTTCTGTCAATGCCTTCTATTTATAGCCTTGAATATCCTTGATTTGAAATTCCGTCCGTTGGCTAAATTAATGAGGGAATGATCCCTGATTTTATTCTTGATTCCCCCTTAATTGTATTCTCCTTGATTTCAGTGATCGGATTTTTCCTTCAAATATATAGCAGAAAATCCGTCATTGATTGATCCTCTATTGATTGTGAATTTAATGCATGATCTTCTGAATCTTCATCATATTCCAAAATCTGATTTGGTAAGATTTACTTCACCGTTCTCAGAGCGGTTGAGTGATTCATCTGACTTCGCCGTTCTAGATCATCCTTCACCATTTTGTCTTCACTCAGCCGAAATTCAGTTTACTGCGCCGATTCACTGTTTTCTTCATTGTTTAAGTATGAGGAGAATCTTGTACTTCACTGATCCTTGATTGGGGTGAGATCAGTGTACACCATATTTGAATATTAAGTTTCAACACTTGAAACATAACTTAGACTTATCCAAGGTCATCACAGACTTCCTTGGTTATAAGTCAGACCATAATGTCTTCATTACTTCTCTGCTGGTGCTTGGCTGGCTTCACTCTGCCGAAAGTCTGTTTTTACTTTGCCGTCCTACCAACTAGTACAATACTTGTCTGACTCAACTTATACAACATGTCAGACTCTAAGTAAATACTTATACAGAGAATCCTAACTTATTTCAGGCTTGCTATAACAGCTAGTATGACCATCATCAAAACATAATAAAATGTTCCTAATAGTCCCTGAATTTGATACCCTATTCCTTATGTTGTTCATCTAACAGATCAATCAGTCTTGATTCCAATAATGAGGTATCAACTAGTTCCATCAAATTTTCCACTCCTAACTTTTCAAAAGCCCATTCCTCAAAATCTGTCATTGGTTCTGCAGCTGGCTTTTGTCTCTTGTAGAATCCAAATTTCCACTGAAAGTAATCAGCTACTTGCTGGAGTTTTGGATCAACAAACTCCTCTTTCTTCTTCTTCTCATGTCTTTCAAAAGGCATGAATGACTTTCTAGGAGCTGTTTCAGTACCTTGCTGACCTCCAAAGGTCTCAACAAGTAAGTTCAGAGTTTCTTCCACAGATGCCTCTAGTTCAGTAGGTTGCTTAGGTTGGATGTTAGTTCCTACTACCTCCATCTGTACTACACTTGGTTCCCCCTGACTTATATGCTCATCAGTAGGGTTAGCAATAGATTGCTCTTCCCCCTGAACTATTGCAGGACTTGCAGGGTCTTGTACCAATGTTTCAATCATCACAGCAGGTGTAGGCTCAGTATGTTGCTATGGTTCTTCTACAAGTTGCTAAACAACAACTTGTACAGTTTCAGTAGGCTCGGCAGCCTTTACTGGTAAGGATTCAACAACTTCAGCAGCAGGCTCAGTTTCAGCAGTCTGCTGTGTTTCTTCAGTAGGTTGCTTATCAACAACCTCTACTACCTCAGTAGGCTTAATAGTTGTTAGGGGCTCAGCTTCAATAGCTTGTCCTTCTTCTTCTTCTTCCCTCTGAGCCTCCAGAATCCTTAACTGCTTCCCTTTGCCATGTTTCTTTTTCTTGGCAATTTCTTTCATTCTCTTGGAAAGATCTTCTATTTCAATTTCAGCAGCTTTCCTCTTCTTGCTGGCTTCCTTCTGTTGCTCCTTCACAACTTCAACAACAGACTTCTTTTTAGCAGCTCTGGCAGGTCATTAACCTCAATCTCTACTGGACCCTCAGTAGACTAAGCAGACTCTGATGTTTGCTTCCTTGTCTTTCTAGGCTTAAGTAATTATGTAATTTTTCTTGTGTCAGCAGCCTTTCTCTTTTCAGTAACCTTCTTGGGTGCAGCAGGTTTAACAAATTTCTTAACCTGCTCACCACCAAAGATCATCATCTCCAACATCACCATCACTTTCAAGAGCCTCATCATCTCTACATCTTCATAATCATCCGCACTGGGATAGGAGTAGCAATTTACGCTCTAATCGGGATTTGTTAATCTTTTCGATAAAACATCGTATCTCGAAGGTGATTCAACAAGGTCTCGAATCATTGACCTAAGGGGCTTGACCTTGGACTTCCTTGTACCATCTCTATCTTCAATACACACCTTCTTCATGTAGTGTATGAAGAATCCAAATTAATCAAACTTCATACTTCATGATGATGATGATCAACAGTCTATTTTGGTCCAGATAAATGTATCTAGGCTTCCAACAAATCCCAAAATGGTTTTGGCAATCAATTTGCTCAGCAGGTTGTACTCATGAACTATATATTTCACATTGATGCCCATATTTGAAGCAATTGTATCATCTGTTTTTATTGAATCTACAAACCTCATTCTTGGTAGATTCATTGCTTCTGGATTTGTGGGTGCATTGTGAAGGATGCAGGTTCTTAGATCTAAACGAGTTAGATCTACGCGCAGCGGATGGATCACGACTTATACATCACAATACATAATTAAAGGACTTAAACTACTACAAGGGGGTTAAGATCAAGTTACCAATAGTAGGAAGAGAAGCCAAGATCTTCCGATGTGTTCTCCAAACGGCGGTTGGTGGACACCATTCTTGATACACGAACCTCCTTGATATGCAACACCAAGAAAAACTCAAAGTTTTTCTTCTTCTAAAACCCAAGACAAGAAAAACAATTTTTTTTCTCTCTTTTGCATGAAGTGGGGCGAAATTTTTCTATGTCTTGCACTTGGAATAACTCTCCTTTTATAGGAGAGTAATCCATTGGTCTCCAAGTATTAATTAATTAAATAAATAATTAATTAAACAAAATAAAAATATATTTTCATTAATGACTAATTGTGACATGTATTGACCAATAGGAAATCAAATAACAAGTCATCCAACCAATCACATAACAAGAATATCTTTTATTTTCCATAACACAAGAAAATTAATTCTTGTGCTAAAAGAGACATAATAGGCGCCACTTATTAGGGTTAAAAGCCAACATAAAATGTCTTTTATGTGTATTATATTATTTAGCCCAACTAAATAATATCCATGCATATCAATTAATTAGCTCAGCCAATTAATTATCACTGAGGCCCAAATAACAAGATTATTAGTCCGAATTACAGAAGCCACATCGGGGACCATGGACCTATAACCAGTAGCTCCAATAATTAATTATTCATCGAATATAATAAGTACATTAATTATTAATTCCGGGATTACGCCACCATAAACCCGGCCGAACTCTACCGATTCTGATGTATACTTATACTCAACCCATAGAGTGAATAAGCGTCCATTGATATAATCACTACAAACGGATTAACCCTCCATAGACTGTCCATTCTGAGTGGGAGGTCTCCGTGAACCCGACTCAGAATATCTTATCCTTATTTACCATTAACCCCCTGATGATCAATTAGTACACATATCTGACTAGTAGCTAATTAGTCAAATGTGAACTCCCGGGATCGATCACTTTCTTAGGGCTAACAAATAAGGATCATTTTCTCCTACTTCCCGCAGAGGAAGGAATGGATTCCATGTCTGTGAAAATCGTAACTACTCACTCATCCGGAGATAGTGCCAATGAGAAGTGGCTTGGAACACATTATTTAAGTGAACCGTAACTAACACATCAAACACTACCCGGGACAAGCGGCACTCGTGATCACCTCGAGATTAAGGTTGATCCATTTATGATCATCTAATGATTTAATAAGATTCCTCGATTCATGAATTATATCGAAAAAGCAGATTAAATTGGTCCATCTATATATGATGCCATCATATATAAATGCCCCACGTAGGTACCCTCTACCGACAAATCGGATAAGACTATCACACCCTAAGGTGTTCAGGCGCATTATTTGTGTTTTAATCAAGAGACCCTAAACTCGATTAAGTTCACCACGGACTAACAGTTTAAGTATATCACCACTAACTCAATCCTCACGTGCATGCCATACACCTCGAGTTAAGCGGTTACATACTTGATATACTTAGGGTTTGCGTATGTATTATTTACAAGCACAAAGCAAGTAATAAGGTGAGATAAAATCATCATCCATTGTTAAAAACAATTACACAAATTGTCTTTCGGTGAGATAAAATCTGTCATCCATTGTTAAAAACAATTACACAAATTGTCTTTCGGGCACTACACCTAACAATCTCCCACTTGCACGAAATGACAAGTAACGATTGTTTTTAGAGCACACCCTTTCTCATCTTATTCACAACACTCTCCCACTTGCTCTAAAAGAAGTTGAGATATATCCCTCAATGCCGTACCCTCCAAGCACTCGACTTGGTACACTGATCAGTTAGGTTGTCGGCTCGAAACGATCTTTAGGATCGAAACGTCGTCGGTCCATCTAATCAGGCGGTACGCTCTCTCAATATGCTTTTATCCTCTAGTGACTGAGAAGATCTTTCTAAGCTATCATTTCACTGTTTTCACAATGAAGTGATATCGGCTCACTAGACCTGGAATTGCTCCCAGATCAGAAAGTAAATTCCTAAGCCATATCACCACTCTAGCTGCTCCGAAAGCTGCTACGTATCAGATTAACTAAAATCGAATTGGCGATTCTGGATTTCTCCAGACTATAGCTCCATCACAATGATTAAACACTGAGTCCGAGATCGTCCCAACGATCATCCTTAATCTGACTATAAGTCAGAATCAGTGTAGTCAACCATATTCAAGTTTGCACCCGAATATACAAGCACATTACTCCTCGTTCTTAAAAAATACTTGAGGATGTACTAAACCGCTACTTATTGCTCGAATCCAAGATTCGATTGCAATCGACTTGTGTTAAGCTGACTTGCCCTTATCCCAGAGAGACTCTATCCCATTTTCTCTTTATCCGAAGATTTGGAGAATCATTCCTGAGAGGTAGGGTAGGACTACTCTCGATGAATACTGCAACCGTATATGCATAATCATCTTATACAATAAGATAGGTGGGATAGCCAATGACTCATTCTCGTGAATTTGACCGAATCAGATTCTTAGAATATAGTCCAATTCTCTCATCCAGAGAATCTTGACGTGTCAGTTTCCGACTTCAGATAGCACACCCATGTTGTTTCCAACCGTTTCAGTGTTATCATTCATGAACACTAATACTACTACTTTACCAATATTGATATCCAGTCTACGAAAGACTTATCAATATTCTGGTCAAGTCCACATATTTTAAAACATGTGACTTTAAATGACCGAGAGGTTCTCTTAAATCCACAAAGGACATAAGCCCCGGCAGTTAACCTGCCATTTGTTCTAACCAAGACCCTTCTGTTCTGAATGAATCCAGACTCCGTTTACGGCAAGAAAGTCTCAGGGAATCACCCCAATTTTCCGCTTTCTAACGAAATTAGCAAGACTGAGTGGTGAGAGAGTTCAAGGTCTGGTTAACTCTCTCATTTTTAAGGAATCACCCCTAGACCACTCAGCTTTGTGCTGAAAGTTAAACTTTCCTATTCATTCGACTCTTTTCGGCGTAGGACCAATTACTCCCACTGGGCTTGAGACACTCAAGTGGTTCTACAAGAGGCTGAACAGAACTAGAGTACCAAAACTCCATTCACAGAGATAAGGTTTTCGAACCAACCTCTCTGATCAGAATCCTATACAGCCCACAAAGAGCCACAGGTTATCAATCACCTCAGCAGACTATAAAGTCCACACAACCATAATGGGTCAATGGTTAAACCATACTCCCACCTGCGTTAGGGTGGATTGACATTCTGATCTAGTAGTATTTATCAGTGTAATCACCAACAACCGATGTTGGACGTGGCCTAATTAAATCAGATAGTAACTTCCTTTGGGTAACCGTACTCCAAGGTCTAAGGCTGTTACTTATAGATTCTATCAGAAGAATTGTGACAGTCCAACTGTCACTTTCTAATCTCAAGAATCTTACAAACAACCTTCACTCGTCTCATTAAGGCATTTCACGAATAGTCAAAATCTGAACGTATGCGCAAAAACTCCAGTCCTACCTTCAAGCAATAAATGCTAAATGCCTACATTTACGGAAGTGGTGTGAACCGAATTCACTCCTTATCCATAAATTTACTAGCATCTTCTTGGTAGACTTCTCGGTTTACATAATAATGTTAACCGTTATTTTGCAACCAATTATCTTAATCGAGTTTAGCAGTGTATTGTAGTACATCAATAACTATATAGGGCAAGTCTATGGTTTCTTTCTTAGTGAGAAACATTCCACTTTAGGAGGCGGTGAGCATCGGTCCCAAGACTATGCTATAGCCTATTTATGAGCATGGAATACTCTATTCTCTGCTAAAATCAGAGACTCCTCCTCGTATTCTTTTGATAAACTAAATCGCGTTTCGAGTAGTTATCAGACAAAATGTCACCACTCAAAAACTCCCACTAGCTTGTGTCTCTCACTTGACCCCGAAGGTCATGATGAACAAGCTATGTTACTCCTTCAAATCTATTACCCTCTCCCGATTGAAAGGAAACTTAGTCATTGTGCCTTTGAGATAGTGTTCCTAGACTGGAAGATAGGAATCACCCTTAGCCAGTCGTCAGGTCTTATCTCTAGGATATATGCACTAATTAATAGGTATTGAAGGGTCGTTTATCTTAATACGGAAACCTCTTACCTTTAATAGTTTTAGATGTGTTACACATACCTATTCAGCTTTTCTTAGTGGTTCTGTCTTTATCAAACAAAAGTCCGAGTCACAGATTCGTACTACAAATGTCATATTCACTTTCTATGAGGCAACAATATATCGAGTTGAAAGTGAATCCATTTGCTTCAATGAATCTGAAAAACAGAAAAATAAATTTTCCTGTGATATTCAAGGATAGAATCCGAAATTCATTTCCTTATAGTACTCCCACTATTTTAGCTGAAATTACTGCCCGTTGTTATTCTATTAATCGTTAATGCACAGCTTCCTTGTTCTTCCAAAGAACTAAGCTCCCGAGTCAAGTTACTCGGTTTAAGAAAGTCGCTAAGGATTCATTGGTTAAGTGATCCGAAATCACTTTCCTTATCCTATACTTTCTGTAATTAATTTTTCGGTTTAGCCTCAAAACTTTAGTTAAGATGATTAACACTTATAGACATTCTTTCCCATTCTCAACTTTCCTTAAAAGGAAATAGTCTTGAACTAGCAGTTCAATTGAGTAGACACTACTCGTGAACTGTGAGATGTCTAATGAAAGCGTTACCCAGTGGGACTAATTTTCTAATAAATTAGAAAAACAACAGATAAAAGCTCCCACTAGTTTATCGGTTCCAAATACCGTCTAACTAGCGACACTTTAATTTATGATTCTCTAATTTTTCTATTAGAAAATTTCTCGTGTAGACACTACACAATTAAAATTCACTAGAAGAATTTTATCGTCCCAATCATCTTTCAAACTAACTATGGTTGTCTCTCGTTCAACACGAGTGACAGCAGTGACATACTTATTTACGTCACTTAAGTTTTGAAGGCTCAAGAAAAATATCTCTTCCGAAAAATTAATCGCATGTAAGATCAATAAGTACAACGTTCTAGTTACTTGCCACTTTTTAACGAAGTCATTACTAGTCAATTTTACACTAGCGAGTCTAGCACCCTGTAGAGATATATAAATAGTTGTAAATAAAATTGACGGAAAATAAATCCAAATCATACACTACTAATAAATTTTAGGAACATAAACTAAGTACTTATAGTCTATCCTACCGTTCCAAGGATTTAATCTAATGCCTCGAGTGCCGCCTTAGGGTAGGTCAAAGAGGTTTCGATTAACATTGAAGATCGATTGAGAATCAAACATCTCATTTGTGATCGTCAATCACCTTTCCTTTTTTTGCCAAGGTACTACCAAAAATACCCTTTATGAGTGTGACCCACTGTCTCAGATTTTTAGGTAGACCCCTGAGTGTGCCGCCTTAGGGTCGGTCATTGACCAATGAGTACCCAAAATCCTATCCTTTCGGAGACCAAGCCTTGAATTTTGATAGCGGTGAAGGCCTTCCTTAGGAGAGGCCGGTCCCGTGTCGGCACGAGGCGTCACCATTCTCTCACGTTGCTTGTGTCAACAATAGAGGCCATGGGGTCGGCCGTCGCCTCTCCCGCTCCCACTCAATATTTTGAAAAAGTGGTGGGTTTCTCGATCACGCTTTTGGACTTGATGTTACATTAAGGAACAATAAATCATAGGCCCGAATGTTGTCGGTTATGTGGGCTAGCCCACCCGACCTATTCGTTAGAACATATGTGGCCGTCGGACGTGTCAAGGCTAGGAGAGCTCCGTTGAGCCGTAGTGGCTCTTCGGATGGCTCAAGATATTGCCGCACCCGTGCAAACGCGCCACACGTGGAGGGTGAAGTCGATTGAGCCGTAGCTACTGTTGACCACCCAACCGTGGTTAAACCACTTTCGAACCTGTTTGCCCGTGATTATCCAATCCTTAAACATCAAACATCCACGTAGACGCTACGGAACAAAAACGTAATCTCGTCTTAGGTAAGGTGGAATTCACCGAGAATCCAACACCTTAAACACGAGGTTTCGGGATTTTACTCCTTATGCTTTCGCAGAGTGGGATTCACCGAGAATCCATCACCCAACCTCGACGATTGAAAAAACCCGTGTTCCTCGGTTTTTACCCTAATTAGTTTCTAATTAATATCAAACAATTAATTAAAACTAATCGTGTGTTTTATACATGCCTAACTAATTCCTCGAATTAATTTCTACATGTATGCATATGGAGTGGAATTCATGATATGATGCATGTCATGACAATTTTCCGGTTCTACTCATACAATCTAAACATGTATACTAGTGCGGAAAATAAACACCGAGATGGACCGTTGGCACCCCCGTAACTAATCTATTCGAAAATAAATTAAAAAACCCTAATCTGCAGCTGTTTAGAATCTTCGACGATCGGCATATCAAACGAACTCAGATCGGGACGAAACTTTCCAGATCTGATCTTCATTTTTCGGACTTCAAGATGGACGGTCGGATCGGAGCTTTGACTTGTCAATCTTCCTCAGTGAGCCGCCCAACTTGCTGCTGAAACAGACTCTTACAGCAGCGCATCATTTACTTCCCAAGGCCGATCGGGGATCAAGATGAATCCCGATCGTCCTGAAAATTTTATCTCACGTCCAAAACTCCATGATTATCAATCTGACCGGTTGGATATTTGTTTCAACGGTCCAATACTTTCCAGAAAATCGAGGAAGTCACAGTTAGGGTTTCTGTGAATCCTGCGTTTTTCTGTTACAGCTGCCTCTTCTCATCAACGAACGGACATCCAAACGGACACTGATCGATGCCAAATTTTGTGGGATTATTCATCAACTTCCAATCTTGATTCTGACCAGAGGGATCTTCGTTTTAACGGCTCAAACAACGGAAACAATGAAAAGACTAAACAGCTAGTGTACAGATCTATTTTCTGGAAATTAAAATTGCAATAACAATAAATTACATAATTTCCTATACTCATATGAACGAATTTTCATCGTTTATATGAGTTTACAATAGATCTAACGGGTAAAAAGTGCCAACCCCCAATCCATCTCTTCAACCATAGCAATTAATCATTATCAATGCATAAAACAATAAATAAAATTTACCTACATGCAATTCCACTCCTTTAAATCGTTTAATTATGATTATGACTATATAAATCGTGGAACCTGGCTCTGATACCACATGAAGGATGCAGGTTCTTAGATCTAAACGAGTTAGATCTACGCGCAGCGGATGGATCACGACTTATACATCACAATACATAATTAAAGGACTTAAACTACTACAAGGGGTTAAGATCAAGTTACCAATAGTAGGAAGAGAAGCCAAGATCTTCCGATGTGTTCTCCAAACGGGCGGTTGGTGGACACCCTTCTTGATACACGAACCTCCTTGATATGCAACACCAAGAAAAACTCCAAGTTTTTCTTCTTCTAAAACCCAAGGACAAGAAAAACAATTTTTTTTTATCTCTTTTGCATGATGTGGGGCGAAATTTTTCTATGTCTTGCACTTGGAATAACTCTCCTTTTATAGGAGAGTAAATCCTTGGTCTCCAAGTATTAATTAAATAAATAATTAATTAATTAAACAAAATAAAAATATATTTTCATTAATGACTAATTGTGACATGTATTGACCAATAGGAAATCAAATAACAAGTCATCCAACCAATCACATAACAAGAATATCTTTTATTTTCCATAACACAAGAAAATTAATTCTTGTGCTAAAAGAGACATAATAGGCGCCACTTATTAGGGTTAAAAGCCAACATAAAATGTCTTTTATGTGTATTATATTATTTAGCCCAACTAAATAATATCCATGCATATCAATTAATTAGCTCAGCCAATTAATTATCACTGAGGCCCAAATAACAAGATTATTAGTCCGAATTACGTAAGCCACATCGGGGACCATGGACCTATAACCAAGTAGCTCCAATAATTAATTATTCATCGAATGAATAAGTACATTAATTATTAATTCGGGATTACGCCACCATAAACCCGAAATCAACTCTACCGACATGGATGTATACTTATACTCAACCCATGTAGAGTGAATAAGCGTCCATTGATATAATCACTACAAACGGATTAACCCTCCATAGATCGTCCCATTCTCGGTGGGAGGTCTCCGTGAACCCGACTCGAGAATATCTTATCCTTATTTACCATTAACCCCGATGATCAATTAGTACACATATCGACTAGTAGCTAATTAGTCAAATGTGAACTCCGGGATCGATCACTTTCTTAGGGCTAACAAATAAGGGGATCGTCTCCTACTTCCCGCGAGGAAGGAATGGATTCCATGTCTGTGAAAATCGAGAACTACTCACTCATCCGGAGATAGTGCCAATGAGAAGTGGCTTGGAACACATTATTTAAGTGAACCGTAACTAACACATCAAACACTACCCCGGGACAAGCGGCACCACAGTGATCACCTCAGATTATTAAGGTTGATCCATTTATGATCATCTAATGATTTAATAAGATTCCTCGATTCTTGAATTATATCGAGAAAAAGCATTAAATTGGTCCAAATCTATATGAATGCCATCATATATAAATGCCCCACGTAGTACCTCTACCGACAAACCGGATAAGACTATCACACCCTAAGGTGTTAGGCGCATTATTTGTGTTTTAATCAAGAGACCCTAAACTCGATTAAGTTCACCACGGACTAACAGCTTTAAGTATATCACCACTAACTCAATCCTCACGTGCATGCCATACACCGAGTTAAGCGGTTACATACTTGATATACTTAGGGTTTGCGTGTAGTGTATTATTTACAAGCACAAAGCAAGTAATAAGGTGAGATAAAATCATCATCCATTGTTAAAAACAATTACACAAATTGTCTTTTGGTGAGATAAAATCATCATCCATTGTTAAAAACAATTACACAAATTGTCTTTCGGACACTACACCTAACAGATTGTTCATTGCTTCTGGATTTGAATCTACAAACCTCTTCCATTTACATTTGTAGTGAAGGCCTCTCTACCTTCATGTATGACAATGTTCTTCTAGAATTCCAACACATTGACATAGGAAATTCGTTCCAATCTTCTGTTTATAACACCTTCTAACCCAGAAAACCGTCTGATTCTTCTTCCAATATTAATGGCAAACTCAGTGGAGTTACAGTCAGTGACATATCCTCTTACACTCTGACTGGTTCCAATATGAACATCATCCTTCTTTGCCATTATTGTAAGAAAAAGCTGAAGAAGATAACTCTCAAATCTGTGTTCACATAGTGTATACGCAGAGAAAATCGATCTGGGTTTTTGAAAGTAGCCTCTGTGTATAGTGCTCAGATATATAGGCGAGATGCGCTTGTAAATCGCTGTGAGCACGTCTGATGGGTATTAACCACGATTAAATCTGAGTGAATGCTGTCTTGACACATGGCCCATTACTTTTCATAACGTTTTGTAACCTTCAGATCGTGTAACCATGGTTATAAGGATAGAATAAATATCCCGCCATTTGCTTCTTTTGTAAGTTTGACTGTGTAACGTTTCCTTCAGTAGACTTGGTTCAGCAGCCTGCTGATAAAAATGTCTCAGCAGCCTACTGATAAAGTGTTGGAATAGTGTCCTAAACCCAATCGGGTTGGACCGGATCCGACCGGGTCGGATCATTTCTACTATTTCTTTATGTTTATACATATGTTAAATGGCTTTTATGTTGTCATATATATGTTCTTTTAAAGAACCAATTATGAATTGTTATATGATAACGTCCTTAGTATTAAATCGTGATAGAGAAACCATGATAGGCGATTATGGTTGATGAGATCTCTAATCACTTTAATAAGTTTGATACTTAAATGTCTCTAGTGATGTACTATTAAACAGGGCATTGATAGTATAAAATGCAGACTAGCACGTATTAGATGTCTTCTGTCTTTAAGAGGCGAGGATAGATCTCGTCTATCGAAGTGTAGAGACACTTGGGTATGCGTGGGCGTGTATTAGAGAATGCGACGTTAGGGTGACCCACTTACACGGATAAGTGTCACACTATGTGGCGGTTGTGTAATTATCCTTTGACCGAGTCTTCATGGCATCACGGTGTGGATTGTCATGCTTTGACACTATTGAGGTTTCCTCTAGCCACGGGGCGATCATGCGGTAGTGATTGGGTATGATCTTTGAAGCATCACGGAGTATACATGATTGGTCGTCCGGGAATCGCGTATCCTATGATTGGGATCGAATATCCGAAATGGCCTTCTTATAAGGAATGTCTTACTCTCGTGAATCTTTGCAAAGTGGGAGTAAACGAGTTACTTCGAGAGAGCATGATATTCAGATTATAAGATATGGTCGTTGATGTTTTGACACTCGACTAACGACCGTATGGATATTATTACAGCGATAGGATTGTAAGTTACACGGTAATCGTTTCACATGAAAGGTAGTAGTCATTGCATTTGACTCTTCCGATGATTGGGGTCACGGTGTGTTGCTGACGCTATCCCGTGATCGTTAGGCATGAAGGGCATTTTAAGTAATTTGCACTTTGTGTCTACGGCCAACATATTCGAAGCCTATCGGGTCACACACATAAGAACATCTAGCCGGATTAAAATGTGGTTATAGATGATAACCAAATAAGGAAAGTTTACCTCGAACTATAAAGGTTATAGTGGTAAATTAATATGGTGGTATTTATTTATTATGAATAAATTAAATACAAGATATTAATTAAGTTGATTAATTAAATACACTTATATTGATAAGTGGCGCCACATATAATGTATAAGTGATACACTTGGATTGTGTAATTTAATTAATGATATTACCTATTATTAATATTAGATATTAATAAAATAAAATAATATATATATATCATGCATACATGCGTGTGTATGTGTACACATTAAATGCAAATTAGTGATTTGCTTGTATGCGCACCAATGCATGATATTAATAGATTTTTATGTGTGTAATATATATGTGATATATATACACATGTGTAAATTGATTTATGGTAATATAATAAAAAGATAAATATTGTCAATATAAGATATTGACAATATCTTGGAAATATTCAATATAAGATATTGACAATATCCTAGATTTATTTAATATGAGATATTATAATAAATGACATAAATCAATCAATTATATTTTCCTTATTTTATTGGGAAAGGTTTTCTTCTCCTCCACTCTTCATTGGCGCCACATTACACTATAAATATAGTGTGGGTGTCAAGCTCTTTTGTATCATAATTCCAAGAACTAATAGTTCTTGTGTAAAATAGAGAGCATCATATAGAGAGTTGGAGAGAGGGAAAAAGGCCGGTCTAGCAACCGGAGTTTTCCAATAGCAATCCATGATGGGATTCCGGCGGGTACATTGTTCGTGTGGACTAGCGGTAGAGGCCGAACACTTGGGCGGCTCTATGCGAGAACTACTCTCCTTAGCGGTCAAAGCGTCGATCTTATAGATCAACCAAGGTAACCACCGTCTACTACTTGTTTGTTTATTGCTTAAACGAAGTCGATCTTGGGTAAAAGGAAATCAAATTTTGAATTCATTGCGTTCCCGCGTAGATTTCTAACGATGGTATCGGAGCGAGCTTGAGCTTAAGCAATAAGCATGTTATTTTGCGTAGTTAATTTTATCGTTTAAATCACGTAATTAAAATATGAAAGATTTTTATTCACAAAAGTTATACATGATACATGAAAAAAAAAAAAAAAGGTAGATCGGGTGGTGCTCGGCCGATCAAGCGGCGGCGGCACCACCACCACGGCGGCGGCGGCGGCGGCGGCAAGCAGGCAACTCTTGCGCGGCGATCGATTGACCGGTCAATCTTTGGCGGATCTCCAAATTTTTGTTTTGTGTATTTTGTGATTCAATATGGTTCATAGTTGTGATTGATAATTCTCCTTTGTTTAGTTGTGTCATGTGGCTAACCAATGGTTCAAATAGTTTGGCCATTGGGATGCCACATGACATTAAAATAATAATGGCCTTTCCAAACTTTGTTTGGAATAGGCTAAAGCCTTCCAAAATATTTGATTTGGGAAAAGGCTAGGCATAAGCCACTTCCAAAATTTTGATTTTGGAAAGTGGCGTGCCTAAACAAAATTATTGGCCTTTTTCCAAATATTTGATTTGGAATAGGCCTGGCCTTTTTCAAATATTTGATTTGTAAAGGCTGGCTTGCAACACTTCTCAAAATTTTGATTTTGGAAAGTGGCGAACTAAAGCCAAATTTGGTTTAGGAAACCAAAGGCATCCTTTTGATTACGAATCAAAAGAAAGAAACAAAAGAGAAATAATTTTAATTTTGATTTATTTTGGAATAGTTCTAATTAATTAAAATTAAAATTAAAATCGGTTTAAAATTAATCGTTAATTTTATTTGATTAAAATCATTTAATTAATTAAATGTTAATTAGTTAATTGATTGGATAAAATTATTTATAGATTAAATGTTAATTGATTAATTAAGACGCAAGTAGTTAAATTTTAATTTTATCTTTTTCATAAGATTTTATTGTATGAATTAGATATAGTAGATATAATATGATTATATGGACCCCGATTGATCATGGACTCGACCGATAGGATAGATGTGAATGATTTAATTTTTCTGTTGGTTTAAAAATTGTCCTAGGCCGTTATGAAGAACGTGACCTAGTTTATTTTCTGCATTTATCCCATTCCCGTTAGCTCCCCCCCGTGTGCGGCGGGTGTATTTATTTCATTAGATAGAATTAAATGTACCAAGAATGGAGCGAAGATGGAGACCAAAGAAAGACGAAAATAAAGATCCCATTGGAGAATGGAGCATTAAAGATCCTATTAGCGGTTGCATTACCCTTAGATTGTGACCAGCGGTTTAAATCGATTTGTATTCAAACCGCACTCTAGGAAAAATCCATGATCATACCGGTTATTTTACGCATTTATTTATTTATTTTGTGCTTGTATTTATTTTATATGATACGATAGATGCATGACTAGGCACGATCTAGATAAATGTGTAGAATGTATGTTTATAGAGATAGACATATTTATGATGAGACCATAATTAAAATTAATTAATTGAATTAATTTACATAAATACTTCCACCTCAAAAGAATCAAGTTGAAATTGCCTCCCCATATTATAATGACGGTGAAGAGCCCTTGTTCGGATCCAACTCATCAGCCAAAGCAGGGGGTTGACCTACCTCGGGTATATCGTCATTATCGAGATATGATCGTATGAGATCTCACGAATATTGGGGTTATGACTTGACTAAGAATTCTCTCGGCCACCAGCCAAAGCGGGGTCGTTTGGATTTTAGAGGCAAGGGTTTGACTACTTCATAAGATGAAAATTGTCAAAGAGTTGACTAGTCAAACAACAAGAGTCCGTATAAGATACGATTGACAAAGGGTTGTTGTCTACCTATTAGACTATTTTATTTTTCCACCACCAAAAAGCTGGTCGCGGTAGTTTAGTGGGATCTTGTCCACTAAAGAAATTAATAATTCTTGAAAGTCAATTGGAAGTAGTTGACTAGTGGGAGCAAAATCATAAACCAAAAGACCATTTTTGATTTTGCGTGTATAAACAACAACACTCATTTATTTTCATTTTTATGTTGTAGTTTTAGCAAACTTTATATTTATGTTTAATTCTCGATTAGTAAAACCAAATTATGACTGTTACCTTTTGAGAAGCGTTCTCAAATATGGTTAAGTAATTTTAATCCTTTTAAAATGAGCAATGACACGAGAGATCCCGTAATAGTAGTTAAAGACAAGGAGATTACATAATTGATGCAGTGCTCCGAGACTTTAATTATTAATGAAAGCGGAAGCTTATGATATGATTAAATCATTTGAAATAAGTTTCAATGAATTAGTCATAAATTGGATACGATCCAAGATGATCATTCAGTCATACGATGACAATTAATTCAATCGTTGAATAAGAATGACCACGTTTAATTTTGAAAAAGGTTGTTTTCAAAATTGTAAGATTTAAGTATCGACTTAATTCTATCATTGCTTAAAGGTTAATTAAATAGTCAATGTTTTGAATACGATTCGAAAGGTTAAATAAACTATTTAATAAACATTAGATTTTCTTTATGAAAGGAAATCAAAGACATAGCTCTTGTGATCTTTCTTAAGTCTTATGAAGACTACACTAAGAAACATTTTTCAAGTGCTTAAAAGGGTTGAAAAGGAAAGTTAGGGCATGTGCTTAAGTAGAGAACTTATTGAAGTTTCTATTCTAGGCAAGTGAGTTGAGATAAATCTGTCTAAGTTCAAAGTCAACTCTAAGATATATGATATCTTACGAGTGTGATTAAATTAGAAAGATTAAATACAGATATGGAAGGTGAAGCAAATGTTGTAATACTTACCATATTCTGGATCTAGTAAACTGATAAGGGAACTAAATAAATGTTATTATGTTCCGGTTCTTATGAAGAACGTACTTTCAGTTATCCGTCAGGATTTGAGAGACATATTCAATTGTAAAGAATAAATGTTATTCCGATAAAGTTGGAAGGTCACTGAATCTAACATACTAGATTGATGTCACTATATAGTTGATATATGTGATAAGATCTCAACTAAATATTTGTGTGGCTGTTATCCTTAATATTTGTGGTTGTTCTAGACATAGTCTCTCTGGGAGGGAAGCGTGTAATTAAACGTCATTCTGATGATGTTGAACCATATGATTATGAATCATGTGGGTAATCGTATCTTACCTAAAGATGACTAAAATACCTTTTATGAAAAGGTTGTAAAATCTAGAAAAATTGTCTGAAGCCTAAACATACCGATGTTTGTTGGCTTGTGACAATTAATGCCACAAATAATTGTTCGTTAAATCTCTATGACTATTTTTAGAAATAGTCAAGTGTACTCAGTGAAGTGCATAATTCGGAAGCCCGAAAAGTTTGAGCTAGTACGAATATGAGATTGATGAGCTACTTAGGAATTAATCTTCAATTGGATTGAAGTAATTAATACACGAGGGTGTTTGAAGTCGTCTGAAAAGGAATAAGATTCTCCCTTGAAGGATACCATCTTTGGGATACGCATTTAGATTGTGTTCCCAAAATGGAAATAACACTTTATATGATAAAGGTGTAACGCAAGCCATGCAAAGTATCCCTTACCCGTTTCGGGATAGTGCCCTTATACTTAACCGAGTTCCAAAGAATACATGTTGAATAAATTCCATATTAGATATGGAAGAGGATAATGTCAAATCTATCTTAACAGATGATTTGAGGTTGTCATAGGCCAAGTCAGAAAGGCTTGGAGCCTAGTACGGCATATGCAACTTTGTGGAATATATTAGCAAGTACGCTAGATATTGTTTACTCGTCCGCGGAGCAAAATGTGTTTGTCTCCAAACATGCTGTTTTCTAGAGGAAGTATTTCTTCCAAAAGAAACAGTGGGAGTAAATTAGATCTCAAAAGAGTTTGAGAACCACAAAGATATATTCAACCAATGGAACATGAAGCGGGCGCCACATAACGATGAGGTGAAGAACACGCCGCTCAGAGCACACAAAAGTTACAGTAAGTCATGGATAACCTCAAGCCTGAAAAGGCTGTTGGTATGTTCATCTTGAAGAATGAATATCTCACGACTTGTGAAAGAATGTTTGAGAGGCAAGATTGAGAGGTATGGCTAGGAGCCATAATATCTGAATTAGATTCCATCAGTGACAACCAGGTTGTGAACCTAGTCTGTCTTACCTAAGGGGAGTGTCCCTGAAAGGCTGACATGGATAATAATATGATTACCATAAGGCTATAGTGACGGCTGAAGGGTATGAGGTGGAAACCTTGTAATTGTCTTTATGCTGCCGGCTGTGCCCAGTTCTATTCAGACTATGCTTGTTATAACCCGTATCATGACTATATGATAGTGTTGAAGACGTTAGGCGGATAAACTCGATGTTCATAGACAATAACATGATATGTAAGCCCACGAGACCCATTTATGGACTCAAACAAGTTTCTCTAGACGATTTCTTTGTTTAATAATCAAAGGAGTTTGATTTAGTCAAAAGAAGGATATGCCCAATGTGCAAGTTGGATAGTGGGAGTGTGTTACGATTTTTGAGTAAGGTATTGGATATCTCTCTCGAGAATTATCACCCCATGTCACAGTCAATTAATGTTTGGTAGTTCAAGGTCTTTGTGAAAGCACTTGGATTAGCAGTTCTTATTTTAGAAATAAGAATCTATAGCGATATATTTAACTGCTGTTAGATTATAGTTTACCTATATAGATGTGATGCTAAAAGAAGTTTAGCATAGATCGCGACAGGGGATACTGCTAGTCGGTGTTCTCAAGATCTATCTATGTTAGGACGTTAGTCCTAAAGATAAGGTGAAAGATGATGTTTATGGAAGGTTTCCTTCGCTACTGCGATAGGAACCATCTTATAGGTAATGCCGGATGTTCATACTCCATGAATAGTCATGAGCAAGTATGAAAGTAGATCTGGTGAAGGTCGAGAATATCCTTAAACAAGTTAAGGATGATTTCCTAGTTTATTGAAACTTAGAATTAAATAAACGTAGATATACTGAGGCGTATATCCCGAGTCTTATGAAGGCGAGTGGGAGCTACGATGCAGGTTTGCGATCACTTTGATTAAGTGATACGATGGTGGAAATGTTCTAGCCTATGGGTCACTGTAAATTCTACAACTGAGCCAAAACACAGTAGTGCCTTAAAGGCGCAGCGGGAGCAGTACATGGATCTAGTAGGTTCATTCCTGAACCTTATACGGTTCTTCCACCTTTTCTGTATAGCTGATATAGTAAGTGGATTTATTGCTTGAAGCAAGGGCCAGGGTCTCGTCAGAGATTCATGTGTGTGTTGAGGCAGTTCCTTTGACTTGGTCATTTGGAACATGATATGTTGATAGTCTGAGTCCCCACGGATAGTGATCCGTTTATGGCTAGGGCTGGTTGCAAGTATTGCATGAGATTCTTGTGTTTCAACTTGGTCTTATGTGTGCGAGTGATTGGTTTTAGGCCAAGTGGGAGATTGTTGGAATAATGTCCTAAACCCAATCGGGTTGGACCGGATCCGACCGGGTCGGATCATTTCTACTATTTCTTTATGTTTATACATATGTTAAATGGCTTTTATGTTGTCATATATATGTTCTTTTAAAGAACCAATTATGAATTGTTATATGATAACGTCCTTAGTATTAAACTGTGATAGAGAAACCATGATAGGCGATTATGGTTGATGAGATCTCTAATCACTTTAATAAGTTTGATACTTAAATGTCTCTAGTGATGTACTATTAAGCAGGGCATTGATAGTATAAGCAGATCTAGCACGTATTAGATGTCTTACGCCTTTAAGGGCGGGATAGATCTCGCTCTATCGAAGTGTAGAGACACTTGGGTATGCGTGGGCGTGTATTAGAGAATGCGTCGTTAGGCGACCCACTTACACGGATAAGTGTCACACTATGTGGCGGTTGTGTAATTATCCTTTTGACCGAGTCTTCATGGCATCATAGTGTGGATTGTCATGCTTTGACACTATTGAGGTTTCCCCAGCCACGGGGCGATCATGCGGTAGTGATTGGGTATGATCTTCAAGCATCACGGAGTATACATGATTGGTCGTCCGGGAATCGCGTATCCTATGATTGGGATCGAATATCCGAAATGGCCTTCTTATAAGGAATGTCTTACTCTCGTGGATCTTTGCAAAGTGGGAGTAAACGAGTTACTTCGAGAGAGCATGATATTCAGATTATAAGATACGGTCGTTGATGTTTTGACACTCGACTAACGACCGTATGGATATTATTACAGCGATAGGATTGTAAGTTACACGGTAACTGTTTCACATGAAAGGTAGTAGTCATTGCATTTGACTCTTCCGATGATTGGGGGTCACGGTGTGTTGCTAGACGCTATCCCGTGATCGTTAGGCATGAAGGGCATTTTCGTAATTTGCACTTTGTGTCTACGGACAACATATTCGGAAGCCTATCGGGTCACACACATAAGAACATCTAGCCGGATTAAAATGTGGTTATAGATGATAACCAAATAAGGAAAGTTTACCTCGAACTATAAAGGTTATAGTGGTAAATTAATATGGTGATATTTATTTATTATGAATAAATTAAATACAAGATATTAATTAAGTTGATTAATTAAATACACTTATATTGATAAGTGGCGCCACATATGTGTATAAGTGATACACTTGGATTGTGCAATTTAATTAATGATATTACCTATTATTAATATTAGATATTAATCAAATAAAATAATATATATATATATCATGCATACATGCGTGTGTATGTGTACACATTAAATGCAAATTAGTGATTTGCTTGTATGCGCACCAATGCATGATATTAATAGATTTTTATGTGTGTAATATATATGTGATATATATACACATGTGTAAATTGATTTATGGTAATATAATAAAAGATAAATATTGTCAATATAAGATATTGACAATATCTTGGAAATATTCAATATAAGATATTGACAATATCCTAGATTTATTTAATATGAGATATTATAATAAATGAGATAAATCAATCAATTATATTTTCCTTATTTTATTGGGAAAAGGTTTTCTTCTCCTCCACTCTTCATTGAGGCGCCACATTACACTATAAATATAGTGTGGGTGTCAAGCTCTTTTGTACATCACAATTCCAAGAACTAATAGTTCTTGTGTAAAATAGAGAGCATCCTATAGAGAGTTGGAGAGAGGGGAAAAGGGCCGGTCTAGCAACCGGAGTTTTCCAATAGCAATCCATGATGGGATTCCGGGTCGTTCGTGTGGACTAGCGGTAGAGGCCGAACACTTGGGCGGCTCTATGCGTAACTACTCTCCTAGACGGTCAAAGCGTCGATCTTATAGATCAACCAAGGTAACCACCGTCTACTACTCGTTTGTTTATTGCTTAAACGAAGTCGATCTTGGGTAAAAGGAAATCAAAATTTTGAATTCCGCTGCGTTCCCGCGTAGATTTCCTAACATAAAGTTACTCTGCTGAAGTCTAATTCCTTTTGTATTGTCCAACTGATAATACAAGATGAAGTTTAATACCAATGACTGATCTGTTAAGTGAGCTCACCCAACATGACAAAGACCAATCCCCTTGGCAACTTCATTTGCTCAATTGTCCAAACATAAGTACATGGAATTGTTGAAACCAATGACTGATCTGTTAAGTGAGCTCACCCAACATAGCAAAGACTAATCCTCTTGGTGAATTCCAGTACACTGCTGATTAAGATTATATCAGTCAACTTTTATAATTCCAAGTTCAGTCCTTAGTTTAGCAAATCTTTCACTATCCAGTGGTTTAGTGAAAATATCAGCAAGTTGATCTTCAGTAGGGATATATAGAACCACCACATCTTTCTTTTCAACATGATCTCTTATAAAATGATGTCTCACATCAATATGCTTGGTTCTTCAGTGCAAAACATGATTTTCTGTGATTTCAATTGCACTTGTGTTGTCACACATAATTGGAATTTCTCTTTCTTCAATTCCATAATCCCTTAATTGTTGTCTTAACCACGGATTTGTGCAAAGAACTTCCAAAGAAGAATGTATTCAACTTTTCAGTGGGAAGTTGATATAGAATTGCTTCTTGCTAAACCGAAAACCAGTCTGTTTCCCATTAACTGATAGGTTCCTGTGGTGCTTTTTCTATCAATCTTGCATCCAGCATAATCAGAATCTGAGTAGGATATAACTTTGAAGCTTCCATCTTTTGAGTACCATATCCCTACTCCCAATGTCTCTTTTAGATACTTGAGAACTCTTTTGACTGCACCTAAATGACTTTCTTTAGGTTTTGATTGGAATCTTGCACAAACACCTACAGCAAAGGATACATCATGTCTGCTGGCAGTAAGGTACATCAGACTGCCTATCATCCTTCTGTATAAGGTTTGATCAACATCCTTGCCTTCTTTATCTTCATCCAATCTGATATTTGTACTCATAGGAGTTGATACCTTGGTGCTGTTTTTCATACCAAATTTCTTCAGTAGCTCCTTGGTATACTTGGTTTGATGAATGAAGATTCCATCTTTCATCTGTTTGACTTGCAATCCCAAAAAGTAGTTCATTTATCCCATCATACTCATTTGGAATTTACTCTTCATTAGATTTGCAAACTTCTCACAGAGCAATTCATTTTCAGAACCAAAAATTATGTCATCAACATAAATTTGTACCAGCAGGGTGATGTTCCCTTCATTGATTCTGAAAAGTGTCTTGTCAATGGTGCCTTTTGTAAAACCATTGTCCACCAAGAATTGAGATAGAGTCTCATACCAAGCTCTTGGTGCTTGTTTTAAACCATAAAGTGCTTTGTCGAGTCTATACACTTTATCTTCTTGATCTTTAACTTCAAATCCAGGAGGTTGCTGAACATAGACCTCCTCTTCTAGAATGCCATTCAAAAATGCACTTTTGACATCCATTTGATATACTTTGAAGTTTTTATAAGCAACATGTGCCAAGAATAATCCGATAGCTTCCAATCTTGCAACAGGGGCATATGTCTCATCAAAATCTATTCCTTGTGCTTGAGAATAGCCTTTTGCTACTAGTCTGGCCTTATTTCTTACAATGGTACCAGATTCATCAAGTTTGTTTCTGTATACCCATTTTGTACCAATTATATTTGCAAGACTAGGCCTTTCCACTAGTGTCCAAACTTGATTTCTTTCAAATTCATTCAATTCTTCTTGCATAGCAATTATCCAATCTGGATCTGAAATTGTTTCTTCAACAACCTTAGGTTCCATTTGAGATAGAAAACAAGTAAACATAGCTTTTAACTGTCTTCTAGTCCTCACACCTTGTTGTATATTGCCAATAACTTGTTCAGCAGGGTGATCCCTTAACCATTGTGGATTCTGGTTAGATTGATTATCAGGAACCTCATCTTTAGTAGTGTATGTTGTTTCTTCAACAGGGGGTTCAGCAGATCCTTGAACTGCCTCAGTTGTTGCATCAGTAGTATTACCAGCAGGGTGTTCAGCAGGGGCAGAATCAGAAACCTTTAAGTTATTAAATCTTTCCGAAACTTCAACACAATCTGGATCAGTGACTTGTAGATTTTCAGTAGGTTCACAAGCTTCATCTTCCATACCAGTGAACTTGGGTTCATCAAACACAACATGGATTGTCTCTTCATGTTTTAATGACCAAAACTTTTGTTCAGTACCCTGAATGCCTTGCTGACAGAAGAGTATCCCAAGAAAATTCCTTCATCTGATTTTTGGTTGGAATGTCTTCAATTGTTCCTTATAATTTAAGATAAAACATTTGCTCCCAAATGGATGGAAATAAGATATGTTAGGTTTCCTTCCATTCCAAGTCTCATAAGGTGTCTTCAGCAGCTTCTTGTTCACTGAGGTTCTGTTTTGTGTATAGCATGCTGTATTAACTGCTTCAGCCCAATATCTTTCAGGTAGCAATGCTTCACAAATCATAGTTCTTCCTGCTTCTTTTAATGTTCTGTTTCTTCTTTCAGCAACCCCATTTTGCTGAGGTGTACTAGCAGCTGCAAGTTGATGTAGTACACCATTCTGTTCACAATATTCTCTTATAACTTTGTTGAGAAATTCAGTACCCTTATCTGATCTTATCTTCACTCCTGTCAAACTTTTCTCATTTTGTAATCTCTTCAAAAGTTCAGGCATCTTTTGAAGTGTTTCACTTTTCTTGTTCATAAATATCACCCAAGTGTATCTTGAATAGTCATCCACAACAACCAAAGTGTACTTCTTTCCTGTTATACTCGTTGGTGTAACTGGTCCAAATAAATCCATATGCATCAGCTCCAAAACATTTTTAGTTGATTGCTTAGTCTTTGACTTGAAGCTTGATTTTATCTGTTTACCTTGCTGACAGGCATCACATATAGCATCCTTTTTGAAAGTGATCTCAGGTAAACCAATCACCATTTTCTTCTTCACCAACTGATTTATATCATCAAAGTTTAGAAAATTCAACTTCTTATGCCATACCCAATTAAGTTCTAACTTGGTATACACAATCAGGCATGTTTCTGGAACAGCAGTAGACCAATCAACAACATACATGTTTTGTTGTCTTCTTCCAGCCAACACAACTTGATCACCTCTTTCACTAATGACAATACAAGTGTTTTTGTCAAAAGTGACCTTGTATCCCATGTCACAGAATTGTCCAGTGCTCAGTAGGTTGTAGTCCAGTCCTTCCATATATGCAACATTCCTGATTGTTAATCCATTTCTCACAAGTGTGCCATATCCTCTTGTGTATCCAGGTGTGTTCTTGTTGCCAAAATTCACCCTTGGACCATCTTTTGCCACAAAATTTGACAAACAGTGCTTATTCTTTGTGAAATGTCTGGAACATCCACTGTCAAAGTACCAGACACCCTACAAAACAAAGTTAATGCATTTTAGGTACCCAAACCTGTTTGGGTCCATAATGGTCAGTGGTAAGCATGACCCTTGGCAAGTTTCCATAAGGTCTTCTTTGAAAGGCATCATACTTTGGTTCATACATGTATTCTACACATCCATAAGGTCTAACAATTGGTTGTGTAGGATTCACATATGCTTTCTGGCCTTTTGGAACATAATGCTGTTTAAAGTGATTTTTTTTGTTAGAAGCATCAAGATAACCATAGGTTTGCTGCCTGTTAGGAACAATCCTGTAATATGGAGTCTGCTTAGGTCCCTGCTGAGGTCTTGTATAAGTCCTCTGCTGATTCCATTGGTTAGGTATTACACTAGCAGCATGGTTATATCTGTTATTTCTAGCAGTAGGTGCAGGAATATTCCAATCATCATCAGTAGGGAACAGTCTACCTTTCCCCCTGAGATATGTATCCCTAGAATGATTAACATTTTTGGGTTTAGGATTCTTATCCTTGGAATATTTCTGGTTTTTTCCCTTTTTGTGGTCCAAATGAGACTTGGTAGCAGTGTCCGCTATCGGCAGTCTAGAAGGTCCAAAGCAGATCCTACCTTTGGATTTACCCTTTTTTTGGTAATCGATGTCCTTTTTGACTTCTGATTTTGCTTTCTTGAAGCTTTCTCAGTAGGCTTTACTGCCTCAGCAACCCTTTTGGGAGTTGGATCTTGTGCAGGTACAAACATAGGACCACCTGGTTCTAGGTTCGATGACCTTCTTCGGATCCACTCTTATTGGATTGTTAAGTTCCAAATCCAAGCAATTGTTCTATCACCATAAGGCTTTTCGATTTGAATGCGGTGGAGGAACAAGATGGTTCAAGCTCACTCAACAACTCATCGAATGTACAAAGCAGATTATCTTGATTCACGCTAACTTCTTTTCCTTTACTTTGAGAACTCTTAATTCAAAGATTTAATCTTTCAACTTCTAATTGAAGAGCTTTTTTTTTCAAACCTTCACAATCTAATAACCATTGTATTATCCTCGCTTGATTAAGGATGGCATCCAAAGTTTCTTCATTGTCGAATTTTTAGGATTTGAACCACAAGTTGATTCACAATCACTTCCAGCATGAGTGTTTATAGATACAGAATTGTATACCTCCTCTGTTTCATCCATATTAGCCATTAAAGCATAATCATCCATATCAGCAACAAGTGCAGTGTCATTAGATTCATTTCTTTTTTCTGATTCCACTTCATATCCTGATTCATCTTCAGCAACCATAGCCTTCTTGCCATGTCTTCTTTGTTGACTTTTGGTCTTCGTGAGTCCAGACGATCAGTCTAATATGTCCAGGCTTCTTGCAGTTGAAGCAAAGATAATCAGGTTCCTTACTTTGTTTTAACTCAGGACAGTCAGGTTTGAAGTGTCATGGTTTCTTGCATTGAAAGCACAAATAATCATTGTCTTTCCTAAAATCATCCTTCTTCTTTTCACTGAATTTCTTAGTAAAATTCCTTGAGAACCCTTTCCAGCTTTTCATCATTCGATTTTCTTGCTCAAGTAGGGCAATCTGCTTCTGCATCTCATCCAAGAGATCATCTTGAGCTCCTGATGTCTCTTCTTGATGTTTAGCACCAATGCAAAGGTCTTTGGTTCTTCCTTTTCAGTGGTAGGTGCCAATTTCTTGCTGAATTCATAAGCTTTAAGATCTGAGAATAATTTGAAGGTATCTTCTTCATGTAGCTTTCTCATTTCTTCTATGGTAGTGACCTTCATCTCCCAAACTTCTTTTTCAGGTGATGCTTCCAAGATTTTTTAGTTGATTTCTTCTTTTGAGTAGCTTACACTCAATAAGGTGAGTTCATCCAGGATTGCATTGAATCTTGATTCCATTTGCTCAATGGTTTCATTTGGTTGCATTTTGAACTTTTGAAACCTCTTTTTGGCCACACTGATTTTATTCTTCTGATTGCATCAGTGCCTTCACAGATTAATCAGATCTTGTCCCAAAGTTCATTTGTAGTCTTGCAATCTTTCACCTTCATATACATATTGCTATCCAAATTCCTCAGATATGATATCAATAGCAATATTGTTAAGATTTGCTCTTTTTCTATCTTCACATTCCATTCTCTTTTTGGCTTTGGAATGTACTCGAGTCTCATTTCCCTATTATTACCGACTTGGTGATCTCCAGGTGGTCCATCAATCGAAGACATCCATCATTTCATCATGTGTTGTAGCTAGATAAGCTGCATCTGACGTTTATACTCATCAAAACGCGATCTAAAGAACACATCAACATTGTTCTAGCATACTTGGTTGTTATCCATGATGCAAAGCTTTGAAAATCGAGAACTTGAAAAAGTTTTCAAAGTTTTTCACAAGCACAACAAGTAGAATTACTTGAATGTAAGCACCTTTGCTCCGATACCAATTGTTGGTCCCTTGAAAAGGCTTTGGTTAAGTTTAGAGGGGGGTGAATAAACTTAACACTTTAAAACTTTTGGAGTTAACAAACTCAAAGAACTTCAAGAAATGGCCGATACTTGATAGAGTCTCATCGACACTCGCAGTGTCTCATTGATTTGTTGAGTTTCTTGAATTTGTGCAAATGGAATATATCAAAAATTAAGCCTTGTTACTTGTTGTTAAATATGATACTAAGTATTAGATACTCAGTAGAGTATGTGTGTGAATTCAGTTGCTAGATTCAGTTGATTTATGTGCAAGATAAACTAAATGCAGAAAGTAAATGCAGAAAGTATGTAGGCAGATTTTATAGTGGTTCCAGATAGTGTAATCCTGTCATTCCACTCTTCTCCTATGATGTTGGAGGTAATTCACTAGAGATCTTTGAGTTAGCAGTTACAAAAATCCTTAAGTTGCTTGTCCTTCACTAATAACTATGGCTTCACAAAAGCGAACACTTGGAGCAGTAGGATTGTTTGCTCCAAAGTCTTCCACTGGTGCTTAAAGGGTAGGATTGCCTCTTCACCACTCCACCACAAACAACGATCTTTCACACCCAAAGATACTTCACTGTCTTGATGATTTCTTGTAAAAGAAAGATTGAATCAAGTAAGTGATTCAGACTTTTCAAGCAGCCTTGATCAGGATGATATGATCAGTAGCTTGATGTCTTCAAGTGTGTAAACTTGATGCAGCTTGAATGCATATTACACTTGAAGAAATTTTCTGGATCAGTAGATTAAAGCTCAGTAGGGTCAGCAGGGTGTTTTTCTTGATCAGAAATCGAAGCTCAGGATTATCTATATTTTTCTCTTAATGTTCATCAATCTTCATCCTTTGTATCTGAAATAGGAGTCCTATATTTATAGGTAGGAATCCTTATGACTTATGTTCGAAATTCAAACATAGCCGTTTCAGATTTTGTCCCATTTGACTTGCTTTCTGTCACTATTCATAGTAATCGACACGGTCGAAATGCTTTTGTCGATTCTGATCTGTCCACCCTTTGACTTGGATCCATTGGATAAAAGTTTGAATCATCCCAACGTCCCTTTAATCTTAACCATTGATTTGTCTGATAAAATCAGAGGTTGTTAGTTGTCCCTTTCTTGTCTTCTTCCAACGTAACCTTTGATTAAATCGAAATATGTGTCCAGCAGGTTCCTGAGAACATAAGTGTTAGGTGTAATGCCCGAAAGAAAATTGTTGTAATTGTTTTATTTGATAAATGAAATGATATTATTATTCATATTTATTATTCTCATATTCACCGATGTGACAATAGTATTTACACTACAGAAAACCCTAAAGTATATCGTTTATGTAATCACTTAACTCAGTGTATGGGATATACACGGGAGGATTGAGTTAGTGAAGATGTACTTAAAAGACAATTAGCCCATAGTGAAGTTAATCGAGAGTATCCGGTCTCTCCTTTAACGTGCTATTAATGCACCCAGAACACAATAGGTGTGATTGTCTTATCCGGACTTTCGGTTAAGAGAACCTAGTGGGGCATTTATATATGATAGATGTATCATATAGTTTGGACCGATTTGATTAGAGTTCACGATATAATTCCGTAATCGAGAAGTCTTATCGAATCAATGGATGATCATATTTATGGATATATCTTAATCCCGAGGTGATCACTGCATAACCGCTTGAATCGATTATGAGGTTTGACTTGACGGTTAAGGATTACACTGAGTCTGTGGTCTGAATTACCCCATCTTGGCATTGTACTGGATTGAGTGAGTAGTCTGTGTTGTCACAGATACAGAATCCATTCCTTCCATTTATGGAAGTAGATAGACAGTTCCCTTATTTGTTAATCCTAGAAACTGATCGATCGCGCGAGTTCATATTGCACTGATTAGCTACCAGTGATTTGTATGAATTAATTGATCACTAGGGGTTAATGGTAAATAAGGATAAGAGGTTCTAAAAAGGGTTAACGGTAACTTCCCGATTTAGAATGAACAGTCTATGGAGGATTAGTCAATATGTAATTAGTCCATGGTCCCCGACGTGTAGCATAGCTATTCTCGGACGTCGAATCCTAATAATATTAATTTAGTTCTTGTTGGACTTTATTAAAACGATATGTGAATTAATTGTTTAGTGGACAATTAAATTAGTTGGGCTAAATAATTAAATATGTGGAAAAGACAATTTTCATAATCTTGGCCCAATTTAGTGTGTTAGTTGAAATTATTGTGACTAGGTCACAAGAGGCAAAATTTCGACCACAAGCTTATTTTATGGAACAAGAAATTATTTTCTTGTGTATTAATAAGACATGTGCATAAAATATTTATTAGATAAATATTTATGGAAAGAAATAAAGATAAATATTATTCTAGATTTGATCTAGAATATTATGGAATTATTTTTATTTATTGGATTTATTTTATTTGCAAAATAAAATCCTTGGAGGTTAAGTTTTACTCACCTATATAAAGAGAGTTCTCCCAAGCCTTACAACACACTTAATTTTCGACTTTCACTTCTTAGAGAGGAGAAAGAAAATTTTCGGCCAAGGGGAAGAAAGGGAAAATTTTGGAGGTTTTTCTGGGTAGCATATCGGAAGGATTCGAGACGATGATTTCCTTCCACCGGGAGTTGCTTGGATCACACGTACGGAAGATCGTGGTGCTCTTCACATCTTCGTTTGTGATTTCTATTGCGGCTCTTCTACTTGGATTTTGAGATCCAAGAGGTATGTTCTACAACCCCCTTGTAGAGTAGATCTAGTTATTTTATTACGTGTAATTTATAGATCTAGATCCTTAAATCGCTTCCGTTATGGATGGTATTACTAACAAAGTGGTATCGATCACCATGGTGATCTATATTTATACGTATAAAATATTAGATCTAGAATGGTAAACATGTAGATTTTTTGTCCCAATTTTTTTAAAAAGGGCCGAAAATTATGTTTTGATTATGAATGTCTTGGTTGAAGAGATGGATTGGGGTTGGTATTGTTTACCAGTAGATCTATTTTGTAGCTCTTTTGATTAGTATCAATTGTGCATATGATGTGTAATTTATTTTATGTCATGCGAAAAATTGTAAAAGGTAGTACCATTTGTATTTAATTTTGATCCGGGTTCGAGACGACGAAAATGATGTGTTGAAGATCATGGTGTTGAAGATCATCAAGAAGGTAAAAACGGGAGGAGGCCGAATTGTTTAATTTAATTAGGTCTTGGTATTTTTTTTTTTTTGCGGCGGCAGCATTGTTTTTTCCTTAACTTGCATCACCAATTTTGGTTTGCATATTGGTTTTGCCGACATAAAAAAATAAAAAAATAAAACCTAATTCTTTTTTTTTATAAGTTCTGCCGTGAAAAAAAAAAGAGAAAGTTTTTTTTTAAAACAATTGATAATATAGATATTTTTTAATATATTGGTATATTACGGCCTCCTCCCTCGTCGTTCATGGTTTGTGTCGAGATCGAAGCTTTGAAGATCCGGAAGTTTTCAAGATCAAGATCGAAGATCAAGATTTGAAGACTTAGAATTTATTTACGTTTTCCTTAGAAAATAGATTAGATATGGGGGTACAAACAATCCATCTCGGTGTTTAAATTTTCCGCAATTTATTTTTATGTGTTTGATTATAAAATAGATATAAAATCGAATTGCCATGACATGCATCATATCATAAATCCACTCCATGCATACATGTAGAATTTTAATTTTGGTAATTAAAATAGGCATGCATACAAACTCATGAAATTAGTTTAAATTTAATTAATACGTGGTAATTAATTAATTTAGTAACTAATTAAAGATCCGAGGACGGGTTATGAAATCGTTAAGCCTTTCGTGTGTGTTCTCGGTGAACCGCCGTAAAAGCCCAAACGAGATCACGTTTTGATTCATAGTGTCTACGAGATTGAATGATGGTAAAAGAACAATAAATCTTGGATAAAAGCGGTTCGCTTTATAGGTTGGGTGGTCAATCGAGCTAGGCTCGACCGACTTAACCCTCCTAGTGTGATGTATGCACGGGGTCCGGCAAGACTAAGCTACACCAAATGGAGCGGAGGGTGATTCCTTCTTATCTCAATGGGGCTCTCTTGACCCGACTTCGTCCGATCATCACATATGTTCCAACGAATAGGACGGGTAGGCTTGCCTCACGTTACGGACACCATTCGAATCCTTGATTTGATGTGCTTTTATGTTAACATCAAAAGACGTGGTTAGTTAACCCACCACCACTTCCAAAATATTGAGTGGGAGCGGGAGGCGACAACCAACCCCACGGCCTCTACTATAGATACAAGTAAGTGAGAGAAGGGTGGCGCCTCGCGGCGCTTTGATTTCGTCCCCTACGGATGGTGTTCACCCCTATCAACATTCATGGCTTGGTCTCCGAAAGGATAGGATTTCCGGTACTTTTCGTTGGGTCACCGACCTATCCTACGACGGCATACTCGGGGCGTACCTAAGAGATCCGATATAGTAGGTCACACTCATCATGGGTATTCTTGATAATACCTAGGCTAAAAAAGGAATGTAGTCAATGAATAAAGGGATGTTCGATTCTCGTGGGATGTTCGATTCTTACAAGTTATTCATTGATGAGATTGTCTCGATTTAACCGTCATCTCTTTGACCTACCCTACGGCGGCACTGAGATGCGAGGTTAAAACCTTGGAATGGTAGAGTAGACTTACTTATAGTTTACAATTCCTAAAATAAACTTATATAGTAGTGTTAAACTTGAATTAATATATGTCATTTTATTTACATCATTATATCCCTTACTAAATTGCTTAAAATTTATAATTGACTAGTATTGACTTCTTAAAAAAGTGGAAAGTAACTAGGACATTGAACTAATTAGTCGATAATGCAATTAATTTTCGAAAGAGGTATTTTCTCTTAAGCCTTTTAAAAAATCAGAGTGACATATAGGTATGTCACTAGTGTCATTCGTGTCAAACGGGAGACAAACTTAGGTGATTTCGGACTTTGAAATTCTTCTAGTGAATTTTGAGTGCGTAGTGATTACACGAGTAATTTTCTAATTTAAAAAACGGAAAATCATGAAGTGTTACTAGTTGACGATATTCGAATCGATGAACTAGTGGGAGATTTATGATTTATTGTTTTTCTAGAACATTAGAAAAGTGTAACTGACTACACACGTAACCGTTCTAATTGAAAAACCGGAAAGTCATGGAATGTCGCTAGTTGGACGATATTTGGAATCGACGAACTAGTGGGAGTTCTATGATTTATTGTTTTTCTGGAAACATTGGAACTATGTACAAAAGATTTTCTAATCGAAAAAATCGGAAAATCATAAAAAATAAAGCATTGCTCGTTAGACGGTATTTGGAACCGATAAACTAGTGGGAGCTTTAATGTTATGATTTGTTATTTTTTTTCTGGTATATTAGAAAATTCGAGAAGTCCCGACGAGTAACACTCGAAATAGACATCCCACGGTTCAAGAGTAGCGTCTACTCAAACGAACCGCTGGTTCAAGACTGTTTCCATTCACGGAAAGTCAAGAATGGACGAATATGTCTAAAAGTGTTAGTCATCTAAACTGAGAAAACTTTAAGGCTGAACCGAAAAATTAATTAACTGAAAATCATAGGATAAGGACAGTGATTTGGGATCACCAACCTATGAATCCTTGGCGATTTTCTCGAGCTAAGTTCTTTTGAAGAACAAGGTAGCAGTGCATTTAACGATTAAAGGAGTAAACAACGGGCAGTTAATTTTAGCTAGAATAGTGGGAGTGATATAAGGAAATGAATCTCGGATTCAATCCTTGGATATCGCGGAAAATTTATTTTCGGTTTAAGATTCGTTGGAACGAATGGATTTACCTTCTATTCAATGATTTGTTTGTCGTATAGAAAGTGAATATACCATTTGTAGTACGAATCCAAAACTCGGACTTTTGTTTGATAAAGTCAAAACCACTTAGAACTGCTGAAATATGTATATAAAACACATCTTAAGAACTATTAAAAGCAATTGGTTTCTATATTTAGATAAACGCTTCTTCATATTCCATAGTTAGTGCATAGTCCCTAAAAGACAAGACCTGAAGACTGGCTCAGGGTGATTCCTTTCTCCCAGTCTGGTTAGATTGTCTCAAAGGTTCAATGACTAATTTATCTCCTCAAAAGGGAAAGGATAATGGTTATAAAGAAGTAACATAGCTTGTTCATGACGACCTTCGGGGTCTGATGAAAGATACAAGCCAGTAGGAGCTTCCGAGTAGTGACTTCCTGTCTGATAACTATTCAAACACTCCGGTAAGTTTATCCAAAATATTTTGAGGTTTCTCTGTTTTCAACAGAGATAGAGTATTCTATACTCGGAATAGGCCATTCATAGTCCTTGAGAATGATGCTCAGCCTGCCTCATTGTGACATGTTCTCACTAAGTAAGAAACCGTTAAATTGCTTTATATAGTTGTAGATGTGCTACAATACACTGCTTAACTCAATAAAGATATTAGAAGCTAAATTTCGGTTTACATTGAAGTGTAAGACCGAGAAGTCTACCTAGAATATACTTTGGAATTTACGGATAAGGTGTGGATTCGGTTCACCCCACTTCCATAAATATAAGCATTTAGCACACGGTGCTTGAAGGTAGATCTGGGAATTTTGCGCACACGTTCGGTCAGTGACCAATCATTATATATCTTGTAGCATTGAGAAAAAGGTTTGTTATAGGATTCTTGAAATCGGGAAGGGACAGTTATACTGTTGCATCCTTTCTGATAGAGTCCATGAACAAAGAAAACCTTGAACCTTGAAATGCGTTTACTCAAGGTAGTTACTAAGCGATTAAAATCGGACCACATCCAACATCGGTTGTTGGTGATAACACTAAATACTACTAAACTAGATCGAAATTTCGATCCACCCGGTAAGTATTGGGAGTATGGTTTATACATTACCCATTCTGAGTTCTCGGACTTTGTAGTCGAGGATCGATTGACCTATGGCTCTTTTATGAGCAGTATAGGATTCTGATAATAGAGGTTGGTTTAATAGCCATAACCCTGTGAATGGAGTTTGGTACTCCACTTCTGTTCATACTCTTGTAGAACCACCTGAGCGTCTCAGGCCAGGTGGAGTAATTGGATCTACATGGAAAGAGTAGAATGAATAGGAAAGTTTATCTTTCAGAGCAAAGATTGAGTGGTCTAGGGGTAATTCCCTAAGAAGTAGAAAGTTAATCAGACCTTGAACTCTCTTACCACTTAGTATTGCATGATTTCATTCAAAAGAAAATAGGGGTGATTCCCTGAGACTTTCTTGCCAAACAAACAGAGTCTGGATTCATTCAAAACAGAAAGGTATTGCCTTATGAACTTATGACAGGATGACTGTCAAGGCTTATGTCCTTTGTGGATAAAAAGCGAACCTCTTGGTCAATGGAAGTCATATATTTCTACAATATGTGGATTTGACCAGAATATTGATAAGTCTTTTGTAGACTGGATATCAATTTTAGTACAGTAGTGAATATATATACATATATTAGTGTTTGTGAAGGATAACACTTTGCTTGATTGGAATCAACATGGGTGTGTTATCTGAAGTCGAATCGACAATGCCACAATTCTCTGCAATAAATGAGATTTGAACAACATTCTTAAGAGTTTGACTCGGTCGAATTCATTAGAATCAGTCACTGGTTTCCCATCCATCTTATTGGTTAAGATGATGCATCTGTGTATGCAACATTCAAAGAGGAAGTTCTACCCTATGCCTCAGGAATGACTCTTTAAATCTTCGGATCAAGAGAAATGGGATAGATTCTCTTTCTAGTAAGAGATGGTCAGGTTATTGAATGTCAACTTTGATCGAATCTTAGATTCGGCGGTTAACAAAGCAAGTTTAGTGTGTCATTTAGTATCTTGAAGAGAACGAGGAATAATATGCGGACATATTCATGTGTGAACTTGGGATACACTGATTTGGACTTTAAGTCAGATTGAGGATGATCGTTAAGTCGATCTCGGGCTCAGTGTTTACTCTTGTGTTGAAGCTATTTCCTGGAGGAATCCAGCAACGCCAACTCGACTTTAACTAGTTGGGTGATTAGATGCTTTTGTAGTAGCTAGAGAGGCGATATAGCTTAAGGATTTCCTTTTCATTTCTGGGAGTGATCCTAGATTTGGAAGCCGATACCACATCATTGTGCAAACAATGAAGGGGTAGCTTATAAGGTTTTTCGAAATCACTAGAGGTCAAAAGCATATTGGGAAAGTACCACATGATTAGATGGACCGGTAACGTTTCGATTCTACGGATCGTCTCGGGCCGACAACCCGACTAATCATTAAGACCCATGATATTTAGATCTTAGGTGCTCCCGAGTCAGCGACCTATCCTCTGACGGCACACTCAGTGTGTATTTTGTCATCTACAATGGTTATGATATGCTTAATGGGTACTAGAATACGGGATGGGTCTCCATTGCTTTAGAGCAAGTGGGAGATGTAGTTTGTTGTAGTTTAAATAATAAGGTGTGCTCTAAAACAATTAATCACATGCTTTCGTGCAAGTGGGAGATTGTTAGGTGTAATGCCCGAAAGACAATTGTTGTAATTGTTTTATTTGATAAATGAAATGATATTATTATTCATATTTATTATTCTCATATTCACCGATGTGACAATAGTATTTACACTACATAAAACCCTAAAGTATATCGTTTATGTAATCACTTAACTCAGTGTATGGGATATACACGGGAGGATTGAGTTAGTGAAGATGTACTTAAAATACAATTAGCCCATAGTGAAGTTAATCGAGAGTATCGGAGCTCTCCTTTAACATGCTATTAATGCACCCAGAACACAATAGGTGTGATTGTCTTATCCGGACTTTCGGTTAAGAGAACCTAGTGGGGCATTTATATATGATAGATATATCATATAGAAATTTGGACCGATTTGATTAGAGTTCACGATATAATTCCGTGTCGAGAAGTCTTATCGAATCCATGGATGATCATATTTATGGATATATCTTAATCTGAGGTGATCACGATCAAACCGCTTGAATCGATTATGAGGTTTGACTTGGCGGTTAAGGATTACACCGAGTCAATGGTGCGAATTACCCCATCTTGGCATTGTCTTGGATTGAGTGAGTAGTACGTGTTGTCACGGATACGAAATCCATTCCTTCCATTTATGGAAGTAGATAAACGATTCCACTTATTTGTTAATCCTAGAAACCGATCGATCGCACGAGTTCATATTGCAGCGATTAGCTACCAGTGAGTTGTATGAATTAATTGATCACTAGGGGGTTAATGGTAAATAAGGATAAGAGGTTCTAAAAAGGGTTAACGGTAACTTCCCGATTTAGAATGAACAGTCTATGGAGGATTAATCCATATGTAATGATTATATCAATGGACGCTTATTATTATTCTCGTGAGGAGATAAATATAATCTTATAATCGGAGGAGTGCAATCACGGGATTATGGTGGAATATTCCTGTGATTGATTTATCGAATATAATTATTACATTCGTAAGATAATTATTTATTTGATTTATCGGAGCCCGATTATTAGTCCATGGTCCCCGACGTGCCTCCTATATAGCATAGCTATTCTCGGACGTCGAATCCTAATAATATTAATTTAGTTCTTGTTGGACTTTATTAAAATGATATGTGAATTAATTGTTTAGTGGACTATTAAATTAGTTGGGCTAAATAATTAAATATGTGGAAAAGACATTTTTCTTAATCTTGGCCCAATTTAGTGTGTTAGTTGAAATTATTGTGACTAGGTCACAAGAGGCAAAATTTCGACCACAAGCTTATTTTATGGAACAAGAAATTATTTTCTTGTGTATTAATAAGACATGTGCATAAAATATTTATTAGATAAATATTTATGGAAAGAAATAAAGATAAATATTATTCTAGATTTGTTCTAGAATATTATGGAATTATTTTTATTTATTGGATTGATTTTATTTGCAAAATAAAATCCTTGGAGGTTAAGTTTTACTCTCCTATATAAAGAAAATTCTCCCAAGCCTTACAACACACTTAATTTTCGACTTTCACCTCTTAGAGAGGAGAAAGAAAATTTTTGGCCAAGGGGAAGAAAGGGAAATCTTGGAGGTTTTTCTGGGTAGCATATCGGAAGGATTCGAGACGAGGATTTCCTTCCACCGGGAGTTGCTTGGATCACACGTACGGAAGATCGTGGTGCTCTTCACATCTTCGTTTGTAATTTCTATTGCGGCTCTTCTACTTGGATTTTGAGATCCAAGAGGTATGTTCTACACCCCCCTTGTAGAGTAGATCTAGTTTTTTTATTACGTGTAATTTATAGATCTAGATCCTTAAATCGCTTCCGTTGCGGATGGTATTACTAACAATAAGTGTGCTGATATACACATCAGTAAGCTTATCCTTATTATGATGTGTTCAAAAACACTTTAACTTTTCTGTCTTTTATCTAACTTTTATCTATGAAGTTAGATTACACCTTTTTGCATATAACTAAGTTTCAATCACCACTTAACTTATAGAACTTAGACCTTGTACACAAGGTATATGTAATCAGTTTAGGTCATCACAGACTTCCCTAAATTCTGATTCCATATCCTTGACTTTAATTACTAAGTTTGATCCCTTAGCCTTCCATTCTTGAGTTTGAGCCTCACTCCGGTCTTGATGGGTTCTGATTAGTCTACTGACTCAGCTACCCTACTGATCTAGACTAGTCTGCTGATGTAAGTCACCGACCTTTTCTGATGCTTGTTTGATCAAACCTATACAATATCAAACTCTAGTAAGCATATACATTTGATCTAGACATCTTTTGCCTTTGCTCTATAACAATTCTTTGGCACTCATCGCTAAAACTTAAAAATAAGTCCAACTTGTGATCTTCAACTCATCCAAACCTGTGGTACTCCACCAGCCATTCCTCCAGCCATATGTCCAGCAGCTTCATCAGCAGGGTCTTCAACATTGTATTGTGCCCTCTGTCTGCTGACAACCATGGCCCAGCTCATATCTCTCCCAGCAGGATTAGGACCCTGGAACTCCTCTAGGATAGGGTCTAGGGCGGGTTCCTCAAAAATTAGGACAAACGCCTATGGTGGTTCATCATCAATAGGTTCTTCCTCAGGCACTTGAAATTCCTCATCACTGTAGTCATAGTCCAGCAGCTGTTCATCCTCATCAAAAATTGTCTGCTAACTATATTTCCCTTCAGTGGTCATAACTCCAGTAGGCTCCACTACAGCAGCCTGTTATTCAATAACAACAGGGGTTTCCTCCAAACCCATAGATAGTTCCAACCTGTGTCCAGGTGTTTTTTGAACCTCAGGAACCTGTACCACATGTTCCAACCTTTGTTCAGGTGTTGTTTGAGCCTCAACAACCTGAACCTCCTCAACCAATAAAGGTGATCCTTCAAATCCTAACACCATGTTTGGGCTATCACTGACTGTTCTTCAGTGATCAATACTCTCTGGACAAGAATTGCAGGGAATTCAGCCCTATTTTCTTCTTGAAACCCTCTGACATTAGCAATCCTTCGTAGAGTATTGGCAGTTTTGGATAGAGTGTCCTGAGTGTCAATCCATGTTTGATATTGAGCTGAATCCTCAAAACTGACATCAGGCTCACCTCAGTAATCCTCTCCTAATCAAAATCTACAGTCTGCTGATCATCGGTATGCTCAGCAGATTCTTCAACAACGAAAGTATCTGATACACCAACCAGTCTATTTTCTCCAAGATTTATCCCATCATTGATTAGTGCCTCCAGATCATCCAAGGTGAGATCCTCCAGATCTTCCTCCATTTGACTAGTCTGCTGGCCCTCAGCAGAATTACCAGCATCATTGGACTGTTGCATTCTTAGTTCATTAATTAAAGCGGTTCCACCGGTTTCTCCTGGACCAGAGGGATGATCATCACCAGAGTCGGATGATGAAGAATCATCACTATCTGATTCATCTCTTGGATCCCTGAATTTGATACTCTCTTCCTTCTTTTGCTCATCAATGAGATCCATCAATCTTGCTTCCAACAAAGAGGTATCAACCAGATCAAGTAAATTCTTCACTCCTAACTTTCCAAAAGCCCACTCCTCAAAATCTGTCATTGGCTCTGCAGCTGATTTTTGTCTTTTATAAAATCCAAACTTCCACTGAAAGTAATCAGCCACTAGCTGGAGCTTAGGATCAACATACCCCTCTTTCTACTTCTTCTCCTTTCTTTCAAAGGGCATGGTTGGCTTTATAGGAGCTGTGTGTTCACTCTGCTAACCTCCAAAGGTCCCAACAAGCAGAGTTAGAGTTTCTTCAACATATGCTTCTAGGTTAGTAAGTTCTTACAGTTTGTATGTTTGTACCTACTACCTCCATCTGTTCCACACTTGGTTCCCCCTGACTTACATGCTCATTAGCAGGGTTAGCAACAACTTGCTCTTCCCCCTAAACTAGTGCGGCGATGAGTCTTATGCAGATTGTTTCAATCACCACAAGTGAGTCGATTCGATGAGTCTGATGTGGTTCATCAACAAGTTGCTCAACAACAACTTGTGCAGCTTCAGTAGGCTCAGCAGCCTTTACAGGGGAGGATTCAACAACTTCTACAGTAGGCTCAGGTACAGCAGTCTGCTGTTGTTCTTCTGTAGGTTGCTCAACAATAACCTCTACAGTATCAGTAGGCTTAATAGTTGTTAGTGGCTCAGCTTCAATAGCCTCTTCTTCTTCTGCCCTTTGAGCCTCAAGAATCCTTAACTGCTTCCCTTTGCCATGTTTCTTTTTCTTGGCAATTTCTTTCATCCTCTTGGAAAGTTGCTCAGATTCGGCTTCAGTAGCTTTCTTGCCAGATCTTCTTTGTTGACTTTTACTCTTCAGTAGGTCTGGACAGTCAAGTCTAAAATGTCCAGGCTTCTTGCAATTAAAACAAAGATAATCAGGTTCTTTTTTTTTAATTCGGAGACGATCGAGTTTTGAAGTGTCCTGGTTTCTTGCATTGATAGCACAAGTAATCATTGTCTTTCTTGGATTCTTCCTTCTTCTTTTCACTGAACTTCTTTGTGAAATTCCTTGGAGAACCCTTTCCAGTTTTCATCATCCTGATTTTCTTGCTCAGTAAGGCAATCTGCTCTTGCATCTCATCCAGTAGGTCATCTTGAGCTTCTGATGTTTCTTCTTGATGTGTAGCAGCCAATGCAGTGGTTTTTGGTTCTTCTTTTTCAGTCTCAGGTACAAGCTTCTTACTGAATTCATAGGCCTTAAGATCTGAAAACAATTTGAAGGTGTCCTCTTCATGTAGACTTCTCATTTCTTCTATTGCAGTCACCTTCATCTCCCAAACTTCTTTTGCAGGTAATGCTTCCAAGATTTTTGAATTGATTTCTTCCTTTGAGTATTTTACACTCAGTAGGGTGAGTTCATCCATGATTGCATTGAATCCTGACTCCATTTGTTCAATAGTTTCATTGGATTTCATTTTGAACTCTTGGAACTTCTTCTTGGCCACACTGATTTTGTTCTTCTTGATTGCATCAGTGCCTTCACAGATTAATTGCAACTTATCCCAAAGTTCTTTTGCAGTCTTGCAATCCTTCACCTTCATATACATATTGCTATCCAAAGTTCTGTATATAATATCAATAGCAATGTTGTTGAGGTTTGCTCTTTTTCTATCTTCAGCATTCCATTCTCTTTTTGGCTTTGTAATGTACTGAGTCTCATCTCCCACTGTTACTGACTTGGTGATTTCTAGTGGTCCATCTGTCAGCACATCCATCATCTCATCATGTGCAGCTAGAAAAGCCTGCATCTGGCGTTTATACTCATCAAAATGATCTAAAGAACACATCAACATTGTTCTAGCATCTTTGGTTGTTATCCATGATGCAAAGCTTAGAAAATCGGGAACTTGAAAAGTTTTCAAAGTATTTTCACAAGCACAACAAGTAGGATTACTTGAAATAGAAGCATTGCTCGATACCAATTGTTGGTCCTTTGAAAGGCTTTGGTTAAGTTTAGAGGGGGTGAATAAACTTAACACTTAAAACTTTTAGAGTTAACAAACTCGGCAATTTCAAAGACTGTCTTGGTAGTCGATAGTCTGGCGATACTCGTAGTCTGTTGATTGTTGAGTTTATTGAATTTGTTGCAAACGAATATATTCAAATTAAGCCTTATTACTTGTTGTTAAAATATGATACCATGTATTAGATACTCATTAGTGTAAGTGTGATTCAGTTTGCTAGTTTCATGAGATTGATGTGCTAAATATACTAAATGCGAATATAAGTGCGAGAAAAATAAGTAGGCGATTTTATAGTGGTTCCAGGTGGTGTAATCCTGTCGAGTCCACTCTTCTCATGTGATGTTGGAGGAAATTCACTAGAGATCTTTGAGGTAGCTGTTACAAAAATCCCTAAGTTGTTTGTCCTTCACCAATAATTATGGCTTCACAAACCGAACACTTGGAGCAGTAGGATTGTTGTTCCAAAGTCTTCCACTGTCCTTGAAGGGTAGGATTGCCTCTTCACCACCTCCACCACAAACAACGATCCTTGACACCCTAAGATGCTTCACTTTGTCTTGATAAATTCTTGTAAAGGAAAGTTTGAATCAAGTAAGTGATTCAGCTATCAGCAGCTTGATCTCTATGATCAGCAGCTTGAAGTCTTCAAGTGTGTAAACTTGATGTAGCTTGATAGCATATTACACTTGAAGAATTTTACTAGATCAGTAGCTTTAAGTTCAGTAGGGTCAGCAGGGTGTTTTCTTGATAAGAATTAGCAGCTTAAGATTATCAATTGTTTTCCCCCAATTTTCATCATCCTTATCTGAATTTTGGAGTCATCTATTTATATGTAGGAATCCTTGTGACTTATGTTTGAAATTCAAACATAGCCATTTCAGATTTGTCCCATCTTGACTTGCTTTATGTCCCTGTACATAGTACTGACACTATCAGACTGCTTTTTGGCAGTTTTCAGTCTGTCCACCCTTTGACGTGTATCCATTGGATAAAGGACTGAATCTTTCCAACGTCCCTTTAATTTTAGCCATTGATTTATTTGATAAAATCAGAAGTTGTTACCTGTCCTTATCCTTGTATTCTTCCAATGTAATCTTTGATTAAATCGAAATATATATCAGCAGGTTCCTGTGAATGTAAGTCTGCTGAAATACATATCAGTCAGCTGATTCATACTTTGTTGTGTTTATAAAACACTACAGCTGACTTCTCTTATATCTAACCTTTTATTATGAAGTTAGATTACACCATTTTGTGCATAACTAAGTTCCAATCACCACTTAACTTATGGAACTTAGACCTTGTACACAAGGTATATGTAATAAGTTTAGGTCATCACAGACTTCCCTAAATTCTGATTCCATGTCCTTGACTTTAAATACTAAGTTTGATCCCTTTGATCCCTTATCCTTCAATAACTGAGTTTGAGCCCTCAGCCTTCAGTCCTCAGCAGGTTCCTAGACTAGTCTACTGACTCAGGTACCCTACTGACATAGACAGGTCTGCTGATGTAAGTCAGTTGACCAATTACAGTTCTTGTTTGATCAAACCTATACAAAGATCAAACTCTAATAAGCCTATACATTTGATCTAGACATCTTTTTGCCTTTGCTCTATAACAGCTAGACTGGCACTCATCACTAAAACTCATAAATAAGTCCAACAAGAAGCAATATTGATCTCAATCATAAACATCCTGAATTTGAAGAATTTGTATGCCTCTTCTTCGTGCTTAAGAAATCCTTGCAGTTGCGCCTCTAATGACTAGTCTCACTGTAATGGAAGCAAGCATCCTTCAACTTGTCTTTAGCTATCTTAGGCGTTGGCTTAGGGGCAACCTTCGCCTTCTTGGACTTCTTTTGGGCCTTTCCTTTGCCCCTTGAAGAAGTGACGAGAAACACTTGCTTGCCCTTTTGCACGGTGCCCTCCGCAGTTTTCAACATGTTCAATAACTCCGCAAGGGAGGAATCTATCTTGTTCATGTGATAATTCATCACAAACTGCGAGTATGAATCAGGTAGAGATTGCAAGATTAAGTCAATACTCAACTCGTGTTCCAACTTGTGGCCAAGCTTCTCAAGCCTCTCAATGTACCCGATCATCTTTAGCACGTCCGACCCCACAGCAGTCCCGGGTTCCATCTTACAACCAAACAAGGCCTTCGAGACCTCGTACTCTCGGTCGAGGCCGAGAAGCATAGAAACTCCTTTTTAGGTGTACCATGATTGAGGAGTCGTCCATGGACTCATGTTGTTTCTGCAATTCAGTGTCATGGAAGCAAGCATGATACATGTAGCATCGAAAATATCGAGAATAGTGCTTGTTGTACTTCTCGACAGCATCTACAGCCGCGCCCTCTGCTTGCTTTTGCGGTATGGGTTCGTCCAAGACATAGCCAATTTTTTCATGCCTCAAAACGATTTTGAGGTTCCTTTCCCAGTCGAGAAAGTTGGTTTCGTCAAGTTTGTTTACGATGATAAAATGAAGATTCAATTTGTTCGACATTCTGCAACAAATAAATAAGTAAAGTTCATGTATACAAACCTAAAAATTGCACTTTAAATTTTATATAAGGTCTTGCTCCCACTAGCCAACTATTCCCAATTGGCTTCAGGAATTCGATTAATTCTTTAGTTGCTAGAATCCCATCTAGTTGACTCGATCACCGACGTGGGCCGATCGACAGGGTCAATTTCGAAGGGTAGGTACAACTTACCAATCGCGTCCAACGCGACTTCCAGTGGTTTGACTAGTCAACTTTTTGACAACTCACATCGTCTATGTGATAGCCAACCTCATGTCTCTAAAATCAAACGGTTCTGACGTAGGCCAATCACCGCACGATTCTTTGTCGAGTCGTAACCCAAATATTCGTGAGATCTCATAACGATCATATCTCGATAATAACGATATGCACAAGGTAGGTCAACTCTCGACGTGGGCCGATCAGTTGGATACGAACAAGGGCTCTTCACCGTCATTATAATATTGGGAGACATATTTATGACTCAAATTTTCTTCGTGGGAATAATTTTAAATTAATTCTCTTAATTAATTTTATTTAATTACGGTCTAATCTATTACGTGCATATTACTACGATATCGAATAAAGTAAAACATAAACAACATTACGTGCATAAAATAACCTGTATGATCATGGACTTTTCCTAAGTGCGGTTTCGAATACAAACTGACAAAACCGTGGGTCACAAGCTAAGGGAAGCCGCAACCACCAATGGATCTTTGACATGCACCATCTCCATGGATCTTTTATTTTTCTTTCCTTCATTGGATCTTCGTCTTTGTCTTCAATGCATCATTACATAAAATATAACTATTAAATTTTACACCCGCCGCACATGGGGGTGGGGGGAGGGGGCTAACGGGAATGGGATAATGCAAAAATAAAATTAGGTCACGTTCTTCATAACGGCCTAGGACAACAATAAAATCCAACAAAAAATAAACCATTCACATCTATCTTATTGGTCAAATCCATGATCAATCGGGGTCCATATAATCGAATTATATCTACTATCTAATCCATACAATCATATCATATGAAAAAGATTAATTTTAAACTACTTTCGTCTTTATAGCATCCAATCAATTATTTAATTAACTTTTAATCAATTAATAATAAAATAAAATAATCATGTACTATATCGAAATTAGAATACACAAAACAAAAACGAAAAGGGGTGGCGTCGGACGGCAACCGCCGACAGCACAAGGCCGCCGACGCTGTCGGCGAGTTTTTGGGTGGCGGCGCCGCCACTAGTCAGCCTAGCACCGCCGCCAACCCTCTTTTTATTTTTGTTTTCTCTTTTCATGCATCTTTAATTAATCAATATCAAACATGATTTAATCTATTGGATCAATTTACTACGCGAACAAATTATGCTTATTGCTTAAACTCGAAGTTGTCTCTGATACCACTGTTAGGAAATCAAACGAGTAGCGCAACGGAAAATTAAAATTTGATTTCCGATCCAAGGATCGACTTCGTTTACGCGATAAACATATAACAAGGAGGACAAAGATTATACCTTTGTCGATCTTAAAGATCGAAGCTTTGACCGTCCGGTGAAGTAGATGCGCATGAGCCGTCCAAGCATCCGGCCTCTATCGATTATCCACACGAACGCCTTGCCGGAATCCTCCCGGATTGCTATCAAAAAAATTATTTGCAAGGTCGACCTTTTCTCCTCTCAATTCTCTCTCTAAGAAGCTCTTTTCTCAAGAACAATTAGCACTTGGAATTGTGATGTACAAAAGAGCTAGCCAACCTCCTCTTTTATAGAGGTTTGGTGCACCCCTAGGTCTTCCCAAACTGATTGGGATTAGCTTCTAGTAGATTGATGAGAGAGAAAAACCTTCTCCTAATAAAATAAGGAAAATCTCTATAATTGATTTATCTCTTTTTATTTTAATATCTTATATTAAATAAAAACTAAATATTGTCAATATCTTATATTGAATATATTTATCTTATTACCATAAATCTATTTTCCAAAAATCAATTAATATCCAATATTAATATTATGGTAATCTTATTAATTAAATTGCACAATCCAAGTGTATCCTATACACTAGTGACCTGCTCCCCTTTTGCCAATTTATTGGCTTCCGAAATATTCTTTAATTAATATAATTTATGTATAATTAATATCTTATATTTTATTTATTCACAATAAATAAATACCGCCATATTAATTTACCACTATAACACTTATAGTCATGAGATAAACTTTTCTTATTTGGTCATCAACTATAACCGCATTTTAATCCGACTCGACATTCATGTGTGTGACCCGATAGGCTTCCGAATATGTTGGCCGTAGACATAAGGTGCAATTTACAAAAATGCCCTTCACCTCTAATGATCATGGATAGCGTCTAGCAACACGTCCATTACCCCCAATCATCGGAAGAGTCAATACGCAATGATTATTACCTTTCATGTGCTCGGTTAGCGTGTATATAGAATCCTATCGCTGTAGTAATATCCATATGACTGTAACTTGATCGCATCCCATAATCTAGATATCAAGCTCTCTCGGAATAACTCATTTACTCCCACCGTGAAAAGATTCACGAGAACTAGACATTTCTTATGGAAGGCCCTTCCGGATATACACTCCTACTCTTAGGGTACGTGAATCCCGGACGACCTTACATGTATACTCTGCATGCTTCAATATCACACCCGTACTGCATGATCGCCCTATGGCTAAGGGAATCCTCAATAGTGTCAAAGCATGACAATCTACACCGTGATGCCATGTAGACTCCGGTCCTAAGGATAATGACACAACCGTCACATAGTGTGACACTTAACAGTGTAAGTGGGTCAGTCTAACATACGCATTCTCTAATACACGTCCACGTACAGTCCATGTGTCACTACACTCCGATAGACGAGATCTATCCCTGCCCTTAAAGACAGAAGACATCTAATATGTGCTAGTCTATTCGCACTGTCAAAGCCCTATTCAACAGTACATCAGCCTAAAGACATTTAAGTATCAAACTTGTTAAAGCGATTACAGATCTCATCAACCATAATCACTATCATGGTTTCTCTATCACAGTTTAATACTAAGGGCATTATCATATACACAATATCACAAATTGGTCTAATAAATAAAAAAAGTATATAATAACAAAAGTTCTTTTATTAATCATAAAAAAGTTATTACATGAACTTAAATAGACTGTAAATGACCCGACCCGGTCGGATCCAGTCCAACCCGATTGGGTTTAGGACACCTATTCAATAGTTCAAGTGCCTCATTACTTATTGCCGTTCTTTTTTTTTGAAGCATCCTTAAGTTGCTCATTGAAGATTTGAGTAGTTGTTGTCTTCACAGGTTCAGCAGGTACATGGGAATCTACTGTAGTGTTTGTATCAACTATCAACAGACTTTGTAGAGTCTGATGGTCGTTTAGACTTTGTAGGCTTCAGGATATCAGTGATATTCCTTGTATCTGACTTGGAAGTTGCTGTTGATTTTGTAGGTTCAGCGTCCTTCCTTTTCTCTACTGATTTCCTTGACTCAGCAACTTTAGGATCAGCTTTCATCTTTCTTCTCATTTCCGGATTTTGTTCACTTTCTTCTGGTTGATCTTTTCCATCATCATCCAAACCAGAAATTGGTGATTTGACTTTATGTTTGAATCTTGCCTTGTTGATGGTTTGAGGAGCTACATCAGCAATTTGCAAGTAATTCGGTATACTTTGTACATCAAACCCAAAGGTTTGATCTTCATAAAGAAACCAGATCCAAGATATTTGACTGGCTTATTCCCTCTGATTCTTTTCTTAATAGTCTCTCTTTCTTCGATCATAACTTTCTTCATGTAGTGTATGAAGAATCCAACCTAAGCAAACTTCATACTTCTTGAAATGATAATCATCAAATCAATCTTGGGTCCAGACAATGTGTCAAAACTTCCAGACAGCCCAAGTAGGTTTCTTGCAATGTATTTGCTCAGCTGACCATATTCATGAGTTATATACTTAACATTGATTCCTAGTGATGAAGCTTTATTAGGATCAGTCTTGATTGAATCAACAAAGGTCGATCCTCGGCGATTGCATACTTTCCGGATTTGTTGGTGCTCTATTTCCCTGTGCAAACCCAAAAATATCCCTTAATAAATCTGAGGAAACAAGAATCTCCTCATCGTGAACTATGGTTGTAAACTCTTATTTGTCCGGTTTACAACCATATTCCAAAAATAACACACATTTGTGTAAGAAATTGTTTTCAGTCTGATGTTTAACATATTTTCCAGACCTTCATACCGCCGAATCCTTCTTCCGAGATTAGTTGCAAGCTCTCATTTACTGACATCTTTAACAAAACAATGAACACTTTGACTTGAACCGAGATAAATATCATCAGCAGACATTTTATTTCTTGATTTTGAGAGAAAAGAGAAGATATCGCCAAGATTATACACAAGATCTTGAGTGTTTGAAGGAGAATGTAGTGACAATTCTCTGCATATTCTCTGATATATATGCTGTAGTGGGTATACTCTCTCCAGGCACGTAAACTTACATTTGCACCGTCCCAATGCATGAACAAGTAGAATCCAATAAGAAAATGCCATGTGCCCCACTACATCGCTCCACTAATTGTAAGAAAAGGTTATGTCCTTGTAACAGCTGTAATAAAGATAAGGTTAAAACCCATTAACTTTATTTGATGACTTTCATTAAAGTCTGAATTTATCAGCAGATTGATCCTTCAGCAGACTGATCGGTGTAGAGACTCTGCTGATGTGCTTCAGCAGGGACAGAGTCTGTTGATTTCTTGAATACCCAGCTGATCTTCACATTTTCATCCAGCTGATTCAATATATAGAATTGCCCAACTGATAATTCAAGATGAAGTTTAATACCAATGAATGATATGCCAAGTGAGCTCACCCAGCAGGGCAAAGACCAATCCCTTTGGCAACTTCATTTGCTCAATTGACCAATCTTCAAGAGCATCTTGGAATTTTTGATACCAGTGACTAATCTTCCAAGTGAGTGCACTCAGCAGGGCAAAGACTATCCTCCTTGGTGAATTCCAATGCTCTGCTGGCCATCAGCAGGTCAGCAAACCTTGATGTCAAGTTCAGTTCTTACCTTAGCAAACATTTCAGCATCCATAGACTTTGTAAAGATATCTACAAGTTGATCTTCAGTAGGTATGTAATCAATAACAACATCTTTCTTTTCAACATGATCTCTTATAAAATGATGTCTCACATCAATGTGTTTGGTTCTTGAGTGCAAAACATGATTTTCTGTTATAGCAATTGCACTTGTGTTATCACACATTATGGGAATTTCTCTTTCTTCAATCACATAGTCCCTTAGTTGTTGTCTTAGCCATAGAACTTGTGCACAACAACTTCCAGCAGCTATGTATTCTGCTTCAGTAGTGGAAGTTGATATAGAATTATATTTCTTGCTGAACCAGGAGACAAGTCTATTTCCCATCAACTGGCATGTTCCTGTGGTGCTTTTTCTATCAATCTTGCATCTAGTATAATCAGAATATGAGTAGGATAATACTTTGAAGCTTCCATCTTTTGAATACCATATCCCTACTCCCAAACTTTCTTTTAGATACTTGAGTATTCTTTTGATAGCAGCTAAGTGACTTTCTTTAGGTTTTGATTGAAATCTTGCACAAACACCTACTGCAAAAGATATATCTGGTCTGCTGGCTGTGAGATACAATGGACTTCCTATCATTCTTCTGTATAGGGTTTGATCAACATCTTTACCTTCTTTGTCTTCATCCAATCTGATGTTTGTACTCATAGGAGTTGTAATTTTAGTGCTACTTTCCGTACCAAACTTCTTCAGCAGCTCATTGGTATACTTTGTTTGATGAATGAAGATTCCATCTTCCATTTTCTTGACTTGTAGTCCTAAAAAGTAGTTCATTTAACCCATCATACTCATCTGAAACTTAACCATTATTCACCAAGAATTGAGAAGAGTCTCAAACCAAGCTCTTGGTGCATGTTTCAGTCCATAAAGTGCCTTGTTAAGTCTGTACACTTTATCTTCTTGATCTTTAACCTCAAAACCAAGAGGTTGTTGTACATAAACCTCTTCTTCTAGAATACCATTTAGAAATGCACTTTTTACATCCATCTGATAAACTTTGAAATTATTGTGTGCAGCATATGCCAAAAATAGTTTGATAGCTTACAGTCTTGCAACTGGGGCATATGTCTCATCAAAATCTATTCCTTCTGCTTGTGAATAGCCTTTTGCAACTAGTCAGGCCTTATTTCTAACAATGGTACCAGATTCGTCCAACTTATTTCTGTAGACCCATTTTGTACCAATTATATTTGCATGATCAGGCCTGTCAACTAGTGACCATACTTGGTTTCTTTCAAACTCATTAAGTTCTTCTTGCATAGCAATTATCCAATCAGGACCAGCAATTGCTTCTTCAAAAGCTTTAGGTTTCAATTGAGATAGAAAACAATTGAACATAGCTTCTAGTTGTCTTCTAGTCTTGACACTTTGCTGTACATCACCAATTACTTGTTCATCAGGGTGATCCTTCAACCATTGTAAATTATTATATGCTTGATTTACTAGAACTTGATCTCATGGAGGGTCTGCTGCAGGTTTAGTAAGGGGATCAGCAGATCCTTCAGTTGTATCAGTTGTTGTATCAGTAGTGTCAGCAGATCCTTCAGTAGGGGCAATATTAGGTATAGCTTCACTTCCAGAATTAGAGACTTTTTAGGGGTGTACACGGATACGGATAATCCGAAAACCGAACCGAATCGGGATAATTCGGTTCGGTTCGGTTTTATTTTACAAACGGTTCAGTTTTGGTTCGGGTTTTCAATTAACCGAAAATTTCGGTTCGGTTTCGGTTACGGCCATTAACCGGTCTGAACCGAACCGTGTACACCCCTAAGAATTTTATATCACTAAAATTTCTTAGAATATTCACATACTCAGGGTCTGTGATTTCCAGATTTACAACAGGTTTTGGAACTTCCTTATCTTGCATTCATGTGAACTTTGGTTCATCAAACACAAAATGTATAGATTCTTCATGTTTAAGTTCTTTTGTTCAACACCCTGAAAGCCTTGCTAACTGAAGAGTGTTTCAAGAAAATTCCTTCATCAAATTTTGGTTGAAAAGTCTTCAGTTGCTCCTTATGATTCAAGATAAAATATTTACTCCCAAAAGGATGAAAGTAGGATATATTAGGCTTTCTTCAATTCCAAACTTCATAAGGTGTCTTGTCAAGCTTCATGTTTATGGAAGTTATGTTACATGTGTAACATGTTGTATTGATGGCTTCATTGAATACCTTTCTCAGTAACTTTGCTTCACCGATCATTGACTCGCTGCTTCTCTTCAAAGTCATGTTTCTTCTTTCAAAGAACCTCATTCTCTGCTTTGAAGGGTTCCATGGATGCTCATTGATGCAAAGACACCATTACATTCACAATATTCTCTAATGACTTTGTTTAGGAACTCAGTACCTTTGTCTGATCTGATTTTTACTATTGTAACACTCTTCTCATTCTGTATCCTCTTTCAAAAGTTCAAGCATTTTTTTGTAGTGTTTCACTTTTCTTGTTCATAAAGATTACCCAAGTATATCTTGAATAATCATCCAGAACTACCAGAGTATACTTCTTTATAGTTATACTTGTTGGTATCACTGGTCCAAAAGGATCCATATGCATTAGCTCAAAAACTCTTTTAGTTGATTGTTGAGCCTTAGTCTTGAAACTTGACTTTGTCTGCTTTTCTTGTTGACAAGCATCACATATACCATCCTTCTTGTATGTCATCTCAGGCAGACCTACCACCAGCTTCTTTTCACCAACATATTGATATCATCAAAGTTTAGATGATTTAACTTCTTATGCCATAACCGGGTTGAGTTTCGATTTTGTATGCACAATGAGACAGGTTTTTGGTACAACGGAGGTCCAATCTACAATGTACATATTTTTTTGTCTTCTTCCAGCAAGTACAACTTGATGTGCCATCTCACTTAAGACAATGCAATGATCTTTGTCAAAAGTGACTCTATAACCCATGTCACAAAACTGACCGGTGCTCATCAGGTTGTAGTCTAACCCTTCCACATATGCAGCATTCTTGATAGTAAGACCATTATTTACTAGTATGCCATATCCTCTTATGTATCCAGGTTTATCCTTGTTTCCAAAGTTGACTTTTGGTTCATCCTTGGCAACAAAATCCACCAAGCGATGCTTTTTCTTTGTCATGTGTCCGGAACATCCACTTGTCAAAATACGGACACCACAACAAAAAAATTTAATGTGTTTTAGTACCCAAACTTGTTTGGGTCCATAGTGGTCGATGGTAAGCACAACCATTGGCAAATTTCCATAAGGTCTCATTTGGAAGGTGTTGTATTTTTGTTCATATATGTATGCTACATTCCCATAGTATCTTGTGAAGGATTGTGTAGCATTCATATATGGTTTCTGGACGAATAATCATTGTCTTTGTTTCCACCCCAATCGGCATCCGAAAAGGCATGTAAAGCAACAAAAAAAAGGAAGAAGCAAGCAACTGAATGCCATGAGAAATAGTGCCAACCAAATACCAAAGACCAAGGTCCAATGCAAAGTAGTGGAGGCATGCATATATTGAGAAAGTTTATTGACGGTATAGGAAATATCCGGACTAGTAAACAACAAGTACTGAAGAGCCACAAGAACCTGACAAAACTGTGTGACATCGGAATATGGCTCAGCAGTCGTATGAAGAGAAGAAAATGCATCAGTAGGCAACGGAGTAGCCACAGGTCGAACATCCTTCATATTAGTGCGATGAATTGATGACAGTCTATCTGATACTATATTTTATACCCGATCTGTCCCCGAATTATGATCAATTGATGAGAGATAGTTTGATTATTGAATGATATGCATGTCAATTGCCTAGTGCGTGTTCCTTGGGTTGTAATTCTGCATCTATATGTTTATTCTTTGGAATCGTTACTGTTTTGCTCTGTTCTGTGCGACTTTCATGAAGTACCATTTTCTAGGAGCAAGGATGAAGCGGATTTGGGTTAGAAAGAGTAATTGGGCTGAATAGAAGAGTCCCGGAAGAGTCTCACAAGAATCTGGGAACGGAGGCCCGACTTGGCTAGAGCTAGGCCGAAGAGGCAAGGCCTTGGGAAACACGAAACCCCCTTACAAGTTAAAAAACAAAGTCGGATAGCTCATTTTTCTTTTACTCTTTAATCTTGTTCCCAGTTCAGTTGTATTAAGTTTGATACACCCTTTTTTCAATAGTTGAATCTCATAGAGATTCGTTAGTGTGGTATTCATACTCAATAAATATGAATATATTCTTTTGTCTATTTCAATTTCAAATTTAGTTGTAAACTATCTATCTACTATTAAGAGCATCAAAATTGTCTTCCCACAATTACCCACGTCGACAGCTTGCAAGGAAAATTGTGGGGTGACATATGCATCATAAAAAGTATATATTTTATTTTCTTCTTTTTATATTCTTTTTCAAATTGTCGTGAAACTTCCCTAATTTTCCTCACCTCACATGGTGCGCGAGGGTCTTTTCACTTTCCATCAATACAACTACGTTTCTTGGATTTCAAGGGGCAAGGATTATAGTATCCGCGCGAAGATTTTATTGCGTTTTATCCAATGGATTGAGCGATGAGTACACGTTTTGGGGACGAATTAGGTCTAATCAAGGGCGAAAAAAGTGTGTGAATAAGGGAGGTGATGGAAAGTACAAGAAGGCTTTTACACAGTGGTTTATTTCTGTGGATATTGTGTCGATCGAATGGTTTTACACGGTGAGTATTTGATTGAAGGTTTTGACTGGATAATAGCATTAATTTTTATTTTCTCTTTTGTTCATATTCGATGGCTTAGAACTCTTTATAAACCAGGTTATAACACTATTTTCTTCTCTTCAGATTCTCTTAGTTCAAGCAAGCAGTCAAGACAGCTTTTGCGGGTAAATTTATGTATTGATTATTTATTATATATGTGCATGCAGATTTATTTGATGCTTTAAATGCCCTCATTCTCTATTTACAATGATGTGTTGTTAGTTGAAAGTTACTGATTTAGGTTCTGTATTACTCTGCTCCATTAATTTATGTATGCATGCATATTTGTTCATGCTAGGAGTGCACTTCATCCTCTTTTTGTTTTGATGTGTTTGAAGTGTTTGTTGGAATTATTGCTTTTGGCTTGTGCATTTAGTTTGTTGATGCATTTTTACCAAATTTGAATGTAAGGGCGTGGATTCACGCGTCGAGTTGATTTGAAAGACTCTAAAAATATGCCCAATTCATTGTAGTGATACTCAGATTTAGGTAATGTTATTGATGAAAGCATCTGATTTCATTGGTCAAAGCGGATCAAATTATTTCTCTTGTTGCTAAAAGTCAATGTCTTCCCCTGCCTTTTGTTGCTTTTGTTTTTTAACATGTTCATTTATGCAGTTGTGCAATAAAAGGAATACAATCTGATTAAAGTAGAGCTCAAATATTCCAAGTCAATCCATCCTTTTAATTATACTACTGGAAATATGTTTATGTTTGATCAGTTGAAATTTTCTCGCGTGACTTCTTGTTTATGTACTAATTATTTGAGTATTATTGGATGTGGGTCGTTTGAAAAAGAAATCACTTTTGAAAGTTTCAGATTCCATCTTTTTCCTTTTCTTGGTATGATTATGTTACACTATTATTAGATGATTTCTTCTTCCTCAAGGTAATGTATAGTCTGCAAATAAGAAGACTCGTTTTATTAGATTGTCGAGTATAAATGGAGAGAATATATAGCATGTTTACGAACATTATGATCAAGAAATTCTACCAATAGAAAAGTCGAAGGGGACTATTAAGAAGTTATATTACACCGGGTCAGGAACCATGGTTTGACATCGGCTTACTTCTCAACTTCTTTGTGGGAAATTGCTGTTGCCATCAACTTCGATTTGTGCCAATATTTGTGAATATAGTTATTAGCTTTTACTGCCTGTAAACACAAGAGACATATAGGTATGAGCACTAAAGAATTCCTTTGAAATTCAATTCAACATTTCCATTGTTTTTTTGTGTTTTTTTTTTTCTATACTCTCATACTTTATCTTCTTTGTTTTATTGGTGATTCTAAATTTCTAGAGCAACAAGAATGTAAATTAAACATAAATTTATTTATTTAAACAACCACATATTTCAAGTACCCAAATGAAATGTGAAGTGCATGTTTGCATTTATTAGATTTTCTTTACGTCTTCAGTCTTTACTTTTTTGGAGTTTGACTATCGTGTGTAAATTTCAGTTTATTAAAGAGCCAAAACTGCTCTTGATCCATGTCGCCATTTACCCATCCAAATCTGCTGCCGACACATGTCACTGAATGTTTTTTTAATAACCTGGATGAGACTTTGCGGGAAGCCACTGTTTTTACAAGTGGAACAGTGGTTCTGTTTCTAATTTCTATTTACGTAAAACTGAATTGGGTAAGGATTACCATGACAAAGTAGATCATTGTTAGTTACTCCTTCTTTTGTTGTGTAATCTTGTTCTTTTCCGAGCTTTCAGAATGACGAGAATGAGCCTTTATTTTGATTTGAGGTTAGAAGCTTCAATCTTCCTTAAATATTGTAGTTTGTGTGAACAAGTCTGAAGGTCATTTGTGCTACTTTTTGCATCAATGATAATACTCTTTTTTTCTTGTTTCAATTTATAGATACTCTCAATTCTGTGACTTTTGACTATGATGTAGAATTTCTAACCAACAATGTATGCTTTAACTCTCTTCTTTTTTACCATTCTACAGTCGATGCATATGAAGGTATTGAAAGATTTTAATTATAACTTTGTGTTCATTTATGATTAATTAAGTCTGCTTTTCTTTACCCCTCATCGTTTTAGTTTCAAAACGAAACATCTGTACCTTTTTTTATGACATAAAGGTAGGAATTTCTATATTATGCACATGATATGCCAACTAAGAGCAAGTTGAAATTGAAAATGATGTTCAATGATAAGAAGAAAGTGAATATAAATATATTTCTCAATTGCTCCTGCCTTTTGTAAAGCAAATTTGTTTGAATGCTATAGTTTGGAGATTAGTGTTTTGACCTATTTGCAATGTTTGATTGATGATGTCTATTTGTTTTCTTTGTTGTAGTTTCCAAATGTGCTAGACATTCTTTTGGGGACATAGGGATGTGGGATGTGATCGCTCCTTCAAAAGCAAATAAACATGTGGCAAAAAATAAAGGAGAAAATAATTCACCTTACTAATGATCATATGTAATCTTTGATTGCTGAAGTTAAGCCATGCACCAGTAGCGTTGCTAACACCAAGATTGAAACAAGTTCTGAGCTTGAAATCCCAATCAAGAAAAGTAAGATTAAGGAAAAGTTCTGATAAGGTGTCATGATATTTTGCTAATGAACCTTGTGTATTATTTATGGATGGTTCGAATCATTTCATTTATAATGAAGTACATGTATCACTCTTGATTAATTAGTGATCCTTTCATGTTTCAAGTTACTTGGTTGTGGTTTAACTGGTTTTTTCCTCCAGAAAATGCCTTCAACATATTTCTTTCCTACTAGTATATATATATATATATATGTATATATATATATATATATATATATATATATATATATACACTAGTAGGAAAACCCGTGCGATACACGGATAGATGTTAATTCAAGAATCAGCAGATGAGAATATGAGTTAGTTGGTACAAAAAAATGTTATGTACAAAATTACATTATAATGTGAATTACTGCATGTAATATAAGTGATTAACATGATTTTTGTTGTCATGGGGTACTGAAAATTGTATTCAAGCAATACACATTTGGGTAGTATTGATATGTAATGTTTATGTTACCGAATACTGCGAGATACATGATTCATATATGTGTACGGAAAAATGTAGATATTGTAAGGTGATATGGTGAATAACATGATAATTAAAATTAAAAAAAAAACGGTGTCTTATTCACATCAATTTAAAGTTGTCGCGTACAAAATGTGAATTATCTTTATGATTTAATTTTGAGTGATAGTTATTCATTATGCTACATAAAAGTTACATAAAATTACATAGTATAAGGCCGATATATGGTATATATATAAATAATAAGAAAAAACATTTGCCAAGTATTCTCCACAATTTTTTACCCTCAATTTGCCTTTATGTTGTCCTCCTAATTTCGGACACAAATGTCTGCTTTTGCGGTGTGAATTACCGCCAATCCCTCCACCGCGCCGTGGAGAATAAGCCGGTCGAAATCGCCGATACCAACAACTTCAATGAAAGTCAATTATTAGTGCAGTGTAGCTCATTTGGATTGATAAAAGTGAATAGAGTAGCCGTAAAAAGAAGATGATGATGCTTCCCCGTCGCCGGCAATCATGCGTTCTATGTACAGAATCTCCTAATTCTACGCCGGTAGGCTTATGGGTCCGCCAATGGAACCCTGTATTAAAATCATATAATTAAATAAAGTTACAATATTGCATGCTTAGTGTTTACCAAAGGAACCGAATTAAAACATAAACATAAGCATAGTCGAGCTACACTAAAGACAAACCCACAATAGAAGATAAAAAAAAACTTAGCAGAAAAAATGTAATGTCATACCCAATGTGTTCTTTATACTTTGCTTAACATTCTTCATAGTGCTTTCTTCCAACCCACTAAAACTCCACATGCCACAACCAGTTTCTTCATCTGTCACTGAAAGAAAGCTTTGTATCCTATAAAACCATCTCAACAGGCATTTTTAGCTAGTAAAGCATACGATAACAGCACCATAAAACATAATCAAGAATCCTTGGAGAGAAGATGGTATTATACCCATTGTTCAATGGAAATAGAGACAACTCATTTGTTTACCACCAAAATGTGTCGACTGAAGTAGTGTGGACTTGAAAGGCACCATCTTCTTCATCAAGTTCAGCAGAATGCACTTATGTTAAAGTATATTAAAAGATACAACATGATCACCTTTGAAAACAGAATACTTAAAACAGAAAGATCTTCCAAACAATCACCTTTGAAAACAGAACACTCAAAAGCAAAACACATTTAAGCGCTAAAACGAACAACCCCTGTGATAATTCACTTGTTAATTCCTAAACTATTAAATTTTCAAAAACATATATAAGACATGTATGGTAAGGAAGACATAAGAAGTTAAGAACTCAAGAACCAAGATGCAGAAACATTAATTACTCATGAGGATATACACCTTATGAAGGAGCTCTTATTCAATCATACATGAACAATTGACGCATATTATAGTAGAACGATAACATGTTGCGAGAGGTAAAGTGAAAATACATAAACAAAACTATTAGATGCCTCAATAATACACACTTTCCTCTTCAAATGAAAACAAAAGAAGTGGAAAAAATAAAAAATAATCAAAAGTAGCTATAACAACGTGATGTACCTATCGCTTTGCATTTGAACACACCATAGCAGCTCTCAACTACTCGCCTTAGATGACTTCCCACGACAAAACCCTGCAAGATAAGCTAGCCATTGATGCATATTTTAGTACAATAATAACATGCTGCCAGAAGTAAACCGAAAATACAGAAAATTATGTGAGGCCAAAAAATAAATAAATAAACATAAAAAGGTTTGTAATGTTAGGAAAAAAAGAAAAAGAAAAAATAACAACAACAACAACACAACTTTACTCCCGGAAGAAGTGTATCCAAAACCTCTATGCATCATGTTGCCATTTCATATATCACATGTACTTTAAATGTGCTATGCACATGTCTAAATTCTTCAATTTCAAGAATTGCTTAAACGAAGCTGGATTCGTCGTCCCATCTATGAAGAATAAAATCTGAATAGACAATCGAATGGATGGTAAAAACAAAGTTAATTGATACAAAAAAAACCACACACACACAAAAAAAGACACACACACACAAATTAGGGTAGTAAAGTACCTGCAAACTACTACATTGCTGAAACAAAGATGATTTCGTCGTCCCGTCTGTATGCCTTACGAAGAAATATTCAGAAGGACAATCAAAAAAAAAAATTTAAGTGGTAGAAGAAAATTATGAACCATAAATCGACATAATAAAGTTTACTTCAGTCTGTATATTTGCACCGATCAAGGTGGCGGTCGCGGTCTCCGAAAGTAGTTTCTATATGCATCAAAATAATTTATTTCTCCCGCTGGGAGGGTTTTAAACGCGATGATTTTTTTTTCCACGGTGATGAGAGACTTGAAAACAGCTAGGGGATAAAACGATGAAAATTTGTAATGGAAATTGAATGAAGTAGATCGTGGGGCAGTTTGTGGAATATGAAAATTGATAATCGGGGCAGTTTCACTAATGAAAACAATAGATGGAAGTAGGAGTAGGAGGTCGGGCGGTTTGCAGAACGCCCTGCACTCGGTCTGTAGCGCTAAATGAGTTATAAATGGTCCGGTCAACTGCTTAGACCGCCGTCCTCGCTTGGTCTAAAAGGGCTAACCCGAGTTGACAAGGCCTTTATCACTCACACTTATGTGGGGGTGATCATTCTACTATTTTTCCTATGTGGGACATTACATTCTCCCCCCCTTATAAGGGACTGGCGTCCTCGCCAGGACGGCCAAGACTGTTCCCGGATCGTCCCTACCAAAGGTAACTAGAGGCCATCTTACACCGTCTTCTTGTACGGTGCAGCGCATAGTTCCGTCTGATAGTCGGCTCAATACCGATTTCAGAACGCCCCGCACTCCGGTCCAGTAGCGCTAAATGAGTCATAAATTGTCCGGTCAACTGCTTAGACCGCCGTCCTCGCTTGGTCTAAAAGGGCTAACCCGAGTTGACAAGGCCTTTATCACTCACACTTATGTGGGGTTGATCATTCTACTATTTTTCCTATGTGGGACATTACAGTTTCACTAATGAAAACAAAAGATGGGAGTGGGAGTAGGAGAAACGTGTTTTTTTTTTTTTTAAACTAAATGAAGTAGTCGTGAGATATGGTTTAGGGTTTTTTCTTTTGTTTTTTTATTTGTTTTTTTTTTTAAGTAAACCGGGTCATGGAGCAGGTCAATTGGCAAAATGCGGGTCAATTGACAGTTTTTTGCTCTTAAATATTTATATACTAGTAGGAAACTCATGCGATGCACGGAGAACGTTATATTTAAAAAGTTGATCTGAGTAAAATCCGAACCTTGATGCACCACTCCGTATGACGCGGAAATAACGCAAGAAGAGGTGTGTATTGAAAGGAGACGTCTATTAAAATGTGTTGTAAAGAAAAATGACTACATATTTTCAAACGTTTTGTTAAAATTTGGAACTCACGGTGAAAAAATGTGCACATCGAGTGTTTTTATGGTGAGTAATTCTTTTTAACGCAAGAGTACTGAATAATGCTTTTATGTAATAGCAAGAAAAATCAAATGTCAAAATAAAAATAAAAAAAGAGTGCTGCACACATCTCACCAGCACCTTACAGCTAAAAATAAAATAAAATTTGCAATGCCCCGAAAGCCAACAAAGTCAACAGCACTTCAAATATGATAACAATTCAGAACCAAAAACTTTTAGAAGCAAAAAAGTATGACTATATGGAACACATGCACTTATTTGCAACAAAAGAAGAACAAAACGTTCGTAACGGTGAAGGTCCCTCTACTTGTTTTCTGCAGCACCTTCTTATGATCACTCCAATTATATATAAGTCCCATCTCGTCCAAAAATAAATAAAACACATTTTGGTGTCAACATTTCATGTCCTCCCCATGTATTCCAAACACCATAAATCAAGCCATTTATCAGCTGTCACTATATAACGTATGACGGTTAATTCAAAGCGAACTAAATCTTTCAATGAGAAAAACATGAATGCATAGAGCTTTTGAAAATGCTACTAAAATTAAACAACAAAATAGAAACAAAAATTTAAAATTTAATAAGTTTTTCCATATTCACATTTTAAAGTTCCCATGGCTGTAACCATTCATTCATGCTAGGCTTGCTAGCTTGAAACCCGCCACTTAAGTTTTTTTCTTTCTTTCAGAATACAGATGCCAAAAGGTAACTGCCCAGTCGTTTTCTGAATGTTGGCAAAAGTCATAGAAATTCTATAATAGCATAAAAATTATTTGATAAGATATATATTAAGCCAATTGCCATAATATTAGATCTTCCATATCACATCATGCATGTTGGTTGAAGAGGAAATTTCAGCCATAATATCAATAAAGGGAATCATTTATTGGATTCAATCAACAGAGGGTGCAGACAGAGGAGCAGTCCAAATGCACTCATCACCTCTAGAACACCGGACAATAAGCCATAATGAACCAAACGCGCTAAAATAAATTAACAACAAAAAAATACATTTGGGAAAGTAAAAGTAAATAATATAATTGGAAACATCAACGGTTCTAAAATGAGAGTAGTACCTCCATAAAAACTACTTGAACGTTTTCGAAATGCATCGGAATAACTTTACCCACATGCATGCCACTGAAAATCTCCAAGTTAATATTTGAGACATTTCAAATAAAACAATAAATGGCATGATCATTAATTAGTATTTAGACCATATATATGCACTTAATCCATTTACAACTCCTAAGCCTGTATGTACCACAGAAGCAACAATAACTATAACAATTTAAATAGTCATAAATGATGAGTGAATGCACATGGTAAAGTCGGTATTAAGTTTAATTCATACAGATGATGGTGAGGAAGCGTGGATGTAGCTTGATTCTCTTCGTCCTTGGAAGAGGCTTTAAAGTTATCGTCATCATTTCCTGCATTTTAACATGCTCGCTCAGGAAATGAAGATATAAATCAACGTACACTACAACAAATGGTTTAATTGATCACCTTCAAATGTTGTTGATATCCTATATATATGGAATTTGATGACTGTTATACACCCTAAAAAATTATACCTTCCCCAATTCCAGCCCCCCAGATGTATACTATCCCAAGAAAAAGACTCTTTTTACTTGTCTACAATTACAATTAATCAATAATATTTCTTTACGAATTAGACCTCGACTCAATTGTTTCCACCCTCACCAAACACCACAACAACAGCCAAAATAAAGAGAAAGGACATCAACGGTATTACAATTCATGCAAGCAGCCTGGCCTCTTCCTCATCCCAATCTCTGGCACCATCATCGCATCCGACAATTCAAGCTAGAAAACAATGCTGACATATTTAAGACTAAAAAAAAGAACCGCCGATAACAAATCCTCCTATGAATCAAAGATTATTGTAAGCTACTTACCAAACTGTTCAAATATGGATTTACGTATTTTTAGTTTCTCATCAATTTTGGGGAACTTTAAGATTTTCGTGTCAAATGGTGTTATAGAACTCCATTTCCTTAATCTTTTCTGCATTGTCTCTATAATCTTTTTCTAAGTTTCATCTCTAATGCATTAACTTTTCTATATCGGTCTCTTTGCATTACACCTCATATATTGATCAGTTGGAACACCTAAAAATCAAATCATGAAGTAGAAAAGTTGGTGAAAAAAGTCCAACAATTTAACACATTCGTCTGAAAACCATTGGTATGATATAGATCGCATAAGAATCACAAATAACAATTAAATTCGCACATAAATGAAGAATAATGATCATCTGTTCACGAAGAAAGTATCCATCTTTTGCTCTACCTCTACCCATACACAAAATGGAATAGTTTCTAATGGGCATGTTATGATTCCATCTTGAATTTCTTGTTGTCTTTAAATCGAAAATTCTGATGAAAACCACCAACATTAAACAATGTGATAAAGACAAACAATTAACAATATGAGACCACCCACTCAAAAAAAACAAAACAAAACAATATGAGAACACAAATAAAATAGATTAACCGGATCATATGTGTGTACCTCATTTGGATTAAAAATTTCGTGATAATTTCCTTGTGTTTCTTGAGCACCCTGTCACAATATAAATGCTCTAAAAACATTGCCACATCAAATGAGGCCACATCAACGACCTCGCCATTTCCGATTTCACAAACTCGGCCGTTATATCCTCCTCGGAAATTGGAGGATCAGAAACTTCTCTTTCTCACCATCTTCAATTTTGATCGCCTTTTATGCACCTACATCTCCTTTGATTTCTTAGCATCTACTACTTTTTGGAGCTCAACGGCAAGTCGTAGGATAGAACAGTGTTCTAAAATCGCATAAATCGGTCGCTTAGGCGCCGCCAGGCGCTAGGCTTACCCAAGCGTGTCGAATACACCCTAGGCGACTGGCGCACCTAAAGCGATTAGGTTGCAATTTTTTTTTTCCCTTGACATATAAATATATATAAATACCAAAAAAAACATAATAAAAAACACTTGCAAGCAAAAAAAAAAACAGAGCCTCCCGTCCCCTTTTCCGAGTGTGATCCACTACAAATTTGGCAAAGTCTAGCGCTCTCATTCTCCTTTTGAAATCTCCCCAATTGTTGTTCCATAGCTTGTACTTGGGCATGATATTGATCACTTGCCTCAATTTCTTTCACTTCAACCAAACCGGGCTTCTTGCTCCTCGTCCCCTTTCTAATTGATGATATGTATTGCCTCAAGGTCTCGAAAATTTTCTCTATTTGGTTCATAGCTACTTCGGGTACCATACTCATAATATCTCCATTGCACGAAGCATGCAAAGTACTTTGATGAACTTGATCCAAACCCCGGAAGAAAGCATGAACTACCTCATAAGATCTCAACCCGTGCCCCGGGCACTCTCTCAACAAAGCCTTAAACCGATCCCATGACTCATGTAGCTCTTCTCCTTCATAAGCATTGAACGACATGATAGCCTCTTTCATATCCATGGTCTTCGATGGGGGATAATACTTGAGTAGAAAAGTCTTAATCACTTCCTCCCATGTGTGTAAAGAATCATTGGGCAACGAATCATACCACCGCTTAGCTTGCTCTTTCAAGGGGAACGGAAAAAGCATGAGTTTGAGCGCTTCCTCACTCACTCCATTGATCTTCGTTAAGTTCACTATTTGGAGAAAGTGATCAATGAACAAGTGAGGATTTTCTAAAGCGGTTCCTTTGAATATAGTGTTGTCTCCCAAAAAATGTATGATGTTTCTATTCAATTCCAAATTATTGGCGGCCACCGGTGGCATTCGAATTGGACTATGCCCCATGGTTTCCGTGGGAGCCATCACAAAGTCTCTACAAGTCAATCCGTCTTGATTCTGCTCTTGTTGACCGTTAAACCAATTAGGCATTGCATTTGCACCTTGATTGTGAGCTTGATTTTGGTTCTGTTGAAATTGATTCAACATCCATGCATTGAACTGTTGCATAACAAGGGGATCCATTTGATTCCCTTGGGCCTCATGTTGAACATTATGTTGTATTGGCCCATTCGCATTCACATAGTTATTTCCTTGTCCATTCCCACCTCCTTGTGCATTGTTATTGACAAGGGGCGGGTTTTGATTCGGGACCCCGTTATTGTCCCCCAAATTTCCTTCCAAGCCTTGTTCACCGTTTTGTGCCATACCGGATCCTTCTTCCAACTCACCCAAACTACTTTCTCCAAAGTCCGGAATTGATTCCTCTACTCGATGACCTCTTCTTCTTTGACTATTTCTACGCCTTGCGTAAGCCTCAATCCCGTCTATGTATGGCTCGAGTGGTGGTTGAGATCTCCGGGTCATGCACTACAAAAGCAAACAACACGAAAACAATAAAATAAAACCTAGGCCCAAGCCCTCGGTTCACTTGCAAGATATCACAAATAGCACACAATTCCCCGGCAACGGCGCCATTTTGATTGAGCTTGATTTTGCCCCAACAAAAACAATTTATAAAGACTCAAAACTGTGGGCAAACTAACTCTCTAACTGGCAGTGTACTGGGTCGATTGCTAGAGTAGCTACAGGAGTACGAGGTCGAACCCAAGGGAAAAGTGTTTGTGAGTACCAAAGCGAACGTGTTACTTAGTCTAGGTGATCAATGTTTTTAAAGTGCTTGTTTACTACAACGACACTAAAGTGATTCTTACTAACGAGTCTAAAGATAGAAAAGAAAGAAAGAAGATTAAACTACTAGGTTTTAAAGATATATTATGGGACACACAACCATGATCAAAATAGCTAGTTTCAACCCCAAGGATAGACAAAACCGGGAGTGTGCATTATAACAAACGAACTCTCGCATTCAATTTCACGGGTGCAAACTCCTAATCCCGGTGCTAAGGTCTGAACAACTCTCTCCTAACACCATATGCCACGTTAACTACCCTCCCCTAAAGAAGATTCACTAACAAGACATGTTATGCACTAGAGCCGCTTAAACGTTAAAACGAGTAACCTCACTTTGGGCTCGGGCTTAATAACTAAGCCGAGTCTTGACGTGGCCTTTTCTAGTGCTATACCAGTCCTTAACCGACAGTGTATCGGGTCAAACTGTAGTGCTAGTGTGGTGAGTCAGAGTGTCGAATCCTCAGGGAAACTTGGTAATTCTTCTAAGTGTGGTTAAACACCAAAGAGCTGTTATTAACTCGATCTAAATCGCAATTTTATAACACAGATTACTACTATTCTACTGAACATAAAATAAATGCGTAATTTAAAAGTTATTCTAATATAATATATATAGATATATAAATATATATATAGATGTACATAGATTGCCAAATATATATATAGATATAAATATATAGATACCAATATATAGTTAGAGAACTAGACAGATAATTTTATAGAACTAGCCAAAGTTTATATAATTGATTTATACTATCTTTGCAGTAAACGGAATGTGCTCGATCTTTCCTTTTATATTAGGTCCAATTGAGTAAATGAAACGGTGCACTCCTGAGGTTAACAATTCCTCCTCACACGAGCGTATGAAATTGTCATATGTCATTGTCATCAGTTCAATCTCCACAACTGCCCCATGCTAATCTTAGTTAGTCTGAACAGGTACCGAGTACAAATCTACCCCGGATAAAGAGGTTATTCCGTTTGACGGCCGATGTTATTCAAAAGGCTCCGGTTGTCAGGCGGATCGATTTAACTTTCCGGTGTTAGTTTTAATTAAACCGTTGATTTTAACATTATTATGATCTTGAGCACAATTTTAATAAGATTCATCTTTCCCAAGACAAATCTGCCCCCGGGTAGGAAATAGGATTCCGTTGTCACGCTTTCGCACGGCCAATTTTACCCTCCGGTTTTTCTATCTTTTATCTCATATCCTAACTTCTCTGGTCAGTTCATCGTTAGGTTATATGGTGCGATTCATCTTGGTTAATTACGTCAATCCGAATATTATCAATACGTTGCAAAATAGAAAAAGATTCAATTAACTCAATTTTAGTCAATTTTAATTAGACAGTATTCCTTTACCGAAAAGATTGAAATAAAACGATTATATAACTTTGGCTAGTTATTAGATTTAGCCTAATAACATTATAAAAAGATAAAAACAAACAATACAAAAATAAATACTTTAGAAATTTTACCCGATTACAATCAAGTGAATCGTAGATCGTATTCTTCTGGACATTACAACGACTTCAGCAACATTGATCTTCTGATAATTTCTCGAGCATTACAACGATACTATTTTTTATTTATGGCATAAGGCCTATATACATATATACTACTACTAATTAAGAGAGGTTAGAAAATATATTGGTACCCCTGCAGTCGTATGAATCGCTTCTATTTATAAAAGCGCGAAATTTCCCGAGGCGGATCGATCCGAGGTGATGCCGGATCGATCCGGGAATAAAAAATATTATCCCCTAGATTATTCTCTGCAGGACCACATGTTTGATAATCATTATGTTTCCTCGGTTCGATCCGAGGTTAATCCGGACTGATCCGGGTAGTTTACTTTCACATCTTGATCTGAAACTTGATAAAATCATAACTTGAGTTCTGGATCTCCGAATGTCATAATTCAAGAAGTGTTGGAAAGCTCTTGAATAGATCTATAACTTCTATGAAGGACTCTTCTTCAGAAAATGCCTTTTTAATGGGCCATTTGTTCGTCGAATATATATCTCGATAATAGTATCACGAACCGTTGATCCACTTGAACTTTAAATCTCATGGCACTTCCTTACTTCCTTCGAAAGACATGTTTTTACTTCAAAAAGTGTCGTCACTCGGGGTCTTGGTTTACCTAAAATCTGCAAATAAAATACCAAAAATACCCACGTAAATCGACACGACACTCCGTTACTAAACCAAGACAAAATTTATAACTTTTTATTACTTTTACTAGATTTTTATAGTATTTAGATTTATTCATAACTATTAATATTTCATAAGATTATCGTTATAATTTCTTATATTTTATATAGAAACAGTTGATAAAGTATATAAAACATCGTAATTTTTATCATATAAATGTTATACATCAAGTCTACGCCGTGATCTTAGAACCCCTTTTCCCACATCTCTCTATCTGAACAACTCTTTAGATTGATGTGTGTGATTTTGACCTAGGTGATCAATCTAGCCCAAATCTGTTATAACAAGTTCTAAGACATGAAACATGCAAGATACAACAATAAAAAGCACTACCCACTCCCAATTTCATCACCCAAAGGGTGATTTCACCAAATTTCACATGATTCGACTATGAAAAGGGATTAGCTACTCATTATACTAGTTAAAACATGAAAGAAACAGTAAATTAAAGACATAACAAGTGAAAGGAAGAATAAATATACCATTGATTTGCGTAAATTAAAATTTAGATCCAAAAGTACAAAATAGAAAACTAATTAAAAGATGGTCTCTTAGTGTTTGAAGTAGAAATCTGAGCTAAGAAATGGAAAGATTAAGCTAAGATAGTGTTGATATAAGCTAAAAGAGTGTATTCTAAGCTATTACAAAATTCGAGCTAGAAATGGGTAGGGTTTTGCTAAGAGAATGGTTGTTTTTAAGAAATAGTCTAAGGGGGGTATTTATAGGTGGGGGAAAAATCTGCAGAAAATGGCCTCAAACTCACGTTTGGGAGGCTGAGACTGGCATTTAACTTCTTCAAACGCGCGTTTCGCTTCATTTCTGGGCAGGAGCTTGGCTGATCTTCAACTGGAACGCGCGTTTAGGAGGTTCAAACGCGCATTTGGTGGACTTGGAACGCGCGTTTAGGAGTAATTTGAGACGCGCGTTTGGAAGGCTTGGACTCTGATCAAGTTGTTTCTCTTGAAACGCACGTTTGGGGGGTTCAAACGCGCGTTTGAACCCCTTTTCTCCAAATCTTCAACTTTTCTCCCCTTTTTGATCTCTTCTCTTGCCTCGATCATGCTTTTCACCATAAATTATCGCCTTCCGGGTCCTCGAGACACTAATACCCTACAACATCATAAATGACCAAAAACATCCAAACAATTCCGAAGGGTAAAAGTGCTTGGGAATGTGGTAAACGGGGGTAACAATGCACCGGAGTCATGTAAAGTTGACTCCCATCAGATGACTATAAGCATTTCAATATCAATATGATGTTTATTTAATGTAATTAAAATTTCAACGATAATTATTATTAATTAACATCAATATGATGTTCATTTGAGTTAATGTATGTTGTTTAATGATGATTATATTTACATTGAACATCAATTTGATGTTTGTTTAAGTTTATTGTGGTTTTTAATAACAATTATAAGTGTTTAAAGATCAAAGTGACCTTTGAAAAATGATTCGATTCATAAATAAGTTCACTCAAATGTTTAATGATTATTATAACATGTTGAACATTAAATTAATATTCATTTGAGTTTATTGTAGTATTTAACGATAATTATAACTATCTGAATAGCTATATGATATTCATTCTAGTTAATTACGATGTTTGATAATGATTATAAGTGATTGTGCATCATTTTGATATTTATTTAATTTTATCATAGTATTTAATATTTGATTATAAGAGATTGAATATCAAACTGATGCTCGTTATGTTGAATATAACATTTACTATTGATTATATGTATGATGTTTATTTGACTTAATTACAGTCTTTGGCCATTGACATTATAGTGTTTGATGATCATTCTAAATGATTAAATGTGTTTAAAGTCGCTAATGTGATAAATTAGTTGAAATAGCCGTAAAAAATAGTTGAAACTAATTATCCCCGTTATTAATTTTTCATAAAAAATATATTCAAAATTAAATTTATTTTTTACAATATATCGCTCCAACAGTCCCAGTTGTATAAATATTTAACGTACTTAATCCCATATAAATAGCTATGTAGTGTAGTGGTAAATTGTCTTGTTATACAATAATAGGGAGCGGGTTTGAGACTCTTCAGCTACAATATTTTTTTTTAAAGAAAATCGGAAAAATGAGGAAAAAGTAGGAAAAATCAAGAAAAAGAGGAAAAAGTAGTAGGCAGAGAAAAGGAGAAAAACGGGAAGAAAAAAAAAGAAAGAAAAAGAAAATCGAAAAAAACAAGTTTAAGGAGGTTAAATTTGTCTTTTACCATTTTTTTAGATTTTCTCTTTTTTATAAATGTTTGAAGCTTATTTGGGTAAAAAGTTGGAGAATGACTTATATGAGTCATTATCCCTTATTTTTTCCAAAATAGAAACCAATTATGTCTCAAAAACAAAAACAAAAATCTTGATGTTGATTCCGTTATTGATGCTTTCAATTCCCAAAAGCGTCGTAGAGTCTGCAATTGAAGTGATTCGAGTTATTTAGTATTCAAATACGCTGACATTTTAAATGAAAAACAAGTTTTGAATGATGAATTGGGTGATCACCGTAGTAGTAGATATGTTGTATCCAAATTCTATTTTATCGCATTTTGTTCACAACTCAGATAATATGTTATCTATTGAATGTTTTATGTAATATTTTTACTCAAGTGTCTTGAAAAAAAAATCGATCACAAAACAACTATCATGAAAAAAAATTTATTCTAAATTCTCCCAACATAAATCCCGCCCATCTTCTAAGCATGAAGGGCCATAAGTTAAGTTCTGCCCATTTAATACAAAGCAATACGAGATATTTGTTTGAATAGTGTCAACAGCATATGAAGTCTATTCATAAAAAAAAAATTAAAAAAAAAAAAAAAAAAACAAAAAACAAACCTAACACAAGTGCAGATAGAGGATCTGAGATGTTTATCCAGGGCATGGACCAGAAAAATCGCAGACCTGTAGGAAAGATATGGAGATGGAGGCGGGAAGTGGAGATGGTAACTAGGGGCGGTGCCAAGAGGAAGTAATTGGGTCAATTGACCCCCTATAATATTTTTAAAAAAAATTATGTGTATTTTTTACATTATTTAAAAATTTTACATACTAATATCTACTGACAGATCCCCTAAAATTTTGAAATATTAACCCTTGACCCATAACTATACTTAGATTTTTAAAATTAATACTTATAGACTTGTAATACAATGCGTCACTCTCGATCCCCGACCAGTGTCGTAGAATTTCTGGAGCCGCCCATGATAGTAACTGCCCTACCTCAGTATAACTACATATCTTTCTCTTTTTTAATATTTAGATTTACATTTTCTTTAATTTTGTAGCAACAAAGATTCCTTATCCTGACTTTAAAAATAAAAATAAAAGATTGGGAGAATAAAGCGGTGTATTTTCCCCAAAAAATGGTGTATTTACCCAGTCTTTTTTCGAGAAAGAAAAAGAAAAAAAAAATAGAGATACTGTCATAATAAATTAAAAATAATATTGTGCACAATATATTTTAGGATGATCGATTATGATTTAAGACATGTTGAATAGTATGGGTTTAATATAAATCAATTGCTTAAAAATGTGTTTTGGTATTTGTTATGTACGTTTTATTGTGACGCAAACATTTTTACCAAAAAAAAAAAAGACGGACTTAGTAAGGCGTTTCAAAGAGAGGTGTGGATTAAGATCTCATTAATTTGTTGTCTTAATTATGTAGTACTAATGTCTTAATTATGTAGTACATGGTAGGAGGACCGACCCTGGATATTTTTGGGCTCATTTTAGTTCGAAATTATTTTTTTCTTCTCGAAAACATAATTACAAAATGTTATTTTAATATCGCGTTTGTAACTTCTTAAAAAAGAATATCGCACTTCTAAAATCTATGGATAAAAAATTTAAATTCATTAATGTTAGTTTTTTTTATATATATTATTATCGTTTGTATTTGGGCTGCCGTAACAAAACGGGATTCGACCTGTAATTTCGGTCTTTATGAATTCAAGTAAAAAAGAATTTTGCACGTTATATTAGGTCGATTAAGATTGGATCTACACGGAAAAAAATTACGAACATGTATTTTTGGGTGTAACGCCCCGTTTCCGGACACCGAGTCCTTATCCGGAAAGAGCGCTCGGCACATATATTATCAAATAAAAACTCAATAATACATGCAAGCCTTACGTCATCCATCAAAAATCAAACGACGCGGAAGATAAAACAACTCAACAACTCGGGAAACCAAACGATCGAAACATACGGTAATCAATGCTGTGAAGAAAAACTAAATCCAATAAAAGATCTAAACATCCGTAATTCAATCCAAAAGATCTCAAAGGTAACTAAACCAAAAGAAAGAACAACATTGTTCAAAGTCGAAAACAATCTGTTTATGAAAAGAAAACATCTAAACGATCTAAGCCTTCAAACTCCAACTCAAACGTCCTCGTCATCAAAGAACTCATCAGCGGTAACCACCTGTTCATCTTCTTTGGGGAAAGGGAAAGACAAAGATAACGTAACGGGGTAAGTACAAAAGTACTCAGTAGCGTGTAGAAGATCGTATAACTATGCCCTCATAAAGAAATAAAAGCAATACCGTCTTTTATTAATTCATTTTCCGTTATTAGCCCTAACTATCTATCACATTATGTTCATTGCATAACATGAGGTTCCAAGGGTATCTAACTTAGCTCAAGTTTGTTACATCATGAATAACAAGGGCACTACGCTAGTAATAGGATGTACTAGACAATGGGTGCAACCTACTTAGAGACTCGCTCTGTGTAGCCCCGAATATCTCAATCCCGATAGTGTGACCGACCGAGAGTGCACCAGACGCTTTATCCGCCAATCGATTGACCGGGGTGGGTACATCTACTTTGTCCGGTCGGAGGACACATCGCGATATTGTACTATGCCTTACCAAGCATTGCATGATGTTTAAGATTTTAATCTAGCACATACGCTTGATTAGATGTTTAACTAGCCACCTAAGTGTTTTCGTGTAAGCTCCTCACACTTCCTACCCTCGTTTAGACCTCTCTGACACGGACAAGCCCTAGCAATTACACGACATCGATAAACCCTAGCTTATCGAAGCACAAGGCAAATCTGAAGCTTCCAAGGGTCCCACACTTCATCTTTTAGGAATCCATGTGGTGCCGGAACTAAACGCACTGAAGCTAGTTCGAGCTTTGTCACGTAAGGTTATGCATTAGAAACGATACAATAAAGCCTGAACTCAAGCGACATGACCAAAAAACAATGAAAAACTAGAACCACCAGGCCCAAACGCTCGTCCACTCTGTCGCAGACGCCCGTTCGAACAGGGGCCGCTGTCCATAGAGGTGAACGCCCGTCCAAAACCAAACGCCCGTCCCACCTTCAAACCATCACATCTCAGTATCAAAATTTCACCTGAACGCTCGTCCAAAGGAATCGGGCGCTCGTCCACTTTGCGAGAGAACCGGACGCCCGTCCGAATCCCTCGACGCCCGCCCACCTGGGAATTTCCTGAAATTTACGCAACTTTGTTTGCTGCGTTTTCCAACCATATGCATCCCAAAGTTCGACCAAAACAACTTAAAAACAAAGAGAAAAACATACACATTGCCCTACAACGCATGAGAACTAAATCATACGATAGAAGACCACGTTACCTCGATTCTTGCGAGCTACTACGATCCAAGCAACCACAACTTTGAAAAAGATAAACCTTTAACCTCGAACCTAAAACGATCAACACCAAATTGATCACTACGATGCGATAACGCAGAAACGCAGCTTAACGATGCTAAACAGAAAGCGAACCCTAACAAGAACGGTGATGAGAACTTACGTTAACGGTTCTAAGGATGGTTGATATCCAAACGATCCTCTTGTCGCGGTGATTCTTTTTCCTCGAGATGTCTCATCCAAAAGATCAACGGATTAAGCCTGGGGATTGAAAGTTCTTCCTCTCTTTTTTTTCTAAACTTGCGCCTTCTTCAAAAGATGCGCCTCTCTCTCTCTTTTCAAAAGTGATTAGGTTAATTTAGGATTTATTTCCTTTTAATAAATCCCAATTTTTCCTAAATACCATATAATTCCTTAATTATCCCTTTTCTTTTATAAAACCTTTAAAAAAATAAAAGAACATAATATTCCGATTTATCAAAAGACCGAAATGCCTTTTATCGAAAATCGGGATTACATACCTCCCCTTAAGAGGAGTTTCACTCAAAACTAGAACGTACTGGCGGATGAGAAAACTCGGGAACTCGTCTATCATGTCCGCTTCCACTTCCCAAGTGGCTTCCGCCGGTGCATGGTTGCTCCATTGCACTAACACTAACGGAATCATTCGCCTCTTGATCATCCTTTCCTTTCTATCCGTAATCTTGATCGGCTTTTCCACGTATGATAGGTTGTCTTGTAACACTTCCGGATCAATCTCGATTCCACATCCACTTTTGATAAACACTTTTAAGCATTGATACGTGGAAGACATTGTGGACTCTGTAGACATCGATTCGGCAACCGTAGTCTATAAGCCAACTTCCCAACTCTTTCGATGATATCAAAAGGTCCTACGTATCTTGGACTTAGCTTTCTTTCTCGACCAAACCTCTTGACACCCTTCATTGGAGACGCTCGAAGGTAAACTCGTCCCCAACTTCAACTCTAGCGGTCTCCTTCTAACATCGGCCCAACTCTTTGGCGATCTTGTGCGACTTTTCGATTCTTCCGTATCAACTCGATCTTCTCCTTGGCTTGTTTGAACCATCTCGGCCCGGTGATGTGTTTCTCTCCCACTTCATCCCAATAAAGTGGAGTCCTACACTTCCTACCATACAAGGCCTCAAAAGGTGGCATTCCCAAACATGCGTGGTAACTGTTGTGTTGTAAGCAAACTCCGCCAAGTTGAGGTAATCTATCCATGAACCTCCGGCATCCAAAACACAAGCTCTAAGCATATCCTCAAGAGTCTGAATCGTTCTCTCGGACTGCCCATCCGTCTGAGGATGAAACGCTGTACTCAAATCAGTCTTCGTTCCAAAAGCTTTCTGCAGACCTTTCCAAAAGCGATCGATGAATCTACTATCCTCGCCGGATACAATAGATAAAGGCACACCATGAAGCTTCACTATATTGTCGATGTACATAGTAGCGAACTTCTTTATAGGCATGTCTACCTTACACGGCAAGAAATGGGCTGATTTGGTAAGTCTATCCACAATCACCCACATCATGTCATGACCGCCCTTCGTCTTAGGCAAACCGGTGATGAAATCCATCGTGATATTCTCCCATTTCCATTCCGGTAACTCCAAAGGTTTCAGCAAACCTCCTGGCCTTTTATGTTCGCTTTCACCTCGACATGTATCGCGTCTCGCCACGAACTCTGCGATCCCTAACTTCATACCAGGCCACCAAGATCTTTCCTTGAGATCTCTATACATCTTAGTGGCTCCGGGGTGAACCGCAAAAGCAATCTTGTGAGCCTCATCCATAACCTTCTCTCTTAGACCATCCACATCCGGTACACACAAACGGTCTCCATACCAAAGATAACCACTCTTGTCCAACCGATAACCCATCAGAGGTTTTTCTCGGCCACACGCTTCAAATTAACCATCACTGGGTCCTTATCTTGTTTAAACCGTATCTCATCTAGCAGATCTGACCTCGCCATCAATGGCGCCATAAACTGGTCTTCATCCTTCTGCTCAACCACTTCAATCTGCATTCTATCCAACTAATCCACAACTTCTTGTAAGGTGGTGATAGCATTAACCGCTCTCCGGCTAAGTGCATCGCCTTCTTGACATTCGCCTTACCCGGTGGTATTGAATGTCCAAGTCGTAGTCTTTCACAAACTCTAACCATCTTCTTTGTCTCATGTTCATTCTCCCGAGTAAAGAAGAACTTAAGGCTCTTATGATCCGTGAAGATCCTTGTCTTGACACCATACAAATAGTGTCTCCAAAGCTTCAGAGCAAACACCACTGCTGCCAACTCCAAGTCGTGTGTAGGGTAATTCTTCTCATGCACCTTTAGCTGCCTAGATGCATAAGCAATCACCTTTCCTGACTGCATCAAAACACAACCCAAACCTTGACCCGATGCATCTGTATAAACATCATAATTATCAAAAACCTCCGGTAACGCCAACACAGGAGCTGTGGTCAACTTTTCTTTCAAAGTCTGAAAGGCTTCCTCACATTCATCACCCACTCATACTTGACGCGTTCTTCCGAGTAAGTCTCGTAAGAGGTGTAGCTATCTTCGAGAAATCCTTTACAAACTTCCGGTAATACCCTGCCAGACCCAAGAAACTTCTTATCTCTGTTACTGATGTCGGTCTAGGCCACTTAGAGACAGCTTCTATCTTTGCTGGATCCACTTTAATACCTTCTCCAGAAACTATATGTCCAAGAAAACTGACTTGATCCAACCAAAACTCGCACTTGGAAAACTTGGCATACAGCTTGTTCTCTTTTAAGGTTTGTAGTACTACCCTTAGATGTTCTTCATGCTCTTCCTCATCCTTAGAGTACACCAAGATATCGTCTATGAAAACTATCACAAACTTATCGAGATAAGGCATGAAAACTCTTTGCATTAGGTCCATGAACTTTGATGGAGCATTAGTGAGTCCAAACGGCATGACCAAAAACTCATAATGTCCATACCTCGCATCAAGGTCGTCTTAGGTATATCTGACACCTTGATTTTCAACTGATGGTAACCGGACCTAAGATCAATCTTAGAGAACACCTTCTTACCTTGCAACTGGCTGAACAGATCGTCAATCCTTGGTAAAGGATACTTATTCTTGATTGTCGGTTTATTCAACTCTCAGTGTCGATGCACAAGCGCATACTCCCATCTTTCTTCTTTACAAACAAGACCGGTGCTCCCCACGGTGATGTACTTGGTGGATGATGTTTTTCTCTAACATATCCTTAAGTCGAATCTTCAACTCTTTCAACTCACCGGTGCCATCCTCAGTATGGCGCTTTAGCTCTCAGGTGAAGCTCCTGCGATCAACTCGATCTCAAACTCTATGGCCCTATCGTGGCATGTGTCTTGGCAAATCTTCCGAGAAAACTTCAGGAAAGTCCTTAACTACACGAGTATCTCCTAACTCAGGTTTGAGCTTTTCCTTATCTAATACAGACACCACAAAACCTTGGCAACCCTGCCTCAAGGATTTTAAAGCTTTAACTGCTGAGATGATCGGATGCTGTTTCTTGCTAGGCTTGTATACGATACCCTGAAACGTCCTAGCTGATTTTCCTGGAACTTTAAAGATTACTCTCTTGCCTTTGCAATCCAAATAGACATGGTTCTTAGACAACCAGTCCATACCTAGGATAACATCAAAGTCTGAGAAATCCAACACCGTCAGGGCATGCTGGCCACTTGTAAGTCCCAACTCTAATGTCGATTGAGGTGTGACTTGAGCACATCTGGTGACTCGGCCCAAAGGGGTGGATATACTCAAGGGTCTCTCCAACTCCTTAAGCGGTAGGTTTAACTTCTTGACTATGTTTGAAGAAACAAAAGTTCCTGAAGCTCCGGTATCAAACAGAGCTGAAACTGCTAGATTATCTATGATTATGGTACCTAAAAGTGAATCAATTTACGTATAAATATGTAATATCATATGCGCGCTATATCATATTAAATATTTATAAGAAACACAAACACTGAAAAAGTACCTGTCACCACAAGGTCATCTAGCTCCTCTGGTTCTCAGATCTGCTTTGCAAAGATATTTGAACGATCACTACCCGTGGGACGACTACCTGCCGGTTACTTCGCCCTCTGCTGATTGCCTGTGATAGCTTCTTAGGACACGCCCTCGAGTAGTGTCCCGCTTCCCCATGATGGAAACAATTCAAGCTACCACCCATGCAATCTCACATGCGTGCCTTGTTACATTTAGCACAAACCGGTGGCGTCCCCACTTGTCGAACTCTTCATTGCTAAACTCCTGTCTTCTTTACATTCTCTTTGTGGCGCGCCTCTACTACCTCATTGAAAATTTGAGAATGGCCTCTTGTCCCCAACTACAACCGCCGGCTGTTGGCAAACCTTTCATTGTCAATGCTCTGTCCCATGACGCTTTTGCCATACTCGCCGGGTCTATCTCCAAGCATACCTTTTGCCACATCATGTGACAACCCTTCCATAAACTTGTCTATCTTCTTTTCTTCACTCTTCATAATCTCGGGTAGAACTCGCCTAGCTCGTGAAACTTCTGCGAGCAATCTTGTGTCACCGTAGTATTTCTTCCTGCTTTTAAACTCGTAAACTCGTTGGCCTTTGCATTTTGTGCCGTTCTAGGGAAGTATTCCCGATAGAACAAATTCTTGAATACCGCCCAATCTGTGATTCTAGGATTAGCTTGCTCATAAGACTCCATCCAACTCTCTCGCATTACACGCCAACAAGGATATCGCCAACCGAGCCCATTCGGATTCTGGGCCCTCATGTTTCTCGCATGCCTTTTCAAAACGCACGAAGCCACAAGTCTGGCTGCGCGGCTCAACATTACCGAAAAACTCGGTACCTGTGTGCTTCTTCACCTTCTCATACCGGTCTATTGGTCTATCGTAACCCCAAAACCGGTGGTGCTGAAATCTTCATTGTACCGGTGGGGCATTCTCGATAAATCTGCTGCTGGGGGGGTGTAGCAGTGTGCTCTGAAAGAACTCGATCTAGGTGGTGGTGGAGGTCGAATCGTCGGGCCGAGGAGTGAAACTCAACGGTGTAGACGAAACATGGATACTGTGGATAATCAAGAACCGACGGCGGTGGGTTAGAAAGTCCCAACCCGGTCCAAGTGGTGGTCCTTGGGGCGATGTAAAACCGTGCACTGCGGGTGCTAAACCTTGAAGGACCCGCTTGTTCCACTCGACCTCTAACAATTACTTGGTCCTTGATTTCCACCATGACCCGGGTTGTTCACTTGAGTGACCGGAGGAACTGAGTAGGCCGGTCCACTCCTCCTCCTTCTCGGAACCACAACCTCGGTAAAATCCGTCTCTGCGTTACTTGTCCGGGTATTATCTCGCCTCGGCGTTATACTGAACTAGCTCCTCCTCTAGTAAGCACCATCCTCAGAGCCAAGAAAGAGAGGGTTACTAAAGCTCTAACCTTATCTTAAAGAAAAATCAAGTCCTACACAACAAGGAAAACCTTTCTCTCTCGATACAAGCCCCCAGAACGCCCGTTTCGGACACGAGTCCTTATCCGGAAAGAGCGCTCGGCACATATATTATCAAATAAAAACTCAATAATACATGCAAGCCTTACGTCATCCATCAAAAATCAAACGACGCGAAGATAAAACAACTCAACAACTCGGGAAACCAAACGATCGAAACATACGGTAATCAATCTTTGTGAAGAAAAACTAAATCCAATAAAAGATCTAAACATCCGAGAATTCAATCCAAAAGATCTCAAAGGTAACTAAACCAAAAGAAAGAACAACATTGTTCAAAGTGAAACAATCGCTTATGAAAAGAAAACATCTAAACGATCTAAGCCTTCAAACTCCAACTCAAACGTCCTCGTCATCAAAGAACTCATCATTGGTAACCACTGCTTCATCTTCTTTGGGAAAGGAAAGACAAAAGATAACGTAACGGGTAAGTACAAAAGTACTCGATAACGTGTAGAAGATCGTATAACTATGCCCTCATAAAGAAATAAAAGCAATACCGTCTTTTATTAATTCATTTTCCGTTATTAGCCCTAACTATCTATCACATTATGTTCATTGCATAACATGAGGTTCCAAGGGTATCTATCTTAGCTCAAGTTTGTTACATCATGAATAACAAGACACTACGCCTAGTAATAGGATGTACTAGGACAATCTGGGTGCAACCTACTTAGAGACTCGCTCTAGTAGCCCGGGAATATCTCGAGTCCCGATAGTGTGATGACCGCGAGTGCACCAGGACGCTTTATCCGCCAATCGATTGACCGGCGTGGAGTGCAGATCTACTTTGTCCGGTCGGAGGACACATCGCGATATTGTACTATGCCTTACCAAGCATTGCATGATGTTTAAGATTTTAATCTAGCACATACGCTTGATTAGATGTTTAACTAGCCACCTAAGTGTTTTCGGTAAGCTCCTCACACTTCCTACCCTCGTACTTAGACCTCTGACACGGACAAGCCCTAGCAATTACACGGACATCGATAAACCCTAGCTATCGAAGCACAAGGCAAATCCGAAGCTTCCAGGTGGTCCCACACTTCATCTTTTAGGAATCCATGTGGTGCCGGAACTAAACGCACTGAAGCTAGTTCGAGCTTTGTCACGTAAGGTTATGCATTATAACAATACAATAAAGCTCGAACTCAAGCCGATATGACCAAAAAACAATGAAAAACTAGAACCACCAGGCCCAAACGCTGTCCACTCTCTGCGCAGACGCCCGTCTGAACAGGGGACGCTGTCCATGAATTTGAACGCCCGTCCAAAACCAAACACCCGTCCACCTTCAAACCATCACATCCTGTATCAAAATTTCACCTGACGCTCGCTCGTCAAGGAATCGACGCTCGCCCACTTTGCGAGAGGAACCGACGCCCGTCCGAATCCCTGACGCCCGTCCCACCTGGAATTTCCTGAATTTACGCAACTTTGTTTGCTGCGTTTTCCTACCATATGCATCCCAAAGTTCGACCAAAACAACTTAAAAACAGCAGAAAAACATACACATTGCCCTACAACGTTATGAGAACTAAATCATACGATAGAAGACCACGTTACCTCGATTCTTGCGAGCTACTACGATCCAAGCAACCACAACTTTGAAAAAGATAAACCTTTAACCTCGAACCTAAAACGATCAACACCAAATTGATCACTACGATGCAGATAACGCAGAAACGCAGGCTTAACGATGCTAAACAGGAAAACGAACCCTAACAAGAACGGTGATGAGAACTTACGTTAACGGTTCTAAGGATGGTAGATATCCAAACGATCCTCTTGTCGCGGTGATTCTTTTTCCTCGAGATGTCTCGTCCAAAAGATCAACGGATTAAGCCTGGGGATTGAAAGTTCTTCCTCTCTTTTTTTTTTTCTAAACTTGCGCCCTTCTTCAAAAGATGCGGCCTCCTCTCTCTCTTTTTTTCAAAAAGTGATTAGGTTAATTTAGGATTTATTTCCTTTTAATAAATCCCAATTTTTCCTAAATACCATATAATTCCTTAATTATCCCTTTTCTTTTATAAAACCTTTAAAAAAAATAAAAGAACATAATATTCCGATTTATCAAAAGACCGAAATGCCCTTTTATCGAAAATCGGGATATTACATTGGGCCTCTACTGACGTTGGGCCTTCGCCGCCGCTTAATTTGCCATAGCTTTGGGCCGGCCTTGCATGGTAGCAATCTCCAACTTATAATTTAATCCATATAAATATTTTGAACCAAATTGGGTTGACTAATCCATTCTGGACAATTCAATTTGATGTCTGGTGTTATTGAATTATGAGTAGATCAAGAAAGGAATTCTCCAACAATGATAATAATTTTTTCTCCACGCTACTTTGTTCAAGGAGTCTTCAATTGGTTTTTAACATCCTAAACTATTATCTTCAATTTCCTCTGCACAGTATTATTTGCGTAAAATTTGTTGACTGTTTTATCGTCTTATATATCACGTTTATTTTTTTTTAATTTTTTTTTTCTACCTGCTCTTGCAAAACGATGCCGTATACGTATAATGTGCTGCTGTGTGCTACTTTATATCTTAATATGTCCATTACCGATTATGGCTTAATTTTAGTGTATCACCGCCCTCAGCTGCCAATGGAAGAGTCAGTGGATCCTCCACTACTACCTGCAGGTGATGTCTTCGATGTGGATTATAAATACCGGGGGGTTGGGGTCAAAGCTCTTTTTCACGGCTCGTCAATTCCACTACTGCTTATCCACCGTCCGGATCAATTGATCTGTATATAGTTGGAGCTCTGAAAATTGGCGTATGCTCGACAATTCTGTTTACCTGGTAATTTCTTTCTTGGTTTGGATGGTTTCCGACATCTGAGGAGTATAATCAACACTTATTGATTATTGCTCTATGTTCTTGTTCTCCAGTTTTTGTGATCGAGTGTACTTTAGGTTCGTGGCTTTTTGGATGTGCGATTTGTTTATCAATTCTCAATTTCTCTTGTGATTTGTTATTATGATTATGCCGATGTGATTGGGGTTCATTCATGTTTACATCTTTTTTTTTACTGTCAATTGCATTCAGGATCGTGGGTAGTTGATTTGGCTTGCTTCAAATCGGTTCTCTCGTCAGCCAAACCCGGGCTTGCACAATTCCGCTCCAGTAAGTTATTCTTGGTTGATTTTTGTTTCCTGGGCTTTTTGGTTTCAATTATCTTCTTTTATTTGATGTGCATGCGTTTAATTCGAGTCTGGGTTGTTTCATCTGTCAATCGGAACCATTGAACTGTGATTGCAATTCCTCAGTGTGTTTCGGCCTGTCTGATCATCTGCAAATGTCTTGTTCTTTCCTTTTTGGCTTGTGCATTTTATCTGATCAGTTATTTGAGTTTTGGGTTTAGAATTGGGTGGAAATTTCTTTGGGTTGTACATATACCGTTTGATTTTGTTTCGGCTGGAGCACAGGTTCGGGTTTTGCAGCAACTACTTGCTGATAAGGTTAGTTTAATGAGCATATAGTTGGCATATGTAGAAGTGATATGGATGTTTATGTTAATAGCAAAATGTTCTTTATATTAGGCATTTAAAGGGTATGACAATGCATCATAAGAATGGGTTTTGAGCATAACATCATTATCTGGGGCTTTCAATGGCACAACATGGGTTTACATGGATGGAATGTAGTAAGTCTTTGTATAAATCAACATATTCTTGACTACTAATATTGGTATGTTATCCTTTTGGTATATTACGATAGCTGATTGTTGTCGTTCTTGATCTGATCACAGACCTGAAGGTGGAATGTCTTAAAACCGGTACGTCTGCTTCAGTTGTGGCTCATAGGTGTTATTGTTTATGATTTGTTCAACTTTGCCCCTTAAAAGTCCTGCATATGATCTTCTCTCAAAGATGCTTGAGTATGTGATCGTTATTTAACTTTTGCAGAGGTTTAGGTTGTGTGTTTCACTAATTTTTATGAATAGATACAAAAGAAGGAATTATGTTATTAGGGTTAAGAGTACAGAGTGATGAATCTCAACAAAGCTTTAAGGTAGTAAAAAATGGTGAAAATCATGGTGGTGTTGTATCTACAGAGGCTATGCCAGTTAGTATAGCAAATGTTCCTGCAGAACAAATGAAAAAGAAAAGAGGTAGACCTAGGAAATATGCAGATGATGGTTCTTTGGCTGCGGCGTTGTCGCCGATGCTCATATCTGCTTCGATTCCGCTTTCGGGAGGTGGCGGTGATTTTCTAGGTTGGAAACCGAGTAGCAGAGGCCGCGGAATCGGGATCGATTCGTTTAAGAAGAAGCAGGTTTTGGAGTTTGAAACTCCAAGTATGTTCCAATTTAGTTTTGCATTTACATTTTTCCGAATTTGATTTGATATATTATTTTTTCCGAATTCGATTCATTTGGTATTCATTCAATGTATTATGTTGTTGATGCTTTTCCTTCAAATCTCGATTTTGTGAGTAGTTAATTATTGATAATGATCTTTTAAGACGGTATTTGCAGGGATGCTATACCGCATTGCACTTCTCTTCGTGTTCCTAAGATCTTGAAAATCTTTGGTGTAGTTGGCATGTTAAAGCTCTTTGCAGGAAAGTTTTCTTGTTCACACACTATAGATCTTGAATTATCTGACAAATGTTAATTTAATAGATGTATGGTGAACTTTTCGTATTGCAGGTTCATATTTATTGGTTATATCAGAACGTGAATGTGTTGGATCTTATCTAGGATATCCAAGCACTACTTATGATTATTGACAACCCACTAAACAATGTTGGACACTTGAAAGCTTAGTATGTGAAGAGAGAAAGCGACGTTCTTCATGTTTGTATTCCTCGGACCTGTGATAGGTTCATTGGCGTAATGTGTAACTCTGGCTTATCTTAGCTTGCTACTACTTCATTGTCCCATTTCCAATGTTGAAATGGTGCAAGTGTTTACGTTTTTCTAATCATTATTACCCTATGCTTCCATAACTTTTGCAGTGCTGTTGCTACAAAATCATACTATAACAGAAGTTGGCAACCGTGAAAAGCACTTGAGAACTATCCGAAATCCCGTAACATGATATTTGCATGTCGACTCGCTAAAAATCGGTGAGAATCCATTCCATCCCTCGCCCCCGTTGTTTATTGGTTACAATTACTATTTTGGTGAGTTTTAGTTCATTTATCGGATGGTTATTCAGTTAATGCAACTCATAAATTTGTTCTATATCTAAATGGCCATGTCCATTGATTTTGGGATAAGTGACCATGCTCCTTCTATTTGCCTTTCTGCTTATAAATGTATTGATTATTCAAATTGCATCCTTCAGCAACAGTTAAAGCAGCCAATAAAGAACAAGAGCAGATTGATCATTGATCAGTTGTTTTATTCTTATGGCAATAACCATCTCGATTAATCGAATAAGTATATCCATTAATTCGCGTTCCATTTTTCACATCAGATGCTATTGATTCACTATTATTGTTTCCTTTCCAATTTCTCAGGCATCTAATTTACTCTAGGAGTGATGACAACCTCTGCAAAGTATTCCTCTGCCTATTTCATATGGTTTGTTTCCAAGGTTGCCTTTCAAAAGTGGTGCCTACCTGATACCACAAATGCTGCTCAACTGTCATCACTTCCATGATCATCTTTAAACACGTAAGATGATCCGACCATTGTAATTGTTTCTTAGGGAATATTTGGTTCCATATGTTTTGCATTGCCTATTATTCTTCTGACTGTCACTTTTTCTCAGGTTTTTGTCTTGGAAAACGATGAATCTATAGGAAGGGAATTGAAGCAGATCCGTGAGGACCCTGGCATTGAGGAGTTCCTAGCTATTATTAACAACGGCGTAGATGAGACTGAATGGGAGTGAGTATCACACAGTCTGATGTCTGATCAATGATGGTGCCTTGAGACTATTTATTCCACTGGTATTATGGAGTTTGAAGAATATGTATGGTCTAGCGTTTAAACTGAAATGTGTAGCCAACAAATATTCTCATATGCAATGATTTTCAAGGAAAACTATCTGATGGGACACAGTCAAATACGCAGAGTGCACTTCAAATTAAAAAAACATGATCACGAGGGCTCGTGCGGTGCATCGCACCGACAGCCACCTAGTGTCACTTGATTTACACTATTCTAGTAAATTTTTTATAAGTTTGGGATTTGAACAAATTTAATGGTTTAAGGTTGAAAAGGACCGGTTTAAAACTTATTTGGGCATTCAAGACAATCAAAACCATAGGTTATAAAGGACAAAAATAATATACATACCCGAAAATACCCCTCTTTCTAAATAAAAAAATCCTATTTTTTCTCATGTTTCAGCGTTGTGTTTATTAAATCATCTTCCCAGAATTCTTCCTCCGTCCAACCACAGCCGCCTCATTCACTGCCAGACGGCAAATTCGAAGACGAATTTCTCTAGAACAAAGAACCAAGCAACATCAATGGGAAAGCTAGATTTCCTAACGAATAAAAAAAAACACCAATCAATACATTCGGTTCCACCAGATGAGCTGCGAAATCGACTTCTTTGTCTCGAAGCTTCCTCAATAGTTGTGGTGGCGAACCATGTAATTAAAATTTAACTCTCTGGAGTTTCTCCAATGAAGGATTATATAGCTCAACAATCGCTATTTGTACATTTTCAAACAGATTCACCTTTTTAACATAACCTTGATCCAAGTACTCCAAAATTAAAGTGAGAACAGTGGCATATTTAATGACATGTTGATATTGTGAATGTAGTAACAACTATTAATTAAGTGTCGATAAAAATGTAGTGACGGAAATGAGGAAGAAGAGAATGAAGATGAGTGACACTATAGATGTAGTGACAAATGATTTTGTATTGATAAAGTGTTGATGAAGATGTAGTGACACCTGATTTATGTTTCATAAAGTGTTACTGAAGATGCATAACACCTAATTTGGTCTTTATAAAGCATGAACGAAAATGCAGTGATGCACGCTTTGCTCTTCGTAAAGTGTCAATGAAAATACAATGACAAACTATTATTGTCACTGCATCAAATGTTCAGATGTTGAGCACTTAAGGTGCATCTACACATGTTACTGCATCTTCAACTTCATTGTTACTACATCTTCTGTTACCGCATATTCAATTTTAGAGTTACTGCATCGTTAACTTCATTGTTATTGTATCTTATGTTACTACATCTTCAATTTCAGTGTTGCTGCATCTTCAACTTCATTGTTACTACATCTTCAATTTCAATGTTAATGCATCACGATAAATCTATGAAGAAAAAATTGTCTTTCAAAAAACTATGTCAAAAAAGATCAAATGAGATATCAAAATAAAGAGGATGAAAAAAATATGAATTATGATGAAATAATTACGATGATCCGAGTTGTATATAAAAAGATATAGCTGTTTAGAATACTAAGAGATAATAACATATTTTTTAAGGTTAAAGATTGTGAATGACAGTTTTAATCTAAAATGTCTGAGAAGGACAAACATGTAGTAACGCATGTAGAAACATATAGTAACTGTCTTTTGTAACCATTTTAGATTAAAACTGTCCTTCTGGCCCGCCACCCTTTTTTTATTAAAATTTTGCATATATGAAATTGGTAATTTAATATACTTTTATTGTTTTTGTCCTTATAATCAACCAAATAAAATTGAAGATAACCCATCTTTGCAATTATCATGTCCTTTTAGCCCGTTCTCTCAATTTACTACTCCCCCGTCCCAAAATATAAGTTATCTTAACTTTCATTTTGTCTCATAATATAACTCATTCACAATACCAAAACAACATTTATTAACAGTTTTCATCATCTAACCCCTAATTTATATACATCCAATTACTTTACAATTGTTTGCATTAATGGTAGTAAAAGGCTGTATTAGACATTTTTAACCATACATTAACGATATTTAACCACTTTCCTAATATGTGTGAAAACTCTAGGATAACTTATATTTTAAGACGGATGGAGTACTTTAGAACTATTACATTAACGACAATTAAAAGATATTTTAGACTATTATCATTAAAATTAATGACGCAACGCAAGGAGAACTCGACATATATTGTTTAATATATCATCACAAGTGATTGTTTTTCTAACATAGCTAAAAATTGCCGTTCAAACTGAGCTAAAACATGTAGAAATTTGTTCATCACAAGGTAATAGCAAGTAAATGCTTTTGACAATAGCTTGAGTGAAAATACAACGATACAAAACTAAAAGATGAAACACAGCAAACGTTGCAAGAAGCTACAATAAACGCAATTGTGAACATCCCTTCAGACAAACAAGTAAACTGGGCAGCTTAAAACAACAACTACAAGTGCATTAGACGGGCTTTGATCACCAACTTCTCACTACGATCTGGATCTCTCTCTCGGGGGTGGTGAACGACTGCAGAAAAAAAAATCATTAGACGGATAATTTAGCATGATTATGCAAGTAAATGAGACATAAGTATTTCAAAGTTTGTATGAAAATTAAAAAGAGGTGTTTAAGGTTAACCTGTAGTTTCTTTCATTGGCAGGACTTTCAGCTCTACCATAATCTGGATTGCCTCTAGGCCTACCTCTAGAATTCGGGACAGACCCATGTCCATAATTAGGGCTACCCCTTTCCCTACGATAGGGACTCCATGATCCCGTGATTCTCCCTCGACCATGACCTCTTCTATCTGGGGACACATCACGGCCTCTTCTATCTGGGCTGTAACCATTTCCTTTGTCATCGTCATCTCGGATAGCATACTCCACAGAAATAACTCTGTCCATAAACTTGCTGTCCATCGAATAGATTGATGAAAGAAAAATGTTACTGACACAAAAAAAATCTAGAAAGTATTTAAGTTAAAGCACTAAACAATTACAATAGCATAACGTAAATGAACACTGACAAAGCACCTTCCTTACCTCCATCCAGGAAAGAAGCTCATTCATAAATATCGTATATTTTTGTTGTCTAATCTCCAAGAAACAAAAAAATGTCTAGGAACAAATTTCATAATGGTCCGCCTACGGCCTTCCTTTTTGTGGATATATACATATCTTACAATGACTAATAGGGTTTAGAAATTTACGCACTCATTCCCACCATTACCGATGTCACTGTATGAAATGTTGGTGTAACATCCCGACTTTTCGTAAAAGGGTAAAATAGTCATTGTGTGTATTTATTACGACCTAATTATTATTTGTCCCATTTATTTAATTAAAAAGAAATTAATTATGAGATTTAGCTATTAATTATAAAGGATTTAATTATTGGCTATAAAAATAAAATTATCCCAAAATACCTTATTTTGGTGTTACACGTTAATTCTGAAAAAAAAAAAAAGAAAAAAAAAAAAGAAGAAGAAGAGAGGAACGGCGCACAGAGGAGAGCAACGCAGAAGATGCCTGGAAAAAGGAGAACGTAAACTTCAGCCGTGTGATCAATCCGTTCATCTGTTCAAGATGCCGCAGGAGAGAAAAGTGAACATCACGATGAGACGCAACTTTGGAAAATAAAATATTCTTATTCCGTAAGTTTTCAGTTTAGCCCTAGTTTTTGGTAACCGTTGATCTTCAAAAATTCGTTTCTTTCAATCCGTAGCTCTGTTTTTCAGCCATGAGTAGTCGAAATGATCGTCTTGGAACGTAGATTATTCTAAAAATAGTTTCGCAGCAGTTAATCCAGGTAATCAGCAATTTTATGTACTTTTTCAGTTTCGTTTTTTGTCAGAAAATAGGATTTTAGGGTTTCATGTTGATCAAATAGATTTTGGGTTTGAGGATCAACAATTGTTGCAGTTGCTTGGTGTTTTGCTGTCGGTTTTGCAGGCAATTAAGGTAAGAGGCTCTTCTTAACGAATAATAATTATGGTTTTACAATGTTTAGGTTGAGCGTTAGTTGTAGCAATGAATCATGTTTTATGTTGTAGTTAAAATGTTGGATGCTACATGATGGTTAGTTATGTTTAAATTGGGTTTTTACTGCTGTTTCTTTGTGATAGTTGATGTTAAACATGTTTGATTTGGGTTAGAAATCGTTAAGTTGCAGAAAATCATGTTTAGGGCTTTTTAGGTGCAATGCGTACGCATTCAGCCCAGTTTTGGGTAAATGTTGTTTTAAGCTACGAGTCCAGTTTAAATGTTATTTCTTGATCTAATAATGCTAAATGAAAATGAACAAGCCTCGATTGAGTTTCTGATGCGTTTGGTTCCGGCACCGGACGTACTCTTAAAGGGAGTTGAAGTCCGGGATCGTCGGAAAGGCATGAAAGGGCTTGTGCTTTGATGAATTAGTATTCATCAATGTCTGTGTAATTGCTAGGCCTCGTTTATGTCTAGTGGTCTAGGAAGAGAGTAGTATGTGTGAGGGAGATTATTTGAAAACACTTAGGCGGCTAGTTAACTATTTAATAAATACATACTTGCTTAGTAAAAGGTTAAACATCATGAGAGCTTGGATAGGCACGATACAATATCGGCAATGTGAGGTTTGGCGGATAAAGTGGTGATGATCACCGCCGGATTCTAGACCCGCCAGATAAAGTAGTTATCATTCCGCCGGACAAACTCACGAGCGAGATAGACATTCACCGGTCGACTCTGCAGGGTTGGCCGACAAAGTGGAATGACTGTCTCTCGGGACCGCTAGAGATTTATCTCTATAGGGTTGCGTCTTTTGTCTTAGTGCATATCTCACTAAGTGTAGTGCCTCATAAACATCTTTGTAACAAAGATAAGTTAAGTTAGAAACATTTAGTCATGACATGTTGATGGACATGAAGTGAACCCTAGATTGAGTCGGTTTCATACAGATAATTTAATAATAATAATAATAATAATAACCTTTCGTTGTATAACTTAGTTATTCATTAGCTTCTCACTTTTACTAAGTACTTTGTACTTACCTCCTTTGCATTTTCTTTTGTATGCATTGTGGGGTGAGAAGACGAACAGGTTGATCAAGTGTAGATGATGGCTTTTGAAGACTTGAAGTCTTGGAGAAGCTTTTAGTTTATTTCTTTTTAAAGGTTGTACAAGACTTGTTGTACATCTACTTTTAAGACATCGTATTGTATAAGTCTTTGGGTTTTTCGTCGTTGTAATTTAACTATCCATCTTTAATATGGTTAATTTCTATTCATAGTAGCTTTTATGTTTTCCCGAGTCCTTTTAGCTTCCGTTTGCTTTTTATTTGATACGACGACGTAGAGGCTTGCGTATAATATTAGATTTATTTAATGTTATACGCGCCGAACGTTTCTCTTCCGGATAAGGGCTCGGTATTCGGGAGCGGGGCGTTACAGTTGGTCACTGCATAAAACGTTGATGCCACTGCATATATGATTGTCGATGTCACTGCATAAAATATTGATGTCACTACAACTATGATTGTCGATGTCATTGCATAAAATGTTGATGTCACTACAATGGTGTTCACGATTCGGTTCGGTACTGTTAATGGCCGTAACCGAAACTGAACCGAAAATTTCGGTCAGTAAATATCTGAAACCGAAACCAAACCATTTTATATCAAAAGATATAGTCATTTGAAGTCGATTTTATGAAGAAAAGAAATCGATTTTCAGAAATTAAGTCAAAAAATATCAAATGTCATCGCGGTGTTGCTTCATCAAATGTCATTGCATCGCGGTGGTCACTGCATCCCGATGGTCACTGCATCGCGGTGGTTAATGCATCGATGTCGTCATTGCATGCATCGGAGTGGTCAATGTATCGCAGTGATAAATGCATCCTGATGGTCACTGCAACGGAGGTGGTCACTGCATCGGGGTGGTCACTGCATCGGGGTGGTCACTGCATCGCGGTGACTCTGCATCAGGGATGGTCACTGCATCGCGGTGTCTCTGCATCGGGGGTGGTCACTGCATCGCGGTGCCTCTGCATCAGGGGTGGCCACTGCATCGTGGTGGTCAATGGATCAGGGGTGGTCAATGCATCGCGGTGGTCAATGCATCGCGATGACCACTGTATCGCGGTGTCAATGCATAAGGTGTTAGGTGTAGTGCCCGAAAGACAATTTATGTAATTGTTTTTAGTAATGGATGACAGATTTTATCTCACCTTATTACTTGCTTTGTGCTTGTAAATAATACATTCGCCGCAAACCCTAAGTATATCAAGATGTAACCGCTTAACTCGATGTATATGGCATGCACGTGAGGATTGAGTTAGTGGTGATATACTTAAATCATTAGTCCGTGGTGAACTTAATCGAGTTTAGGGTCTCTTGATTAAAACACCAATAATGCGCCCGAACACCTTAGGGTGTGATAGTCTTATCCGGACTGTCGGTAGAGGTACCTACGTGGGGCATTTATATATGATGGCATTCATATAGATCGGACCGATTTAATCTGAATTTCTCGGTATAATTCCGTAATCGAGGAATCTTATTAAATCATTAGATGATCATATATGGATCAACCTTAATCCCGAGGTGATCACAGGATCTTTGCTTGTCCCGGGTAGTGTTTGATGTGTTAGTTACGGTTCACTTTAATATGTGTTCCAAGCCACTTCTCATTGGCACTATCTCCGGATGAGTGAGTAGTTCCGATTTTCACGGACATGGAATCCATTCCTTCTCTGGGAAGTAGAGAGACAGTCCCTTATTTGTTAGCCCTAAGAAAGTGATCGATCCCGGAGTTCACATTTGACTAATTAGCTACTAGTCGATATGTGTGCTAATTGATCATCGGGGTCAATGGTAAATAAGGATAAGATATTCGAGTCGGGTTCACGGAGACTTCCCACTCGAAATGGGACATCTATGGAGGGTTAATCCGTATGTAGTGATTATATCAATGGACGCTTATTCACTCTATGGGTTGAGTATAAGTATACATCTATAATCGGTAGAGTTCAGATTCGGGTTTATGGTGGCGTAATCCCGGAATTAATAATTAATGCACTTATTCTGTTCGACGAATAATTAATTATTGGAGCTACTGGTTATAGGTCCATGGTCCCCGATGTGGCTTCTGTAATTCGGACTAATAATCTTGTTATTTGGGCCTCAGTGATAATTAATTGGCTGAGCTAATTAATTGATATGCATGAATATTATTTAGTTTGGCTGAATAATATAATACACATAAAAGACATTTTCTGTGGGCCTAAACCCTAGTGTGTGGCGCCTCCTAGCTATTAAAAGGGCAAGAATTGATTTTCTTGTGTGATTAATTATTTACTTGTTAAATAATTAATTAATAAAAGATAATTGATTTGTAATTGATTGAATGATTAATCACAATCTTTTATAAATGAAATTATCCTTTATTGTGATTTCTTTTTAATTATTTATTTAATTAATTAGAAACTTGGAGGCCAAGGATTTACTCTCATATATAAAGAGAGTTCTTCCAAGACAAAAAGGGTGTGCAAATTTCGCCCCCACACTAGAATAAAGAGAGAAAAATTTGTTTCTTGTCTTGGGTTTTTGGTTGAAGAAAAACTTAGAGTTTTTCTTGAAAGCATATCAAGGAGGTTTCAAATCCAAGGATCGGTGTCCACCAACCACCGTTTGGAGAACACATTGGAAGATCTTGGCTTCTCTTCCCACTATTGGTAAATAAACTTAACCCCCTTGTAGTACTTAAGTCCTTTAATTATGAATTGTGTCATATAAATCGTGATCCATCCGCTGCGCGTAGATCTAATTCGTTTAGATCTAAGAACCTGCAACCTTCATAAGGGGTGGTCAATGCATCACGTTGGTCAATGCATCGCAGTGTCAGTGCATCGTGGTTTTCAGTGCATCGCGGTGTCTCTACATCGTCACTGCATCGCGGTGTCACTTCATCGCAGTGTCTCTGCATTGCGGTGTCACTTCATCGCGATGTCTCTGTATCGCGGTGTCTCTGCATCGTCAAATATCATAACATCGCGGTGTCACTTCATCGTGGTGTCTCTACATCGTCACATGTCACATCATCTTCACATGTCACTTAATGGTGATGGTCACTGCATCCCGATTATCACTGCATCGCGGTGGTCAATGAATCGGAGGTGGTCACTGCATCACGGTGGTCGTTGCATCGCGGTGGTCGTTGCATCGGGGTGGTCACTGCATCGCGGTGGTCAATGCGGTGTCTCTGCATCACGGTGTATCTTCAATGCGATGTCACTTCATCGCGGTGTCTCTGCATCTCGGTGTCATTTCATCACGATGTCTCCACATCGCGGTGTCTCTGCATCGTCAAATATCATAACATCGCGATGTCTCTACATCGTGGTGTCTCTGCAATGCGGTGTCACCTAATTGCGGTTTCTTTACATCACGGTGTCTCTATATCGCGGTGTCACTTCATCGCAATGTCTCTGCATCGTTGTGTCACTTTATCGCGATGTCTCTGCATCGCGGTGTATCTGCAATGCGGTGTCAATTCATCGCGGTGTCTTTGCATTGGGGTGTCTCTGCATCGGGGTGGTCACTGAATCGCGGTGGTGAATGCATCACGGTGTCAATGCATTGCTGTGGTGAATGCATCACGATGGTCACTGCATCGGGGGTGGTCATTGCATCGCAGTGGTCATTGCATCGGGGTGGTCAATGCATCTTGTTGGTCACTTCATCGCGGTGTCTCTGCATCGCGGTTTCACTTAATCGCGTCGATTTATATGAAGAAAATTTTGATTTTCAGAAATCAAGTCGAAAAATATCAAATGTGAAATCAGAATAAAAAGAACTAAAAAATATGAATTATAGTGGAAAAAATTACGATGATCGGAGTTTTATATCAAAAAATATAACCGTTTGAAATATTGATAAAAAAAAGTTTTTTTTTTGTTATTCCTTAGATTTTCAGTGTCTTCCTTAATTAAATTTAAAAAAAACACAATAACAAGTAATCACTCCGTTCCAAAATATTTGAGACAGTTGCCAAAAACACGTCTATTAAGAAAGTGATTTAATGCTATGACTTTTCGGATGCAATGACTAAATGTCCTTATGATACAATTAATGCAGTCTTCTTTTTAACTTATACCCTAGTATTAAATAAGGGTAAAGTTGGAAAATTAACAATAAATGCTGCTTTGAAAAATGTTCTGCCTCAGTTATTTTGGAACAAAACTTTTTGACAACTGTCTCACTTATTTTGGAACGGAGGGAGTAACAGCTTTCATCGCTTGCTTCTTTCGCCGGCGACTTTCTTTTCCTTTCCTTTTTAACGGTGCTGCTTTATTTTATTTTATTAATAAGGATAGATTGATCCATATACTAATTTTATGTCTTTATAACCAAATAAGATTCTTTAGTGTCCTATTTACCTAATTAAGTATAATATTTGTCCTTTTAGACCCTTGCCCCATGATTTTTAGACTATTATCATTAAAATTAATGACGCAACGCAGAGAGAATTCGACATACATTGTTTAATATATCACTAGTGATTATTTTTCTAACTTAGCTAAAAATTTCCTTTCAAACAGAGCTAAAACATGTTCGAAATTTGTTCATCACAAGGTAATCGCAAGATGCTTTTGACAATTGCTGGAGTAAAAATAAACCGATACAAAACTAAAAGATGAAACACAGCAAACATCGCTAGAAGCTACAAAAAAAGCAATTGTGAACATCCCTCCAGACAAACAAGTAAACTGAGCAGCTTAAAACAACAACTACAAGTGCATTAGACGGGCAACACTAGAAGGTAGCTTTGATCACCAACTTCTTCTCACTACGATCTAGATCTCTCTCTCAGGGGTGGTGAACGACTGCAGAAAAAAATAAATCGTTAGGTGGATAATTTAGCATGATTATGCAAGTAAATGATCAATCAAACCAATGACATTAGTATTTCAAGGTTTGTATTAAAATTAAAAAGAGGTGTTAAGGTTAACCTGTAGTATCTTTCATTGGCAGGACTTTCAGCTCTACCATAATCTGGACTGCCTCTAGGCCTACCTCTGGATTTCGGGACAGACCCATGTCCATAATCAGGACTACCCCTATCCCTACGATAGGGACTAGGTGATCTCCGGCCTCGACCATGACCTCTTCTATCTGGGGACACATCACGGCCTCTTCTATCTAGGCTGTAACTGTTTCCTTTGTCATCGTCATCTCGGATAGCATACTCCACAGAAATAACTCTGTCCATAAACTTGCTGTCCATCGAATAGAATGATGAAAGAAAAATGTTACCGACACAATTACAATGGCATAACGTAAATGAACACTGACAAAGCACCTTCCTTTACCTCCATCCAGGCAAGAAGCTCATTCATATATATCGTATATTTTTTATTGTCTAATCTCCAAGAAACAAAAAAATGTCTAGGAACAAATTTCATAACCTATTTCGGGTGAAACAGGAGTAATTTTGATAAATAGAAAAACAAAACAACTCGTCATCTTGATGTTTGCAAATATATATATATATATATATATATATATATATATATATATATATATATATATATACCTCATGTTAGTTTCTTCCAAAGCCCTAGTAGCATCCTCCTGAGTTTCAAACTGAACAAACGCAAAGTTCCTTCTGATCCGCACATTCGAGATTCTTCCATAAGGCTCAAAGTGCCTCTCTATGTCCCTTGTCCTAGTACTCAAGTGATCAAAGTTGATGACAAACAAACTCTTCGAAGGTTTTGTGTTAGCTGAAGATCTTCTAGGGCTAGGCCGTCTACCACCACGCTCTTGCTTCAATATTATGGGAAAATGATTATTGTTCCATTAGTGCACACATGGACATGCTCATCATATTACACAGAGAAAAAAAGACTTACATACCTTGGTCCATTCAACACGGAGCTTGCGCCCCTTTCTACCAAACTCCAACTGGTCAAGTCTTCTAATTGCATCATCCGCATCTCTCTCATCTTCCATGTAGACAAACGCAAAACCTGCAGGATCAAAAGAGTGAAGAACTGCAACATAGCCTTTAGGGAATGGAGAGACAAGGGAAAACTATAATTTATGTCAATATACCTCTACGAGGCACTTGAGAATAAAGGCAATTTAACGAAATAAAATTACCACCAGAACCCATCACTTAGGGAGAAAATAAAAATCTTTGTAAATGAAAACAACACCTGACATTGAATCTGAGATGATCATGAAATCTATGTTGGAACAGGTTGGGAAAGGAATACTGGGCAAATTCATGAGAAATGCTAAGGGCAATAGTCTCAGAAAGTGTGGGACGGTAGAACCATGGCAGATCACATTGGTTCTTTCGAACAAACAATAACATGTATCTGGGCACAAGCCATAAAAGAGATGCAGAGAACCATCCATCCAGGAAGATGATAGAAATTCCAAGTAACCCTGCGCCAAAGAAACTGTTGAGCCAGGCGATATACCTACGGAACTTTTCTCCGCAAAAGAAAAACAACATACACATGTGAAATAAATTACAAAAAAACTTTTTTTCTCTGCAATATCAGCTCTCTATAACAACCATTGGCAGAATCTTATGATAGTCTGCAGAACTTTTATAGAATCAACAGCAACTTAAGCAACTAAGTCAGAGAGATATCGCTCCCTTGTAGCTCACGACATTTAAGACGAGCCACAGATCACTAGAAGAATCAGAAACCTGAATAAACTATAAATAAATAAACATGTAGTGAGAATCGTTAACTTACTGTCCTTCAAATGCAGTTTATAGCTATGACCTTAAGGTGATTTAGCAGACCAATTTATAGACCATAAGTTCTTCAATAATAAAACATGACTCCAAGTCATACAGTTAAGACAGTTCTTTTCTTTTAAGCTTTATTCTTTTAGCATGACTAAGAATGAAAGAACTTTTGGAAAAAATGAAGAGTAGGTAAGGGAGGGGTCAGAGTCACGGAGTGTATGAAAATAAAATTAAACGTTACCGGATTTCATATCCACCCTTTCAACCTTCCCATATCTCCTGAAAAGTCTATCAACATCAGACTGTCTCGCGTCAAAATCCAAATTACCACAGAAGATGGACCTCATATTCCTGCGGACACCAATAACTCGTGAAGTCAAAAAGCTAATTTTCGTTATTAAAGTACAAGGATCACATTCTCCATTGTGCTTATAAAATCAAAAACTCTCAAGCAAATTTTGAAAGGCTAGGGAGACAACAAGCAAGTAAAAGTACAGATTATTTTCCACTGAACAATCTGCACGCAAACCATATAATTAACCGCAGGCCCATATGCTGCAGAAAAAAATTCGACACCTTCTAGAAAGAGAGGGAAAAAAAAATACGCATGTAAAGGATCATAGTTGAGTCATACATGCTGTCCAGGTAGAGATCTTGGCCACTTTCAAAAGCAGCATTTTTGTAAAAGCTTAAAATAAACAGTTAAGAAACAATGTGACAGTACATTCAAACTTAACCCTGGTTGCACCTTTCAACCACTAGGCTTACTTAAATTGCAGTTGAGTTCCAAGTATGTGAGGCAACATATTACCGGATAGTAACCTAACCAGAGGCAACTTATTACCGGATAGTAACCTAACCAGACTTGAGAACAAAGCATTCAACTACCCATTTCACCCATTGCTTTAGGCATATCCTTCCATTCAAAAAAAATATCGAGAAACTACCCTGACAACAACTATAGTAGCATTCCACATCTAGAAGGAACAACCAATTCCAGAATCCTTGTTCAACGCATTTGGCTATTATATATTTCTCCCAAAAAAAAAAAAAAAAAAAGCGTATGGTCATTGATAACTTAAACCTAGATTTGATACAATCACCCTCTTCTTTGGATGACCATTCAATGCAAATTAAAGTACATCATTTAAATGTTACACAGAGAATCCGGAATGAAATTTAAACTCAAATTTGTGCGTTGATAACCGGACACTTGCAAATAGGTGCCAAATGCACAAAACTGAGAAGGTTATCGGGGAGACATTACCTCAAAATGGAAACGTCTTGATTTAACCAAAAGATCAGGATGGAGGTCTATAAGAGACTTGGATAAAACTAGATCCACAAGCAGCAAAAGGAGAGCATAAATCAAACTGTAAGAGCACCTGCTTGACGAGGTACCGGCGATCCAACGCCAGATTAGAAGATGGGCGGGATCCAAACAGAATATATTTCTAGGGTATCTTCGATAAACAATACAGAACAACAACGTATTATTTTTAGGGACAATTATCCAAAAGACATATAAAGAGGTATTATGTAAAAGATAAACTTTGTGGATTATCTATTATTTAATTAATTGTGTAGATATTGGATTAAGTCAAACTATTATATCTACACTGTAATCTCTACTATATTACACCACATTTTCCCTACTCCACGTTATATTTCTTCTGCATTTTATTTAGTAGTTGTTCTATAACACGTTATCAGCACGAGTCTCTACCGACAGAGGATCGATTCGAACCGGAGGTAATTCTTATCTATTTCCATTCTTCCAGTTTTTTTTTTTCAATGGCTAACATCACCAAACAAGATTTTGTTCCCCTAAACATATCGGGAAAAAATTACTTATCATGGGCCATGGATGTTGAAATGCACTTGGAATCTATGGGGCTTGGTAAAACAATTGTCGTGAATAACACGGAGACAAACCAAGACCGTCAAGTCTGGCCATGATATTTCTCCGTCATCATCTTGACGAGGGATTGAAACATGAATATTTAACGGTGAAAGATCCGTATGAATTATGGAACAATCTAAAAGAAAGGTTCGACCATTTGAGGTTGGTCGTTTTACCAAAAGCCAGATATGATTGGCTCAACCTGCGGCTGCAGGATTTTAAATCTGTCACTGAATATAATTCAGCCATCTTTAAAATTACATCACAATTGAAATTGTGTGGTGAAAAAGTGGCAGATGGAGACATGCTGGAAAAAACTTTTTCCGCCTTCCATGTCTCAAATGTGCTTTTGCAGCAGCAATATAGGGAGAAAGGTTTCAAGAAATATTCTGATCTCATTGCATGCCTATTGCTGGCTGAGCAAAATAATGAGCTGTTGATGAAAAATCATGAATCTCGTCCTACTGGTGCCAGTCCATTTCCTGAAGTGAATGTGACACAATCTTCAAATTTTGGCCGTGGACGTGGTCGTGGTCGCGGTGGAGATCGTGGTAGAGGCCGTGGTCGTGGACGCGGTCGTGGAAAAAATGTGACCTACCACAATGACAATCGTGGCAAGAAACGAAGTGATCCACCAAAGTTGGATAACAATAATAAAGAAAAGAAAGCCCGTGGTGACAAATGCTATAGATGTGGGATTGAAGGACATTGGTGCAAGACATGCCGCACTGCACAACATCTCGTCGAACTTTACAAGGCATCACAGAGAAAGCCAGAAAATGGTGTTGAGGCAAATTTTATTGATCAGAAAAATGATGATCTGGATCAGAACGATGATGGCCTGAATTTTGATATGCCATTGATGTCACCAGTGGAAGTTACGGATTTCTTTAATGACATCGCTTGATTGCTGTTTGCTTCAGATTTGTTTGGACTTTTATCAAATAAAGTTGTTTTAGGGTTGTTGATTTTTTTCAGATTGATGTTTTGTTGATTTTTTTTTAGATTGATGTTTTGAACATTTATTAATAAAGTGGTGATTTTCTATACCGTTTCTGGTTAGTTTTATTTACATGAATTGTGTATATATATATATATACATACACGTATTTTCTTTCCAACTATACGTGAAATATGTTATAAACAAAACTGACGTTAAATTTAAGTAATAATTAAATTTATTGCTATGGATTATACTCATTTATCTGGTAATAGGAGTACTCCCACTGACATCGTTTTTTTTTAAACATGCATGTGCACAAGTTTCTGTCATCTCTACGCACAAAAAAAAAAAAAAAAAAAAAACAACAACAACAACAACAACTCGCCGTAAATTAATAATAAGTGATGTATAACCTTGTGATGCAAATTAAATTAAGGGATTTTCTTTATTTTGATAGAAATTATCCTGTTCATCTTAATTAAAAGGATTAACAAGATAAATCAATATTTATGATTGTAATAATTTTTTTTTGTTTTCTTTCATGCCTTGATATACGGAAATCTTTTTTTCACTCGTGTGAAGTTTTGAATATGGTCCATGAAAATAATGTTATTTTACGTATCATACTAATTTAATTATATCTTAACAAAAATATGAAATTTTCTATCTAAACCTTTTTTCATTTCATGGACAGTTGTTGGATTTAACTTTTGACGTATCTTATTTCTCATTTATTATTTCAGAAGACAATGGAAGCAAAATTCATGAAAGATGACGACGATATGTCTCATTGACAGTGCCACTACGCACACAATATTGAAAAATAAGAAATATTTCTCCAGTTTGGAAATGGGAGAAATTAATGTAAATACTATAAGTGGTAGTGCTAAATTGATACAAGGCTCGGGAAAAGCCACTGTTTTCCTCCCTAGAGGAACAAAAATCATTATAAATAATGCACTATTTTCTCCCATGTCTCGGAGAAATTTGTTGAGTTTTAAAGATATCCGCGACAATGCATACCATATTGAGATACAAAATGTGATGAATACAGAATATTTGTTGATTACGAACATATTTTCTGGAACGAAATGTGTATTGGAAATGTTGCCTGCTTTATCTTCTGGCTTATATTATACAAAGATAAGCACAGCAGAAATTCATCACATAATAGACCAGAAGTCTATTGATTCTAATGAATTTATGATATGGCATGATCGCCTTGGACACCCCGGTTCCACTATGATGAGAAGGGTGATTAAGAATTCACATGGCCATTCGTTAAAAGGTCAAAAAGTGTTAAATTCTGATGAATTCTCATGTGTTGCTTGCTCCCAAGGCAAATTAATTATCAAACATTCACCGATGAAGGTTGAATCTGAATCCCCTGCATTTCTAGAACGCATTCAGGGTGATATATGTGGACCTATAGATCCATCGTGTGGACCTTTCAAATATTTTATGGTGCTCATTGATGCATCAACGAGATGGTCGCACGTATGCTTATTATCTACTCGTAACCATGCATTTGGAAGATTGCTTGCTCAAATAATAAAGTTACGAGCACAATTTCCTGATCACCCAATTAAGAACATTCGCTTGGATAATGCCGGTGAATATTCATCACATACGTTTGATGATTATTGCATGTCCATCGGAATCAATGTAGAACACCCGGTGCCTCATGTTCACACACAAAATGGTCTAGCCGAATCATTTATTAAAAGGTTGCAATTGATTGCACGGCCATTACTAATGAGGTCTCAGCTTCCTGTATCGGCTTGGGAACATGCCATATTACATGCAGCAACACTTGTGAGAATTAGACCTACAAGTTATCATACTTATTCTCCACTGCAATTAGTTTTTGGCCATGAACCTGATATTGCACATTTGAGAATTTTTGGGTGTGCGGTGTATGTCCCGATTACGCCACCTAAACGAACTAAAATGGGACCTCAAAGAAGACTGGGGATATATGTCGGGTATGAATCGTCATCTATAATCAAATATATTGAACCATTAACTGCTGATTTATTTACTGCACGGTTTGCAGACTGTCATTTTGACGAATCACGTTTCCCGACATTAGGGGGACGAAATGATCAACCGAAAAAGGAAATTAATTGGAAATTATCAATAGATTTTCTTGATCCTCGAACTAAGGTGTGTGATTTAGAAGTTCAAAGAATCGTTCACCTGCAGAAAATTGCAAATCAATTACCGTATGCATTTAGTGATTCCAGAAGAGTCACCAGATCTTATATTCCTGCTGAAAATGTTCCAGTTAAAATTGATGTCCCAGAAGGACAAATTACAAGTGCTAATAACTCGAATGCACGCATGAAGCGGGGTAGACCCCTCGGTTCTAAAGATAAAAATCCTCGTAAGAAAAGAGGATTGATTGACAATATCATTGATGAAACCGAAGATGGACAACAATTTAAAAATGATACTAGTGACAGAATTCATCCTCTTGAAGAGGTAGCTCATGAAGAGCATGAATCTAGAGAAAATGAAGTTATTGAAAATTCAGTAAATTTCGTCACTACTGGGAAAAAGTGGAATAGAAAATATACGATTATTGATAGTATCTTTGCATACAATGTTGCATTTGATATTACAGAAGATGACGAGGATCATGAACCAAGATCGGTTGATGAATGTCGGAAAAGAAATGATTGGCCAAAATGGAAAGAGGCGATTCAATCTGAACTAGATTCACTATCCAAAAGGAGTGTTTTTGGACCTGTTGTCCGGACACCTGAAAATACAAAACCCGTCGGATATAAATGGGTGTTTGTAAGAAAAAGAAATGAAAATAATGAAATTGTGAGATATAAAGCAAGATTGGTAGCCCAAGGATTTTCACAAAGACCAGGGCTTGATTATGACGAAACATATTCACCAGTGATGGATGGAATTACGTTTCGATATCTCGTAAGTTTAGCGGTACATGAAAAACTTGACATGCGTTTAATGGATGTTGTTACCGCATATCTTTATGGATCATTAGATACTGATATCTATATGAAAATACCCGAAGGATTTAACATGCCTGAAGCATGGAAATCGAGTCCTAAGCACATGTATTCTATAAAGTTACAGAAATCACTATATGGACTCAAACAATCAGGACGCATGTGGTATAACCGTCTCAATGAGTGTTTACTTAAAGAAGGCTATACAAATGACCCAATATGTCCATGTGTGTTCATAAAGAGAAATGGGTCAAATTATGTAATTATAGCGGTATGTGTTGATGATCTCAACCTGATTGGAACTCCTGAAGAGCTCCAAAAGGCGGTTGAATACTTAAAGAAAGAGTTTGAGATAAAAGATTTCGGTAAGACCAAATTTTGTCTTGGTTTACAAATTGAACATTTAAATAGAGGAATCTTTATTCATCAAACTACTTAAACCCAAAAGATACTAAAGCGGTTTAATATGGATAAGGCACATTCATTAAGTTCCCCAATGGTCGTTCGATCGCTTGATCCTGCAAAAGATCCTTTTAAGCCTCGAGAGGAAAATGAGGAGATACTTGGTCCTGAAGTACCATATCTCAGTGCAATTGGTGCACTTATGTATCTTGCTAATTGTACTAGACCTGACATATCATTTGCAGTAAATTTATTGGCTAGGTTTAGTTCATCTCCTACAAAACGACATTGGAATGGCATTAAACATCTTTTTCGCTATCTTCAAGGTACAATTGACCTTGGTTTATTTTATTCATATGATTCTCGACCTGAATTGATTGGCTATGCTGATGCTGGATACTTGTCTGACCCGCATAAAGCAAGATCCCAAACAGATATTTATTTACATGCGGTGGTACATCCATTTCATGGCGATCTACCAAGCAAACTATTACTGCAACTTCGTCCAATCATTCAGAAATAATAGCGATGCATAAAGCTAGTCGAGAATGTATTTGGCTGAGATCGATGACCCACCATATTCGAAAGAATTGTGGAATATCACTTGAAAGGGAAAATCCCCCCACAATATTGTACGAAGATAATGTGGCTTGCATTTCCCAATTGAAAGGAGGATACATTAAAGGGGATAGAACAAAACATATTTCACCTAAGTTCTTCTATACTCATGACTTGCAAAAGAATGGAGAAATCGATGTGCAACAGATTCGATCAACCGACAACCTGGCAGATTAATTTACCAAGACCTTGCCAACTACAACATTCGAAAGACTGGTAAAGAGCATTGGGATGTGACGTTTGAAAGACCTTAATTGATGCTTGGTTCATGGGGAGTAAATCAACATAGATAAATATGTACTCTTTTTCCTTAACTAAGATTTTTTTTCCCACTGGGTTTTTTCTTAGTAAGGTTTTAATGAGACATATCATATCTAATGTTCGTTGAATAATAGACGTCCAAGGGGGAGTATTATGTAAAAGATAAACTTTGTGGATTATCTATTATTCAATTAATTTGTGTAGATATTGGATTAACTCAAACTATTGTATCTACACTGTAATCTCTACTATAAATACCACATACTACCAGTGAAATATTACACCACATTTTCCCTACTCCACGTTATATTTCTTCTGCCTTTTATTTAGTAGTTGTTCTATAACAAGAGGTTTTTTTTGGGTTTTTTTTACATCACATCATCAATAATTTTTTACGATTCTCTCAACTTTATTTCATTTTTATCATTATTTTATTCATTATTCTACTTTATTTCACCAATCATTTCATAATCTACATAAATTTTAAAAAAACATCTTAAGTTTTTAATTATTACTTCAATCACTTTATCTAAAAAACCTCAAAAAAAATTCCAACCGCAAACAATAGTTATAAGGACACAAAATAGACAGGAACACTAAAATATTCTGAATGAAGAAAATAATAAATAGGGGAACAGGCGCTGTTGCTTGTGTGTGTGTTGTGTTTTTTTTTATATATTATTTCCTGGACATAAGAGTTGTTGTTGTTGTTGTTGTTGTTTTTTTTTTTTTTTTTTTTTTTTTTTCAATTTAATTTCCTGGACGACTAAAGTTTTGTTTTGTTTTGTTTTTCTTTTTTTCCTTTTTTTTTTTTTTTTTCATTGACCACCGCGATGCATTGATAACAACGATACATTGCCCACCTCCGATCCATCGACCACCGCGATGCAGTGGCCACCCCGATGCAGTGGTTACTTATTTTTTTGATCGACGTCTAATTGATGGAATTACGAACAGGGTTGGTTTTTTCAGTTTCTTTGTAGGAGAGGCTATTAACCAATGCAAAGACACCGAGATGTATAGACGCCGCGAAGCAGAGACACATCGATGAAGTGACATCGCGATCAACTGACAACCGCGATGCAGTGACACCGCGATGCATTGACCACCCCCGATGCATTGACACCGTGATCCATTGGTCATCGCAATGCATTCACCACCGCGATGCAGTGACCCCCCAATGCATTCATGATGAGAGACACATTGTCGCTCATTATTATGACATTTTACCCCACTTCTGATACCACTTTGAGCATTATTGTACCAATTCAAGTCATTAATTGCTTAGTTTCATCCAAATGTGTAACTAGTAATTATTATATAAAATATCATATTTTGATAGGTTTTGTACCGTTTTAGTAACCAGAGCGTTGTGTTGGGTTTACACTTGGTATTTTTGTGATTTATTGCAAGATTATAGGTTGACCAAGACCCCAATGGACGACACGAGTTGAGCCTAGACACGTCTTTTGAGGGCTAGAAGAGTGTGCTGGAAGCTATCGAGTTTAAACGGATCAATTTTCTTTAGTGCTTCTACCGTAGCCTATCTTCAACGGACTTTTGACCCCACTTAGAGGCATTTTCTGGAGAAGACTTATTTATGAGAGTTGTAGATCAAGAAACGAGCATTCCAATGCATCTTGAATGACATCAATTGAAGGTCTACAACTCAAGCTATGTCCAATTTACTGAGATGTTGTGAAGACCGGCGCAGCCGATATTTTGCGGCGTACGCCGAATGTCGCAGAAAGATGCTAGAGTCAGTTATTTCGGCGCGCCGGATCTTTTGCGGCGTACGCCGAATGTCGCAGAAAGCAGAATTCAGCATATAAACATCATTCTGGATCGAATTTCCCCAATTATCGGCCCTCAACTTCATCTTCCTCACCTCCACTCTCCTTGAAGGCACCTCCACCTTCCATGGGCCCTCCTAGCCGAATTCTAAGTAGAATTAACTCTTCATTTTGATTGTAATAATTAAGGATTCTTAGCTAACTTCTACTACTTTGCTTGGAGTTAAAAATACATTAGTGTGTTGACTTCATTGGAGGTTTTGGAAGCTTAGATGAAGAACATCAATTCGAGTTCTTGCTTGTAATTGGTAACTCTTAATATTTATTTTGATTCAAGTGTTCTTATGATTATGAATGTTAATTTTGACATGTTGATGTTTGTAGTTATAAGTGGCTAGGTTAACTAGCCAAGATGATGTTGTCGAATTAGTTTAATCTCTTATGTTGATTGTGAATGGTTGTTTATGTTGTTAGTTTCAATTGTGATGAATCTTTTCCTATTTGCAATGTATTGCTTGTTGGTGTTGGCTTGATCACCTAGCACTAGCACACACACTTAGTTGAGACCAAAAGGAGATATTAGGTGTGGGAGAAGGAATAGGAGAACCGAAAGGTAAAATTGACCTTAATTGGAATTCGATTTCTTATCTGGGGGTTATTGACATTGTCATTGCGTTCAAGTGCTTATCATACCAATTCATTATGTTTAGGACACCTAGGCCAATAAGGAGGTATATAGTAGTTTCATATACTCGTATGAGGAGAAACTACTTGCTTAGGAATGCACCGTGTCACACTTTTGAACACCATTGGTAGGTTGGAAGGAAATCATTCCCATGATACTATGAGAGATTTGCTAGCCTACACATTATCTTGGTTAGGCCTTTTATAATTTTATCACCCTTTGTAGTGGTAGAATCATAGATACATTTACCTTATTGTTAATTTGCGACTTAGATCAAGATAATCATAGATTTTCGGTGTTCAACCTCACAATCCTCGTGAATACGACCTTGACCGCTTACTAGACTATAATTGACTCGGTACACTGCTAGATAGATTGGACACCTAGAAAAGTTCCGATCAAGATTTTTGGCTCCATTGCCAGGGAATTGTGTAATTGTTGATACTTATACTAGCTTAAAATTCTTGAGAATAAGTCAAAACGTTTTCTAATCTTTTCTTTTTTACTTTTTTGGTGCTTACCTCTTTGGTAAGTCACCAAGTGCTATTAATTGTGTTCTTGTTGTTTTCTATCTTGTAGTTGATGAACCAATATCGACGTTGTAAGGCCCCCGATACTTCTTACATCCCGAATATCAACACTTATATTAGGGATAGTTTTGGTGAGAATAAGTTTGGCCAAGCTCGTAGTGAATATATTGGATCTTGGTGAAGAATCTTCACAAGAATCATTACATCAGGAAGAGGAAATGAATGAGGTACAAGGAATGGCACAAGGATGGCATAACCATGAAAATGCCCTTTTTGAACAAAATCTCTTAAATCCAAATCACTATCTCCCACCACCACCACAAGAACCATATCCACAAATTCCACCACCTCCACTCGAACCACCACCACCAATTCCTCCACCACCCCATGAACCATATCCATATGATCCACCCCCAAATCCACCCTACCAAAATAGACCGCTTTGTGAGCAAGCCACTCAAAGAAAAAATCAAGTTCATAATCCTATTCGGCTACCTCACATTGATGCTAAAAACTTTTCAATCAAGCTCATATGTTCGGTCTAGTGGAGAGTAGAGCTCAATTCCATGGAAAGGCCGCATTCACATATTTATAACCTTGAAGAAATATGCAATACGGGATTCCAAAATAGTGCTTGTCAAGAATTAACCCGCCTTGCATTATTTCCTTTTTCATTGAAGGGTCAAGCAAAGGAATGGCTTATGTCACTTCCCCACCATCACTTACAATCATGGAATGATATACAAACCGAGTTTTTGAAGAAATACTTTTCACCGGGTAGATATTTGGAGTTGAAGGTAAAAGTTGCTAATTTCAAGCAAGATTTAATTGTATCTTTGGACAATGCTTGGGACCGTTTTAAGAAGCTTTTGAGGGCGTGTCCAAATCATGAAATATACTTTGGACATGAAAGTCCAATTATTTTGTAAAGGCTTGCATAAATTGTCAAGGAAAAAAATTGATTTGGCATGCCATGGATCACTTATGATGAGCACGGCCCAAGATGTTTATAAGGCTATTGAAAGAGTGACAAGAAATGAAAATTGTGGGATCCCGGCCCAAGTGAAACGGAAGTTGCCATTGAGGATGAGCATAATTTGACTGAAGAAGAAATTTTGAGACAAATGGCGGTGATAAATAAGAGAGTTGATGAATTACAAGCGGGGAAGAGAGAGTTGAAGCATGGAGCATGTGATGATGTGCCATTGGGTGTTTTTCAAATCGAAGAATTATCAAACTCTGATGTATCTACACAAGAAGAAATGAGTTTAATGAGACAACATCGGGATTTGAACAACACTCACACCAATGTTTTTTATCTACCTTTTATTTACCAACAAATTCCTACTCAACAAGCCCATGTTCAAAAAAATTCACAATCAACTAAGGAGGTTTCCCATTTGAAAAGCTTGATAGAAAATTTAATGGGAGTTGTGGCTACTCAAGCGCCAATATGCAAACAATGATGACTTCTATTGGTGTGATGTACCAAGATGTTGGCAATTTGAAAACATCCATTGTGGGACTAAATACAAGAATGAGAACTATGGAAGCATCAATGAGAGGTATTGAAGACCTTTTGATTAGGGAATGCGAGAGAAATAGTAGTAGGCCACCGGGTGGATTACCAAGCAACACCGAGTGAAACCCGAGAGGGGTCCATGTTATTATTCGAAGTGGAAATTTATATGGGCATAATGATGGAAGGAATGAGGTTGAAAAAGACTTGGAAGATGAAGAGAAAGAGGAGGATTTGAGTGAAGAAGAGGAAGAAATTGTTGATGATTTTTTGAGAAATGATGGCTATGTTGAGGTGGAGGAAGAAGAAAAATGGATAAAGCTTCCAAGGCTGTTGAAAAACCCGAGAGCTAGTGACTTAAGGACCTTATTCAACGGGAGAGGAAACCGTCAATGGAAGGTCGGCTCACACCGGGAATGAATCTAAAGTTTCTGGAATTTGCACAAGCAAGTCGGCTCACGTCGGAATTTCATGGGAGAAACCAGAGAATTCTACAGTAAAGCCGACTCACGCCGGTCATAACCCGGTGAACGCCGAGAGTAAGAAAAAAGAAAAAGTTTCTAGACGTCCTTCAAGGAAAATGGGGCAGAATGATGACACATGGCGTCCACCAAATGCACAAACATTCAAGGAAGTTCCATCATCTTCATCCAGTGATAATGGTAAGGGAGGTATACATTCTAACCCTACTTTAATTGATCTTGAATCACTTCCCTATCCCCCTCGAGAGGAAATCAAAAAGATGAAGTTGGATAAGAAATATGCACGTTTTCTTGACACTTTTTGGCACTTAACCATTAATACCCCTTTCATCGAAGCACTCACGAATATGCCGGCATATGGTAAGTTTCTTAAGGACATACTATCCAAAAAGAAACGGTTGGAAGAGTATGAGACAGTGTGTCTAAGTGAGGAGTGTTCCGCCGTGCTTCAACACAAGCTCCCTCCTAAGCTTAAGGACCCCGGGAGTTTTACACTCCCATGTGATATTGGGGGACTTTTGTTTGAGAAGGCGCTATATGATCTCGGTTCGAGCATAAACCTCATGTCCTACAATGATTTCATGAATCTTGGCATATGTAAGCTCAAGCATACGGAGATGACTCTCCAACTTGCAGATAGATCCATAAAACGCCTAATGGGAGTCATTGAGGATGTACTAGTGAAAGTTGATAAGTTTTATTTCCTCGTCGATTATGTTGTTATGGATATGGAGGAAGGGTACACTACACCCCTTATCCTCGTTAGACCATTTTTAGCAACGGTGGAAGCCGTGATCGATGTTCGTAAGGGAGAGGTTAATTTGGGAGTGAATGATGAGCGCGTTGTCTTCAACATCTACACTTCATTGAAATATCCACACACTACACTAGAATCTTGTTCTTTTGTGGACACTTCGTGTCCCCTTGTTGTGGATCGTACTAACACGCAAGTAGTTGAAGAAGATGACTCGAGCAATAAAGTGAAAGCTCACGAACCGAAAGCTAAAAAATCAATGGAAAATGTCAAGAATCATTGGGATTGGTGGCATTCATCTACATTATGTTGGAGACCGATTTTAATGAAAAAGACGAATGCGGTGCGCCAAATCTTGTTCAGTTCCATCCAAACTATGTTTTGTCGTAGTCTTCGTGGAAGAAGAAAAAGTGGTTCACCAGCCACTACATCTGTGGATCCCACCAAATCATTAAACCTGGCGGTTGCTCGCTCTTTGACATAAGGATGACCCATCACCGGTGCATTAGAGACCTAAGCAAGGAAAAGTCTAGCTATAGACTATAAATTAGCAAATCACGGGTACTATCTTTCTTTTTACTTCTTAAGCATTATCTTTTGGTTGGCTTTTGTGCTTGAAATTTGCTACATGCTTATGTGAGTATTTGTTAGTGGTATCCCTGAACGATAATCTGTATAATTTCCATCATTTCTACCGTATAATCCCGTCGAGCAAACGACGTTAAACAAAAGCGCTACCGGGAGGCAGCCCGTAAAAGTTTGGTATAATATTTTTTTGCTCTTTTGTAAGGCCGGGTGTGGCCAATGATCTTTTTGTCTCTAAATTTTGGTTGATACGTTGCTCGTACTTGGGATTGCTTGTCATTTCATTGGTTGTCTTTCTTGTTCATGCCCACCCACCCACCCTTTTATTGCATCCTGGTATTTGTTTTGACTTGTTTTGGTGCACCATTTCTTTCCCAACCACTTCTTTACCCTCACTTTACATTGGGGACAATGCAAGTTCGTAAGTGGGGAGTGGAGTCGTGGTTGGTCTAGCAATGGCATTAGTGCTTATTTTTGTATCAGAAAATCCCGTAGTTTTCGATCTTTTCGAGCATTCCCTAGTTGGTTAAAATAAACTGTAGAAGTCATATATTTCTTGGATTTGAATATGTAATGATCAATTTGGATGTGTATAACCAATGTGAACCGTAAGTTCATTTTAACCCCAAATCTATTTTGTAACATGAATTCCATGTGCACGTATAGTCTCAATCTTTTGTTAACATGCAACTTTTGTATGATATCATGTAAGCACGCTTTCATAGCAACTAGATTTAGGCTTGATATCCTTTCGAGGCAAAATAGAAGGTGTTTGGAGTCGGAGTTGGGGATGATGGTTATGGCATTTCTTTGACTCGACCATAGCCAAATGACCTTCCCGAACATATTTTCCACCTGTCCCCATATTAGCCTTTGTAGAGTGGTGAGACCCCACTTGAAAATAGCCATTCATGATTAGCCTCATTATAATCCGACCCTTAGCCTAATTTTGGTCTACGTTCCCTTGATGTCCCGCAAGTTTAGCAAATTTCTATGTATTGTGTGGTGGCAACATATGAAGCTGGGCAAGAGTTGGATGACATTTGGCACAAAGTTGAGATGGTATCTTTTGAAATTCGAAGTCCATTGGTGTTAGTTCAAAATAATAAAAATCAAAAAAATCAAAAATCCAAAAAGTTTCCAAAAAACAACAAAGTTCAAGTGAAGTTGTAAATAAAGTTCAATAAATGGTTGGTCAATAAAAGCCCATTTGAAGACTAAGTTATCAAATTCAAGTAACTCAAGCTTTGGGAAATTGTGTTGATTTGAAGCGGTGTTTCTTATTTCTTTTGTTCTTTGTTGAAGTGACCACCTCAACAATTTTTGCAAAAGAAGAAGAAGAGATACCAATTTGACATTTTTGGAAATGAAGGTGTCTTGTTCTCTTTGATATATCCTTTTTACCATTCGCTTAGCCAACTACCCGGGCCTAACGTTACAAGCTTTCAAGTCCTACCCAATCTAACTTCTTGACTCTGAATGCCTCGATTAGTGGAGATTGGTATCATTCTTAAGCCTATGGTTTGCACCTAATAAGTCTTGCATGCATGATTTCATAATTGATTGCTTGGTAACAAATTTGAAGACTATTCACACACACACTCTCTGTTATACACTTATATTGAGGTTAACGTGTGGTTATGGATCGAATGGTTGCATCGTCCGGTTGTCACTTACATCTTATATCTTCATGCATTTGTCCCTCATTAATTTTGTTTTATCGCTTGTTTTGCTCGAGGACGACCAAAAGCTAAGTAGGGAGTTGTGATGAGAGACAAATTGTCACTCATTATTATGACATTTTACCCTACTTCTGATACCATTTGAGCATTATTGTACCAATTCAAGTCATTAATTGCTTAGTTTCATCCAAATGTGTAAGTAGTAATTATTATATAAAATATCATATTTTGATAGGTTTTGTACCGATTTAGTAACCGGAGCGTCGTGTTGGGTTTACACTTGGTATTTTTGTGATTTATTGCGGGATTATAGGTTGACCTAGACCCCAATGGACGACACGTATTGAGCCTGGACACGTCTTTTAAGGGCTAGAATAGTGTGCCGGAAGCTATCGAGTTCAAATGGATCAATTGTCCTTAGTGCTTCTACCGTAGCCTAGCTTCAACAGACTTTTGACCCCACTTAAAGGCATTTTTTGGAGAAGACTTATTTATGAGAGTTGCATATCAAGAAACGAGCTTTCCAACGCATCTTGAATCACATCAATTGGAGCTCTACAATTCAAGTTATGTCCATTTTACTGAGATGTTGTGAAGACCGGCGTAGGCCGGATCTTTTACGGCGTACGCCGAATATCGCAGAAAGATGTAAGAGTTAGTTGTTCCGGCGTGCCGGATCTTTTGCGGCGTACGCTGAATGTCGCAGAAAGCAGAATTCAGCATATAAACATCATTCTCGGTCGAATTTTCCCCAATTATCGGCCCCCAACTTCATCTTCCTCACCTCCACTCTCCTTGAAGGTACCTCTACCTTCCATGGGCTCTCCTAGCCGAATTCTAAGTAGAATTAACTCTTGATTTTGATTGTAATAATTGAGGATTCTTAGCTAACTTATACTACTTTGCTTGGAGTTAAAAATACATTAGTGTGTTGACTCCATTGGAGGTTTTGGAAGCTTGGATGAAGAACATCAATTTCGAGTTCTTGCTTGTAATTTGTAACTCTTAATCTTTATTTTGATTCAAGTGTTCTTATGATTATGAATGTTAATTTTGACATGTTGATGTTTGTAGTTATAAGTGGCTAGGTTAACTAGCCAAGATGATGTTGTAGAATTAGTTTAATCTCTTATGTTGATTGTGAATGATTGTTTATGTTGTTAGTTTCAATTGTGATGAATCTTTTCCTATTTGCAATGTATTTCTTGTTGGTTTTGGATTGATCACCTAGCACTAGCACACACACACACTTAGTTGAGACCGAAATGAGATATTAGGTGTGAGAGAAGGAATTGGAGAACCAGAAGGTAAAATTGACCTTAATTGGAATTCGATTTCTTATCCGGAGGTTATTGACATTGTCATTGCATTCAAGTGCTTATCATACCAATTCATTAGGTTTAGGACACCTAGGCCAATGAGGAGGTATACAGTAGTTTCATACACTCGTATGAGGGGAAACTACTTGTTTAGGAATGCACCGTTTCACACTTTTGAACACCATTGGTAGGTTGGAAGGAAATCATTCCCATGATACTATGAGAGATTTGCTAGCCTACACATTATCTTGGTTAGGCCTTTTATAATTTTATCACCCTTTGTAGTGGTAGAATCATAGATACATTTACCTTATTGTTAATTTGCGACTTAGATCAAGATAATAATAGCTTTTCGGTGTTCAACCTCACAATCCCCGTGGATACGACATTGATCACTTACTAGACTATAATTGATCCGGTACACTTCCGGTTAGATAGGACACCTAGAAAAGTTCTGATCAATTCACCACCACCCGCGATGCATTGACCACCGCGATGCAGTGACTATCCCGATGCAGTGACCACCTCCGATGCATTCACACCGCAATACATTGACCACCCCGATGCAGAGACACCGCGATGCACTAACAACCGCGATGCATTGACCACCGTGATGCATTGACATCGACAATCATATATGCAGTGACATCGGCAATCATATATGCGTGACATCAACAATTTATGCAGTGACATCAGCAATCATATATGAATGAGATCAACCATTTATGTAGTGACATCGGCAATCATATATGTAGAGATATCGCGATGAAGTGACAATGCGATGCAGTGGCCACCCCTAATGTAGAGACACTGCGATGAAGTGGCCACCCTCTATGCAGAGACACCGTGATGTAGAGACCATCAGGATGCAGTGATCATCGGGATGCAGTGACATTTGATGAAGCAACACCGTGATGACATTTGATATTTTTCCGACTTAATTTCATAAAATCAATTTCTTTTCTTTCATAAAATCGACTTCAAATGGCTATATCTTTTGATATAAAACTACGATCAACATAAATCTTTCACCTTAATTCATATTTTTATGCAGTGACATCGGCAATCATATATGCAGTGACATCGGCAATCAAATATGTAGTGACATCACATTTTTGTTGAACTTTTTGTCCCGAAATTAGGAAGATTTTTCAGGGAAAATCGAGCTTATGAGCCGCGTCGAGCTATATCGAGTACTTAGCCAGTCGAGTTCGATGTTTCCTTTTTATGGCTCAATCGAGCCCAAACTTTTTAGTCTATTCAAGCTCGAGCCTAGGGAGTATCGACTCGACTCGGATCGATTACACCCTAAAATCATTATTTGTAGTGGTGTATGATTTGATTTATAATTATGTCATAATTTATTTTACAACTACATATCATCTCAAGGTATCTAAACTAATAAACACGATAAATTGATTGATGATGACTTCGTAAAAGTGGAAAAGTAACAAGAACGTTGAACTCAATAATCGAGAATGTAAATTAATTTTTCGGAAGAGGATGTTCCTCTTGAGCCTACAAACTTAAGTGACATTGATAAGTATGTCACTGATGTCACTCGTGTTGAACGGGACACAAATTAAAATTAGTTCAAAGTAGACGAGAATGATTTGGCATCAATTTCACTGGACATCCCACAGTTCACGAGTAGTGTCTACTCAAATGAACTGCTAGTTCACGGCCATTTCCTTTAAAGAAAGCCAAGAATGTTTAGGCGAATGTCTACAAGTGTAAGTCGTCTAAACTAAATAAGTTAAAGGCTAAACCGAAATATTAATAAAAGAACGTAAAGGATAAGGAAAGTGACTTCGGATCAATAACCTACGAATCCTTAGAGACTTTCTTAACCGAGTAATTTGACTCAGAAGCTAAAGTTATTTTGTAAGAACAAGGTAGCTGGGCATTCATGATGAAGAGTAGACAACGGTCAGTTATTTCAGCTAAGATAGTGGGAAGGATATAAGGAAACAAATTTTGGATTTTAATCCTTGAATATCGCAGAAATTTAATTTCTGTTTTTAGATTTGTTGGAACGAATGGAAACACTTTCAAATCGATAATATATTTGCCTTAAAGAAAGTGAATATGACATTTGTATACAATTCTGAGACTCAGACTTTTGTCTGATAAAGCCAGAACCACTAAGTAATGCTCAAAAAAGGTATATGTAACACATCATAAACTATTTAGACAAATGGTTTCCGTATTAAGATAAACAATTCTTCAACATATTTTAATTAGAGCATATATCCTAAATATAAGATTTGACGACCGGCTAAGGGTGATTCCTATTTTCCCAGTCTAAGAACACTATATCAATGGGAAAATGACTAAGTAACCTTTCAATTAGGAAAATGAAATAGAGCTGAAGAAGTGTCACAACTTGTTCATATTGACCTTTGAGGTCTTATGAATGATACAAGCTAGTGGGAGTTTTTGAGTAATAGACATTTTGTCTAATGACTACTCGAAACGACGATTAGTTTATCTAAATATTTGGAGGAATCTCTGATATTACTAGAGAAACGAGTATTCCATGCTCAGATATAAGCTATGACATGGTTTAGACACTGATGCTTGGCCTACCTCCGAGTGAAACGATTTCACTCCAAGGATGAACCATGGATTGCCTTATATAGTTATTGATATGATACAGTACATTGCTTAACTCGGTTAAGATATTGATTGCAAAATAACGGTTCGCATGATCATGTAAAACTGAGAATTCTACCTTAGAAGATGCTTATGAAAGGATGATGAGTGAAGTACATTTACTCCACTTCCGCAAATAGAGGCATTTAGCATTAGTGCATGAAGGTAGGACTGGAGATTTTACATAGACGTTCAGATGGTGACTGTTCGTGAAATATCTTTATACAATGAGTAAAGGTTGGTTATAAGATTATTAAGATCGGATAGTGACTTACACTATTACATCCTTTCTAAAAGAATGTTTAAATAACAACCTTAGACCTTAAAGTACAGTTACTCAAGGAGTTACTATATGATTTAATCAGACCGCATCCAACATTTAGGGGTGTACATAGTCCAGTCCGGTCGGTTTTTTACAATTTTCTGAACTGAACTGTAGTTACGGTTTTGATATTTTCTGAACTGAATTGAACTGGTCATTTTTTTGAATTGGGTGAACCAATACAAATCGGTTCGATTCGATTCAGGTTTTAATCGTATTTTATTTACCATAAAATTTTGATTTTTTTCTTCTAAAAATGAGACAAACACCATTATTGGCACCGCTATAAAATAAATATGTTATGAAAAAACAGCATACTAATTAATAACATACAATAGCTTTTCAAGTCCCAAGCCTTTCAAGTCCATAGTCCATACTCTTAGTACAAAACAAAATACTTCAAGTCTTCATTTGCATGTCCAAAATACGTCTAATAATGCTTTCCAACCGTCCAATTGATGCAAAAAGTTGTAGCACAACAAAGAAAAAAACATCTGACAATAAAAAAAGTATTAGTCAATTGAAAAAAACAATCAAGTTCAAAGTTCAGAATTATTGAACAGAAAAGTTCAGAATTATTGAACAGAAAAATTAACAAAATCTCATACCATAGCTTTCATCAATCAATATCAATGCATGAACTTGAACTTCCTGTGAAGTGTTGAGAATAAAAACACACAAAAAAACATTAACATCCAATGATAGTTGAAACTAAACCATTATATTGTATTATCAACAAATATTATAGCTTTAATGTTACCTTGGTCAACATCCACATGTTTATCAACATCGTCCAAATATACTCTGCGACCATTCAAAAGCCTCTTCTTTTTTTGCCTCTCTTCTTCATACAATTTCATACAGTCCAAGGCCAAAGTAGCTTGAGGAGGTATTTTAAGCCTAGGCTCAGCCATATGCAATAACGCCCTAAATCCTTCCCTGTCAACTACATTTAAGGGCAGCTCATCAAGATTTACCATTTTCGCAAGTTTTTTACTTATATCCTTCAGATCAAGTTTTTGCTCCATTTTTATATTCTGCAATATAAAATTAACAAAAATATATTAGCATGTTATTCATCGTCAACCACCGCTTTCTTCCCCTGGATGAATAAAAAATAATCTCAAATCAGTGGAATAAACATATTAATCCAATGACAAATCCTGAAATCCAGCCAGCACAAAGTTTTTACAAAAAGAAATGTTTATTAATTCCTTTTTCGCTTTTAATTGAAGCTTAAATTCAGTAACATCAATTCAATAAATATGTCACAAAGAAATATAAGTTATTACTTATTATTTCGTTTTTATTTGGGAAAAAAATATTGCAACATGAAATAGAAAAATATTAGCATGTCATTCATCGTCAACCACAGCTTTCTTCCCCATAAACAAAGAAAAATAATCTCAAATCAATGGATTAAACTTATTAATCCAATTACAAATCCAGCTAGCACAAAGTTTTTCAAAAAAATTGTTTTTTCCCATATAATCTCTGTTGATTACAAGATTGAAGTTTGTTGTCTAAAGATCGACTATTGAATCAAAGTTGAAATCAAACCATCATATATCTTTGGAATTTAGGCAAAAGACAAGCCTAATTCCACTAACAAAACGTTAGTTATTCAAAACTATCCATCAAAAACTTAAGGTCAAGATACATAATTAATATATATAGACTATAATTATAAATAGCTGCAATTGTTCTCTTAACAAATTGCTCTCTTAACAGAAAATATTTTAAGAAAAAAATATAGATCTATGGCTGATCCGAAAATAGATAGAGCTTTTAATATAGAAGACACATATAGTGCTATGAAAGCTCAGATTTACGGCCTCACCAAACAGATCTAATTTTACTCCTCTTAGATCTACGTTTACAAGTTAAAGATTACTCCTTTTAACAAACAAATTACTAATTCAACAATAACAAATGTTATTATTATTATCCCATTTTAATAAAAAAAAACAAAGGTTATTACTTTTATCTCGTTTTTAATCCAAAAATTGCATAGCAAAAAAAGATTGAAAATGAGACAACCTCACCCAAAATCTGAATGATAAGTGACGATTTGAAAAGTTGGTTACTTACTTGGTTTCTTAATCAAATGATGAAGAATAAGCCCGAAATAAGAACTCAAGAAGAAAGGCCAGAGAGTGCTCTAATGGAGAACGGAAAGCCAGCGGGTGGTCGTTGTAACGACAATTTCAAAGGTTGCTTTCAGCCTTTCACGATCAAAGGATGAAGAAGATTAGAAGAAGCCTTAAGCAAGAAGAACGGCCGGTGAGCTCAAACGGCGGTTATCGGCGGCTGGGAAGCATTTTAGGTTTAGGTAGAAACGACAGAAGTATAAGGTTTAGAAATTTAGGGTTGTGTGTGGGGGGTTTTTATAGTAGGAGCTAGTGAACAAATTAAATTATATATATATATATATATATATATATATATATATATATATATATATATATATATATATACATAATTAAAAATGAAGTATAACCGGTCCGGTTCGGGTCATACTGTTTTTATGGATAAAACCGAAAATCGAATTGATTTCCGTTCGGTTTTTCTTCAATGAAAAAACCGATTGGAAAACCGCAGTTCATCATTTTCCAGTCCGGTTTATCCGGTTCAGTCGGTCAGTCCAGTTTTCCAATTTCGCTGTACACCCTTACCAACATTGGTTGTTGGGGGTTACGCTGATAAATACTACTACACCAGATCAGAATATTGATCCACCAAAATGCAGTGGGAGTATGGTTTAACCATTGACCCACTGTGATCATGCAGACTTTATAGTCTGCTGGGTGATTGATCACCTATGGTCATTTTAGGAAGTATGTATGAAATTCTGATAATAAGCGGTCCGTTTAATGCCATAAACCTATAAATGGAGTTTTGGTACTCCAATTCTATTCACAATCTTGTAGAACCACCTGAGTGTCTTAGGACCAGTGGGAGTAATTGGATCTACGTGAAAAAGAGTCGAATAAATGGGAAAGTTTATCTTTCAAACAAATTTAAGTGGTCTAAGGGTAATTCCCTGACAAGTAGAAAGTTAAACATGGGTGATGCCCTGAAACTTTCTCACCATTCATCCTTTCTTGATCCGTTGGAAAGCAGAAAGATTACCAGGGGTGATGCCCTGAAACTTTCTTGCCGTACAACGGAGCTTGAATTCATTCAGAACAGAATGGTTTTTTTGCTTAAAGCCAATTGCAGATTGACTGCTTATGCTTATATCCATCGGTGGATTAAAGCAAACCTTTAGGTCATTAAAAGCCACATGTTTGAAATATGTGGGCTTGACCAGAATATTGATGAGTCTTTTGTAGACCAGAGAATCAATATTGGTGAAGAGTAGACGTTAGTGTAAATGCAAGGTAACATTGCAACAATTGTGAACAACATGGGTGTGTTATCTGAAGTCAAGAACTTACGAGCCAAAGCTTCTCTGAATCAGAGAAGTGGACTATATTCTTAGAATTTTATTCGGTCGAATTCATGAGAAAAAGTTCTTTGGCAGTATCCCATTCATCTTATTGTTAAAATGATGATGCATTTTTTAATGGTAGATTCAACGAGAGGTTTCCTACCTAACCCCTCACGGAATAATTCTCTTAGTCTTCGGATATAGAGAAAATATGATAGATTCTCTTTTGGATAGAGAAAGTCAGGTTATTAAAAGTCAATAACAGCCGAATCTTGGATTCGGACGTGGAGTAGCAGTATAGTGCATCCTCAAATACCATAAAAGAACGAGGAGTAATATACGCCTATATTCAGGTGCATACCTGAGTATTGTTCACTACACTAATTCCCACTTATAGTCAGATTCAGGATGATCGTTAATTGATCTCGGGCTCAGTGTTTTCTCATAGTGATTGAGCTATAGTCTAGAGCAAGCCAGAACTGCCAATTTGACTCTGTTAGTCGAATACATAGCAGATTTCACAGCAGCTAAAGAGGCAATGTGGCTTGAGAAGTTCTTTGTTGGATCGGGAAGTGATTCCAAGTCTCGATGAGCCGATACCATTTTACTGTGAAAACAGTTGAAAGATAGCTAATGCAAATGATCTTCACAGTCATAAGGGGTCAAAAGCATATTGAGAGAGAGTACCACCTGATCAGACAGACCATGCAGAGAGGCGACGTTTCGATCCTAAAAGATCGCCTCGAGCCAACAACCTAGCTGATCAGTTTACCAAGTCGTGTGGCATATAATGTCACTGATAAGCGCCTGGCGGGTATGAAATTGGGAGATATGTCTCATCTGCTTTAGAGCAGGTGGGAGAATGTTGTGGATAGAAAGAATAAGGGTGTGTGCTCTAAAAACAATTGTTACTTGTCTCTACGGGAAAGTGGGAGATTGTTGGATGTAGACAATTGTTGCTTGTCTATACGGGCAAGTGGGAGATTGATAGAAGTAGCGCCCGAAAGACAATTTATGTAATTATTTTTATGATTAATAAATGACGGATTTATTCTCATCTTATTATTTGCTTTGTGCTTATATTTAATACACTGCTGAAAACCCCGAGTCGTATCATATGTAGCCATATAACTTAGTGTGTGTCACACGTGAGGATTAAGTTTATGGTGATACACTTGAACTATTAGTCCATGATGAACTTAATCAAAGTACGGGGTCTATTGATTAAACTACCATTAATGCGCCCAGAACACTTTAAGGTGTGACTGTCTTATCCAGACCGTCGATATGGTTATCTAAGTGGGGCATTCATATATGATGTAGTCATATAGGACTGGACCGATTTAGTCTGCATCTCTCATATAATTCCATGATTGAGAAACCTTATTAAATCACAAGATGGTCGTATATGGATTAACCTTAATCCTGAAGTGATTACATACGCCTGCTTGTTTCAAGATATGATTTGATGTGTTCGTTACGGATTGCTAAGAGGCGCGGTCCGAATCACTTTCACGTTGCCACTATTCTGGAATGAGTGAGGAGTGTGTGTCTCACAGATATGGAATCCATTCCTTCCTGCGGGAAGTAGAAAGAGAATCCCCTTATTTGTTTTTTTTTGAGAAAAAATCCCCTTATTTGTTGATCCTAGAAACTGATCGATCGGCCGAGTTCATATTGGTTATGAACTAATTGATCATTAGTGGGTTGATGGTAAATAAGGATAAGATGTAGTGAAGAAGGTTTGCGGAAATAATCCCGCTTCGCTATGGATAGTCTTGGAGGGTTAGTCTGTATGTAATGATTATATCAATGGACACTTATTGACTCGACGCTTTGAGAATAAGTTATATCTATAATCGATAGAGTTCAGTTTTGGATTTATGGTGGCATAATTCTGAAATTAATAAGTTGAGTAGAAATATTCTGTTCGATGAATGTTTTATTCAATTTATTGAGCTACTAGTTATAGGTCCATGGTCCCCAGGTTGGCTCCTAACACGCAAGTGAAGTCTCGTTTTGTGGAACCTCGAGAATAAATTAAATAGTTGTTTTATTTAATGAATATGCGAATTTTATTTATTTGGTAAATAATATGTAAAATAGAAAAGACATTTTCTACTATACTAATAGCAAAAATGGCGCCACATGTTGAGGAAATTAGGAAAAGAAATTTTCCAAGATTATGTCACATGTATAATTAATTATTTATTTATTTATTGAATAATTAATGGAAAAATAAGATTGATTTTATAATCATTATCTCATTTAAGGAGATTATCTCTTATTTTATTGCAAATATCTTTTCCATATGGAAAATGGTAATTGTATTGTGAAAAGGATAACTCTCTCTTGACTAGTTAATTTCCTATATAAAGAGAGTTCCTCCCAACACAATGACATACTACAATTTTTGCTTCACTTTTATAAAAAAGAAAAGAAAAATTAGTTTTTTGTTCTAGCCATTAGGAGAAGAAAAACTAAGGTTTTTTCATTAGCATATTCGAGGAGGTTTTACTACGATGATCGACGTGCACCAGTCGTCGCTTGGAAATACAATCCAGAAGACTGCGGTTTCTCTTTTGTCAATTGTGGCTCATTCTTCTGTTAGGTAAATCTTCAACTTTCCTGTAGTTAATTAATTTATTATGTGAATTAAATCATGGTAAAATCTCATGCGAATTTAATTCGTAGTTTCTGCTGTGCATGATCGAGTGTCTCGATCGGTGCTGTGAATCAGATCTGACGATCCAATTATGGATCGGATTTGGATTCGGGTTTTTGTATATCTAGCAAAGAGTCCCTCTATTATGTTTCTATTCCGTCTGCTAAGGAGGAATTGAAAGATGCTTATAGACAGGAAGAAGCTTTTTGGTTTCAAAAGTCCAGGATCTCTTAGCTTAAGTGTGGTGATAAAAATACTAAGTTCTTCCATGCTTCTGTTTCTTCTAGGAGAAGAAGAAATCATATTTCTTCTCTAAAAAAAGCAAATATAGATACTTGGTGTCAGTCTTTGGATGATATTACCCAAGAGTTTGTTTCTTATTATTCCTCTTTCTTTCACTCCTCAGGTAATTTTGCTAATCTTGAAGGGCATTTTGGCTATATGAATAGGAGAATCACCCATTAAAATGAATCAGACTTTGATGAGACCTATATTAGAAAAAGAACTCAAAGTTGCAGTTTTCAGCATGAAATCTCATTCTGCTCCTGGGCCAAATGGTATGACCCCTCTATTTTATAAAAACTTTTATCATCTTATCAAGGACGATCTTCTGGAAATGATGCAAAGCTTCCTCGTTTCTAGTAAAATGCTTAAAGAAGTAAATCATACTTGTATTTCCTTAATCCCTAAGAACCCCCACTCTTTTGAGGTCACTCATTTTAGACCTATCAATCTTTGCAATGTGTCTTATAGAATACTCTCTAAGATCTTGGCTAATAGATTGAACAAGGTTTTGCCTACTTGTATCAGTCCCTCTCAATCAGCTTTTTTGAGTGGTAGATACATCACTGATAACTTCATTTTGGAACATGAAATCTTTAATGTACTTATGCATGATAAATCTAGAAGATCCTAATTTTTGGCACTTAAATTAGACATGGCCAAAGCTTTTGATAGAATTGAGTGGCCTTTTATCAAGTTTGTCATGCTAAATTTAGGCTTTTGCAATGAGTGGGTGAACAGAATTCTTGAATGCATTTCCTCCACTTCATTTTCTTTCATTATCAATGGTTGTAGATCCGGTTTTATGAAACCTTCTAGAGGTATCCGGCAAGGGGTCCTTTATCTCCTTATATTTTCTTGCTATGTGCAGAAGGACTTAGCCTTCTTCTTCAAAGTGCTGAGAGTTCTGGTTCCATTCAGGATATTCAACTTGCAAGAAATTGCCCTTTTATTTCCCATTTATTCTTTGCAGATGATGGTCTTTTCTTGTGCAAGGATGATCCTGATCATGATGAAGTTTGTAGAATTACAAACACAAAATAAAATGCGGAATTATTATTGATCAAGTAAAAGTTACAAGTTAATTACAATGCAACAGATCATGGGGTATTTATAGCTTCATACACCTCATGGATCAGTTAGAAGTAAGTTACAAACGGTTATAACAACCTATAACAGAATAACCGCTTTCTAGTTTACATCATAATCGAAGTGATCGAGAGTCGGCTTGAGGCTTCCATATCGTCGCCAGGCTTATACAATCAAAGAGTTCTTTGGTGTCTTCATATCATCAACAGCTTGTGCACTCAGCATTCATTTCAGCCTATATACTGTAACACCCCTTCAAGCCGAGAGTGGTACATGAACAACTTGCACTTAGCATTCCTTTCAGGTACTTGAATTCTGGAAGATCTTTGAAAATCCCAATTAGTAGATAAGAGAAAATAGGTGCATCCAAGGCCTTGGTGAGGATGTCATCTATTTGTTCTTTTGTATTGACTGGAAGAAGTTTGATGAGCCTTGATTTGACTTTGTCTCTCACAACATGGCAGTTAATTTCAATATGTTTGGTTCTTTCATGACAGACAGGATTTTGATCAAAGTGCATTGCACTAGAATTGTCACAAAATAACACAGCAGGCAACTGAACTGGAAATTGTAAATCCTGTAGTTTATAGATAAGCCACTGGATTTCACAACTGAATTTGCCATGGCCCTATACTCAGCCTTTGATGAGCTTCTAGCAATTGTTGTTTGTTTCTTTGCTTTCCAAGAGATTGGAGCATCTCCTATAAACATCATATAACCTGATACAGATCTTATTGTTTCAGGATAACCAGCCCAATCACTATCTGTAGAACCCTTAAGTACAATATCATTGTCTGCTGGGATGAAGATTCCTTGGCCAGGATTGGTCTTCAAGTACCTCAACAATCTATATGCTGCCTTAATGTGATTTTCAGTAAGAGTGTCCAGAAATTGACTTATTTGTTGTACTGCAAAGGCAATATCTGGTCTGGTAAAAGAGAGGTAAATCAATTTACCCACTAGGGATCTGTATGCAGTGTTATCTTCTAAAAGTGGTGAATCACCATGTTGTAAAGTCTGCTTGGACTCCATGGGTGTCTTAGCAGGTTTGGCTCCCGAAAATTCATATTCTTCAAGGAGGTTAAGTGTGTATTTTCTTTGTGAAAGATATGCCTTTTGGACATCTAGCAGCCTCAATGCCTAGGAAATATCTCAATTTTCCAAGATATTTGATGGTGAACTGCTGGTGTAAAGCATCCTTAACTAGATGAATTAACTCTTCACTGGGGCTAGCAACTATGATGTCATCCACATATACCAATAAGGTAATGAATGACTGTCCTGACCCTTTTATGAATAGACTGTGGTCATGTTTGGATTGAATGAATCCTTGAGCAATGATTCAGTCAACTTACAATTCCATTGTCTGCTGGCTTGTTTAAGACCATATAATGATTCGGTGAGTTTACAGACTTGGTTTGGTTTAGTTGCTAATGACGGTCAAATTATACCCGTAAAAGTCATCAACGTTGACCTTAAATCGAGATTAATAATATGTATTTTATATTAAATCACATGTTTATATTGATTATTTAATGTTATGTGATTTATAAGATATAATTTGGTATTTATCCATTTATAAGATATAATTTGGTGTTTATCCGTTTTTATTATATAAATTGGTATTTATCCGTTTTATTTAAATATGATTTATTTTGGGATGAATATCTATTTTTGCAGATTTGGATAATTATGGAGGGTAAATACAAATGGAAGAATTAAATTTCAAGATAAATCAAAGGAAATTCAAGATAGAGATCGGATAAGCACGAAAAGAGGAGTAAAGCATGACAAGAGCAAGCGAGCCAATCCGAAACTTGGATGGATAAATGCGGCGGCTCTCCAATGTGCTTGGGCGCTTTTTGCATTTTATTTTGGAGATCGGCCGAGAGTTATCTCTTATTTGTTTTGATATTTTGATGTATATCTCTTAATTAGCTTGAACTCCTATAAATAAAGGCATACATTACACACGCCATACACACTTCTTTACACAATACATTTTTTACACTTCTCAGTTTATAATAAAATCTTCAGTTTTTCTTAGAGCAGTTATTATGCAAGTTCTGCAATAATGTAAGTTCTTGTATTTATTTGTTATTAGTTCTTTGTAATTAAGTCCCCAATTATTGTTTATTGTTTGAGGTTGTTCGTTCTTCACCGAACGATGTAGATCTAAGGATACGATATATGAGGCGTTAGGGATTCCTTGTCTATAAGGATCCACACACCCATCTCTGTTATCCGGTGACCTATAGATGACTTTGGTATGATCGACAACCGTGTTTTTAGTAGATCTATATAATTGCTTTATGAATCTCTATGTTATCCGTTACGTATGTATGTAAACGCCGAGATTTAGGTTGTCGCCACGCCAATCTAGCCACGCCTTTATGGTGTGATTGTCCACCTAGAATTTCTTATCTTAGTAGGTATGGCTACGGCTACGTTGCTCGTCTGGTTTAATTAGCGTATGATAAGGAAATACCAATATAGTACTCCTAGGTCGGCTCATGAATTGATCTTCCGGGAATTTCAAATGAGATCTAGATCTGCTCAGACAGGGAATTGTGCACACCTAGTTATACGTAAATCGTAGATTAACATGATACCTAAAAAGTTAGTGTTAATGGGACGGAGACTGATGCGATCGCTTAGGAAGTACGCCTGAACAAAGGAATGTTGCCTAGGTGAGGAATACGGTTAATATCGGCATCCCTAGTTTTGTAAGCGTGCAAGTCATATGAGATGGAGGCCTAAAAAGCGAAGTCACGTGATGTAGCATAGTGATCTGGATGGCCTACCCGGAGCTAGATCTAGTTTAGGGGATGACTCCCGTAGCCACTATAAAAGAAATACGAATCGGATTAATAGTTGTCGAATATCGCTTAATTATATAGAATCTCTAGATCCAAACGATAACATAATAATTGGGGAGGTTAATTACGGTGTTTATGTGTTGTGTCATGTCAAGTCCTTTATATTTCTTGTCTTTCGTTGGTCGTAGACCGCCTTTGTGTCCTTGACATGAATAATTAATTGTTTATATATAAATGACCCACAATTGGTTCCCTGTGGGATAGACCTTAATTCGCTATAGCTATACTATGATGGACCTAGTCCTCTTGCTAGTATTGGTTTATGGTGGTCAAGTATTTTAATTTCACTTGATCTTCGTCATCAAGTTTTTGGCGCCGTTGCCGGGGAACCAACGGTCAATTTTATATATAAATATTTTTTTATTCATGTCGAGTTTTCTGTTTTAGAGTCTGTTTTTATGTTTTTGAGTCCCTCTGGTTGTCTGCTCTGTGTAAAAATTCCGAATGAATACCGCAATTTGGTTTCGCTCCCGCCGATCGCTTCGCCTCTCATTGCCAATGAGCTCGCCTCTCATTTGCCCGTGAGCCTGGTTCTATTTTATGGAATTTCACGTGTCTGTTTATCTCCGTGTGTTTAATCCGTAGGTTTGATAGCAGCATGTGAAACCATGTGAAAATCAGTCTACGGTTCGTTTTGTTTTTCTTCTGTTTGCAGAAACCAGGGAAGCAATAATCTGAGTCAGTAATTTTTCATGGGCGCTGAGAAATAACCCAGCGACATGTGGAGCTACGAATCTACGATGGGAAAAGTGATGGAAGCAACACCTTTAAATCACCAAAATGGCTCCGGAATTTTTTTTTAATGTTCGAATTATTCGTGGTACAATGTTGAAGGCAAGGTACACCCTTTTTGCTTATGATTTACTATCTTTTGGTCTTATGAGCATAAGTTAGCCTATACATGAACCTGAGTATGAATCTTAGCCCGGAGTTGGTTTGTGAGATTTATTTTATTAGTGTCGAAGGTTCTGCCCCAAATCTGTCTCATCTAGAGGGTGTAAGGAAACATGTAGTAGTTGAAGGAAGCAGTGAATAAAGAGTTCCTCGTAGTTCTGTCAAAATCTCATTGTCCTATGCAAGAGATTGCTTCTACTGGCCATGGAAGCAACAATTTGTGTAGTTTTAAGAATTTTCAATCTAAAGAAGACGTTGAGTTTTGAGAGAGCATAATGAAGCAGCATTATAGAGGATGTGATTAAAATAGGTCCTTAGGACTAAATCTCCTTAGAATTCACTCATTCCTAAAACGAGAGCCGAGGTAAGAGCTTTGTATAAATGGTATGGATAGATGTCGTTTCCTAGGTCTCACAACCAAGGGAAGGGTATTAATCCGCAAAAGCGACGAGCCCACCTCTTATAGTGCTCAAAGGGTCAAAGTCTGGCGAACTATGAAGGATGACTGACAAGGATACTTTTTGGAAAGTCGAGCTGAGGACTTTAAACTCAGAACTACTTCCTTAAAACCCTTAGGATTTCTTTTTAGGATTTTAGGTTTTGTTTTCTTTGAGTCAAATAAGAGTAACGTGACATATGTTGAGGTTTTTTATTTTGCCGTGTTCCGATGGCCATTAGGCTAAGGATGTGCAAAACTTTTTTACTCAATATAGGCTACGTGAAATAGAGTTTCTTAGGAGAGTCGAGAAATTGCTAAAGAAAAGGAAATTTAGCAATCAACCTTAAGATGGAAGCATTAAGAGAGCTTGAGAATTACCAAAACGTAATGAGAGAATGATTGGTGCGAACAAGAACAATTTTGGTCAACTTCCAAAACTTTTTAGAATGGCGATCCGAGTGAAAATCCAAAGTTGTGTGCAATTCGTTCTGCAACTACCCTTATCCTTTCCTTTATACCTTTTCACCCTTCAACCTTTTCTATTCTCTCACCAATCTGCCCCTCTCTTTCTTTCTATCTATTTCACTCTCCTACCCTAACCCAATCCCTTAACCAATTTTCAACCCACCCAAAACACAATTTCTTACCCACCCTTATATTTTCTTACCATCCTTATATATATCTTTTTCTAAACCCATCTTACTCTCAACCTCCATTTTGTTTACAAAAAACCTTGTGTTGCGGAATTAGAAATATTGCTAAGTTTTAATGATTATCTTTTTGGTTTTCATGATCTTAGTTGGGGTACGTGTAGCTCTGACCCTAGCTAGATTTTAAAAGTTGTTTGGTTCGATCAAAATACAACTTATCTTTATACCGGAAGTTTTAAATTTCACACTTTTACGCCTATCCCGGCATTTCGAGATGATGAGTTTTGTTCTAAAATATCACACCGATCTGACCTTGTTGATGACGGTTTGACTTTTACGTGATACATTGGGTTATTAGTAATTTCGAGGAGAAGCTACATCTCCCTAAGTTGTTGATATCCAATCCAAGCGTGAATAGTCTGCGCTCAGTATCTGATCTTATCTTCTACCAATAGGTCACATTGAATCTGTTATACCTTACCAGGTTGCTCTGGATTGAATAGTTGATCCAATCAGCCTCATGTTCTCCCACATGGGGTAATGCATTTTGATCTTTGTCTTCTCCACCCGGTTTTAAGAATATTTAAGCGGTGGAGATTATAGATGAAGATTACCATCTTTAGTTGCTTGTTTATATTTCTTTCTATTTAGTATTTTTCTTTTTGCGTCTGAACGAGTAGTTTTAACTCTTTGGTTTTCCTTGTCAGTGGTTGTATGGAATAAAGTGGCTTAATTTGTTTTTGGATATTTTATATCTAATTACTGCCACATTATTTTATAACTTCCATTGACATGTTATTAACGATTTCGTGGATTTTCTATTTGGTTTGCTTAAACAGGTTTTCACTTGCTTCTCCACGACGTGCTTGGATTACTCCGATGTTCTGCATCTACTTGAGAGCCGTTTCCAGAGCTAAGTCTTTTTCTTAAATTCTCATTTTTATTTGTCATTGGGGACAATTCCAAGTTTAAGTGGGGGGTAGGAGACTTAGCTATGATATGTTATAATTGAAAATTGAATGAAACGGTGAAAAATGAAAAAAAAAATTGAATAAATGCCATATTATTTATCTCGTACCCTTAGAATTGTGAGTTCCTAGCTAAGAATTGATAGGGAAGGAACCAAGTTTCATGAGTACGTGATTATTTTATACTTACGTGAATGAAAATTTAAGGATATTCATGCCGATTGTTGCGTAGATGATTGGTTATGCAGACCTAGAGTCGATATTTATCTGCTGATGTATTCTTATCTTCTAGCCATCAAAGCGGAGTAATAAGCTTGAGATTTATCTGTGTTTTGACAATGCGTTAAACACTGGGCTTGTAGTAACATTACCAAAGTAGCCCCGCGCTTGTGGTAATATTCATGTTATTGACCAATCCGTGAAAGGGGATTCTTGCAATGCATAATTTACTTTTAAAGCAAGTTTCTTTCTTGAGATGTGTTAATGCTTGAAAATATGAAAATGTGAAAAAAATTCAATTTTTAAGAGGCTTCGAGTATTTTTCTCGGTCTCCAAGTCCAAAAACCTTATGGATAACACTCTTGTTTATTGCACCATGTCTTTACCCATTGCGAGGCTTAAGAAGTGGGAATGCTGAAGTTGGTAGGTTGAGACTGCAAAGTTGGCATAAACTTTAATCTTGCCACGAATATATAAAACTTAATGCACATGGACACATCACTTCGATTCATAGCGAGTAGTGAATAATGGGTACCTTATGAGCATGAGTGGTATGAGTTGACACGAGTTTCTTGCGTAAGTATGAGTTGACCACGGGAAATGTTGTCTTGGGGAATGACTTAGTGATGCTTTGTTCGGGACGATCAAAGTCTAAATGGGGGGTAGTTGATGACGGTCAAATTATACCCGTAAAAGTCATCAACGTTGACCTTAAATCGAGATTAATACTATATATTTTATATTAAATCACATGTTTATATTGATTATTTAATGTTATGTGATTTATAAGATATAATTTGGTATTTATCCATTTATAAGATATAATTTGGTGTTTATCCGTTTTTATTATATAAATTGGTATTTATCCGTTTTTATTATATTTATCCGTTTTATTTAAATATGATTTATTTTGGGATGAATATCTATTTTGCAGATTTGGATAATTATGGAGGATAAATACAAATGGAAGAATTAAATCTCAAGATAAATCAAAGGAAATTCAAGATAGAGATCGGATAAGCACGAAAAGAGGAGTAAAGCATGACAAGAGCAAGCGAGCCAATCCGAAACTTGGATGGATAAATGCGGCGGCTCTCCAATGTGCTTGGGGCGCATTTTGCATTTTATTTTGGAGATTGGCCGATAGTTATCTCTTATTTGTTTTGATATTTTGATGTATATCTCTTAATTAGCTTGAACTCCTATAAATAAAGGCATACATTACACACGCCATACACACTTCTTTACACAATACATTTTTTACACTTCTCAGTTTATAATAAAGTCTTCGGTTTTTCTTAGAGCAGTTATTATGCAAGTTCTGCAATAATGTAAGTTCTTGTATTTATTTGTTCTTAGTTCTTTGTAATTAAGTCCCCAATTATTGTTTATTGTTTGAGGTTGTTCGTTCTTCACCGAACGATGTAGATCTAAGGATACGATATGAGGCAGTGGGGATTCCTTGTCTATAAGGATCCACACGCCCAGATCTGTTATCCGGTGACCTATAGATGACTTTGGTATGATCGACAACCGTGTTTTTAGTAGATCTATATAATTGCTTTATGAATCTCTATGTTATCCGTTACGTATGTAGAAACGCTAAGATTTAGGTTTTCGCCGTGTCAATCTAGCCACGTCTTTATGGTGTGATTGTCCACCTAGAATTTCTTATCTTAGTAGGTATGGCTACGGCTACGTTGCTCGTCTGGTTTTAATTAGCGTATGATTAGGAAATACTAATATAGTACTCCTAGGTCGGCTCATGAATTGATCTTCCGGGACTTTCAGCGAGATCTAGATCTGTTCTGTATTAGGGAATTGTGCACACCTAGTTATACGTAAATCGTAGATTAACATGATACCTGTAAAGTTAGTGTTAATGGGACAGAGACTGATGCGATCGCTTAGGAAGTATGCCTGAACAAAGGAATGTTGCCTAGGTGAGGAATACGGTTAATATCGGCATCCTTAGTTTTGTAAGCGTGCAAGTCATATGAGATGGAGGCCTAAAAAGCGAAGTCACGTGATGTAGCATAGTGATCTGGATGGCCTACCCGGAGCTAGATCTAGTTTAGGGGATGACTCCCGTAGCCACTATAAAAGAAATATGAATCGGATTAATAGTTGTCGAATATCGCTTAATTATATAGAATCTCTAGATCCAAACGATAACATAATAATTGGGGAGGTTAATTACGGTGTTTATGTGTTGTGTCGTGTCAAGTCCTTTATCTTTCTTGTCTTTCGTTGGTCGTAGACCGCCTTTGTGTCCTTGACATGAATAATTAATTGTTTATATATAAATGACCCACAATTGGTTCCCTGTGGGCCTTGATTCGCTATAGCTATACTACGATGGACCTAGTCCTCTTGCTAGTATTGGTTTATGGTGGTCAAGTATTTTAATTTCACTTGATCTTCGTCATTAGTTGCTGCACAACCTTGGGGTAACAACATGTATACTTCTTTATGTAGATCTCCATATAGAAAGGCAGTATTGACATCCATCTAATGTAGATGCCAATTATTGACTGCTGCTGCTGCTGCTGCAAGTAATCATCTGATAGTAGTGATCTTGACAACAGGGGAAAAGGTTTCTTGATAATCAATCCCATATGTCTGAGTGTAGCCTTTTGCTACTAATCTATCTTTGTATCTCTCTACTGGTCCATCAGGATTGTGTTTGATTCTGTACACCCATTTTCACCCTATGGGTTTCTTGCTTAGGCGCAGATCGACTATTTCCCATGTGTGAGTATTTTGTAAGGCTTCAATTTCTTTGTTCATTGCCTCTTTCCATTCAACATGCTTGATAACTTGATTGTAGGTCTTAGGCCCTTTAACAACATCAATATCATTGATGAATCTGGCATAGTTTGCTGAGAGGTTGTCCAGACTCATTACTACACTCAGCAAATATGGAGTCTGCTGAACATTATGAGCACCCCTTGATAAAAGGTTGGTGATTTCCTTATTCTCGTGGACCTTCTTAGTTGTGTGGGTTCAGGTGCCTGATTTACTGGTTCATGCCTTTCATTGGATGTATCAGCTGATGTTTATCCCAATGCTGGTTGGTCTCCTGAACTCATTCAGCAGGTCATCAAAATTGTCCATTACTGGCAAAGGAACATGCATGTCAGCAAGATATCTAGGCTTTCCCAACACCTGCTGATGGAATTGAGTATTTCTTTGTTGGTAATATCTAAGAGAATAGCACCATTGGAGGTGGTTGAATTCCCAAGATGATACAAGTCCTACATCTTGAGTCAAATTTGGTCCTATACCGCTGAAGTGTGCATGAAAAAACTAAGCAACCAAAAACTTTAAACACAGAATAGTCTAGTTTGGTGCCATAAAGAACTTCATGTGGAGTGCTTTCTTTCAGCAGTGGTGTGTGTGTCGCTTTAATCAACTTTACAGCATGTAAAAGACAAAAACCCCAATATTCAATTGGTAGGTTACTCTGGTACCTCAAACCTCTTGCAACATTCATCAGATGTTGATGTTTTCTTTCATAAATACCATTTTACTCAAGTGTACTTACACAAGATGTCTGATGTATGATACCCCGTTGAGCATAAAAGTCAGTAAGTTGGAATTCTGCACCATTGTCAGTTCTAATTATTTTAATAATTTTATGAAACTGAGTAGAAACATATTTGACAAAAGATTTAACAAAGTCAGAAGTTTCAGATTTATGCCTCATAAGAATAACCCAAGTAAGGGGCCGTTTGGTAAATCTGAAGTCTGAAATCTGAAGTATGAATAATTTAAGTAACTGATTATTTTAAGTGCTGAAGGTGATTAGATTGTTTGATAACACGATGAATCTGTAAACTAAAAATGATTTATTTTTCTGAAAGTTTATCCATGCATGTTTTGAATGAAAAAAAAAATGCTACAAAGATTAATTTCATCTAACTTTAGTCAATTTAAAAACAAAAACAAAAAATTTAGTCAATTTGGTGAGGAATTACATTTAAAATCTCATTATATTATATTTTATGAGAATTGAAAGGATATCTACATATATTCGAAAACATTACAATGATATCTACATATAAAATTTAGGAAAAAGTTATAAAAAAATTAGACAAAGTTATTACTAATTTATCGAACTTCAATTCAGATATTATTATTATACTTCAATTAATAGTTCTAACACTTTAAAATATAAGAATAAAATATCAATGGAATGCTTTATTATTTTTTTGAAAGTGGAATGTGTTATACTACGAGACTAGAAAAGAAAAGGTTAAGATAAATAAATAAATGGGAAAGAAGAAACGTGGGTCATATACATGCAGCACATTTTTCGGGCGTAGAAGCGAGCATTTTTAAGCGATAAGTGGTAGCTGGACCACTGAAAACTTAAAGAATAAATTTGGGTAATTTTCAGATCATCTAAAATAAATAAGTGGTTTGGAAAAATGTTATCAAACATCTCTTAATGCAACCACCTCTTAAATTTTTTAGAATAAGGGCTTAATCTGGTTAACAAACAGCCTCTAAATCTAGAAAAATCATCTACAACAGTTAGAAAACATTGTTGTCCATTTACAGTATGTTGTCTCAAGGGACCCCAAATGTCCATATGAACAAGGTCAAAAACAACATTTAAAGCAGTAGTACTTTAAGGAAAATGATTTTTCTTCACTTTAGCCATATGACAGACATAACAAAGACCCTGATTACAAAATTTGACATCAGCAGACTGGGAACTATTTTTCGAAAATTGAATAAAATATTTGGGAAGATTCAATTTCCTATAACTACTCCTTCTCTAATTCCCTTTATTTACGTTTTGGTTGTAACCGCGTTTATGGAAAAAATCCAAGCATAATTATAAAATAGGGGTATTATCGGAACTCTAAATTAATTTTGTCCTTATTAATCATGTGTGTACTTCTACCCTGATTTATTAGTAAATGTGTCCTTCTTGGCAAAAATCTATAAAAAAATTTCATTTCAGAAAACAAAAACCATTTCTACAAACCATTCGTAAACATTTCACATTATCGTCTTCTTCTTCACCATATTATTCTTCATCACCTTAACACATCAAAACAATTTCATAAAAACAAAAAAAAATGAATCTCTATTCATCTTCACATACAAACCTTCAAGAAAATCAAGTAAAATCTACTCAATCCATTCCTCCCCAAACGCATTCTAATGAAGAAGTTGATGGAATATCAATTGAAGGCATATCATTTTCAAGTCAAATGGAAGCACAAATGCAATCAAAATTGGTAGTGTTTTGATGTTTTAAACACTAGTTTTCATCATTAATACTTGAAATTTGTGAATGGAATACCCTATTATACACCTAATAACATGTAACACCGTGATTTGGGTGAATTTTTTTTTAGTATTTTGCGTCTTCTGATTGATTATAGGGTTTTTCCGGCTTTCTGTTATGTTTTGTAGCGTCCTCGAACACTCTGTTGCACTAACGTCACCGGGCCCGATATTTGGGATTCCATGAGTTCAGTGTTTGAAAAGCCTTTAAATAGATCTTTGAAAAACACTGATCTCCTTGATGCCATAAACCATATATGAACAAGTCCTGATACAAAGAACTCTGTTCTGATACCCATTGTTGGTCCGAGAGAAAGGCAGAACAAGGGTCAGAGGGGGGGGGGGGGTGGATAACCTTGTTCATGGATTTAAAACTTCTTTTTTAACCGCGTTTGCAGCGGAATATGCCTTTCTAAAATTTGTTTTTCAAAGATGAATATGCACACACAATCAGAAATAAAAGTATGGAAATAAAGTGCGGAAAATAAAGTGCGTAAAATATAAAGAACACGAAGGTTATAGAGGTTCGAGGTTGTGTAATACTCCAATCCTCTTTTCTCTTGTGATGATCGGAGGAATTCACTATCGTAGATTTTACACCAATACAATAGAGCGACAATCCTTCACAACACCGATTTGCTTCACTGTCCAGAGTAACCACTCCCTGGCAATTCACAATTGCTTCAACAGTTCCACTTTCTGATGTTCCTTTAGATGACCCTTCAACAGCTATCACAAAGCGGAATGCTTCTTAACTGATCAGATGAATCTCTAGATGAGAATTACAAGATGTGAATCAAAGTTTCATGATTTCCAAGTTCAGACTTGATGATTTCATTGAAGTCCTTAGGATTCTGATACTTGGGTTTACTGGATAATGCTTTGAATTTCAGAGTGTGAGAAGGCATTTTGATCAGATTTTCAACATGTTGATTGCTCGTGTTCTTGTTATTTTCTTTTGTCCAAGCCTTCTATTTATATCCTTCAATCCTTGAATTTTGAATTTCCGTCCGTTGATGAATCAACCTTGGAATTTATTCCTTGATTCGTCCTGATTTTATTCCTATAATTTGTGCAATATTTGTCTCTGAACTTATTTTGCAGTGTCCCCCATGATATGCGTCCTTGATTTCCTCTAAATTTATTTCTTGATTTCGAACATGTGTTTTTCCTGATTCTTGCTCATCAGTAGACTTAGTCAGTTGTGTACTCAGTTGTCATCTTTTTACTTGGATGACTCATGACGGAGATCGGACTAGCCTCGGCCACGTGTCACCTGTAAGTGACTAAGTAAGGAATAAGAGTATACAAAAGGTGAATATTTAAGGGCCAGGAGGCCTAGCTAATGCTCAATCATAATACATTTATTCCCAAGGGGAGATCTATCTAGTCTGCCGAGCTCATTTCACAGCCCACCGCAGGTCGGTCAGGGTACTATGAGACTAGAGCAACGCAGCTCAGGCGATGATATCGCTTGAGGCTCTCTACAGGTCGGATAGATTTGAGTATGAAATTATCCCACGTGGGTAATATACACGATATACAAGGAAAGAATCCCTTACGGTGACAACTCTGATCCTGTTATTTAAACTTGTATAATTATCTCCTAGAATCACAGGAATTAACACGTAAGTATCCGAAATCGGTTACGAAACAGAGTCCTTGAAGGATAGGAAATAATTACCTCCTAGGGCACAAATGCTCCATATAAAAACAATCCTAAGAACTACGACAGACATGATTCTGGAATAATTCCAGGATACTTAGGCAAATTAAGGGCAAGAACTCTCAGGCTCAGTCTAAATCACATGCAAACACCCCTCGTTTCATACTATTATAAAGCTTTTCGGATCTTAATTTGTTGTCTCAATAGGATTTCAACCCATTAAATCAATCAGACGAATCCAGCATCGTCAACTGATGACGGTAAAAATAGTCTATCCTGTGGCATCAACATTCTATCCATTATGAGCTAAAAATAGTAGTTTCGACCTATAAATATGAACCATTTGAGTTGAATATCATATGTCGGGCTCGTGAGTTGAGAAATCTACACTTAGCATTTATTTTCCCTATTTCGATATTATTTCGGGTATTATTTGATGATTTTCAGGATACAAAATATTGAGCTGAGCAACCAGGACGAATCTGGAGTGGACTGAACGAAAAGAATGGGCCTAGGGTATTCCAAAACATTCCAAGTTAAGTCGGCTGAAGAAAAAGGACAAAAATACCCTCGGTAACCCGGGAGGCGGTGCCGACTTACCGAGCATCGAGAATCTTCAGAAACGCGTTTTCTTGGATGATAGGTAGAACTAGATGTTCCTAAGTCGTTTTAAATAGCTATAAATAAGAGGCTTCGCCTCAGAACAAAAGTGTACAATTTTCAAGACAAGTGTTATGCAATAAAAGTTCTTTGTTCATTATTTTATTTATTTTATGAGTTCTGGTCAGAGAGACGACGGAGTCGCCGCCTAGGGAGAGATCCGAAGGAGATCTACACTCATCTTCGAGGGTATGGTTTTCTGTCTTTTCCAAGATGTAAATCTATCGTTGTTTAATTCGACTAGTATGTTTTAATTGCTTATTTAGTTTAATTATGTAGTAGTTAGTTTATTTTACCCCATGTGTCATAGATCTGATTCGTTGGTGAAGAAATCATGGAATAGTAGTTGCGTTCTTCAGATCTGCGACGTTCTATATCGCTAGATCTGAATACCTATTAAATTACTAATTCATGATAATCGGTGCCAGATACGTTGATCGATAGATTTAATTTACATGTTTTTAGCCTGATCAACTATTTGCATGTTATCGTAACTAGAATGAAATACGAATAGTGAAGTGCTATGTTTGGACATTATCTAGAATGGACCCTAGGAACGTGCTGATCAATGTCGACAGCTGTCAATGCGGGTTTGCGGTATGAGTTAGCGCTCAATATCGACAGCTCTAGTTCTTTATGCGTATGGGCTATTACGGACCAATTAAGGAGGGTAGCTTGCATATAGATTGTCTACTACCATTGTCGGAGTAGATAGGGTTAGGAGTTGTACCCGTAGCTGAACATTGAATAAATTAACCAATGGGGAGGACTGTTGCATGTGTGGGGGGAATAACTAATTACTCATAATTGAACTAATACAATAGAAACTCTAGTCTGCTTCTATGAACTTGCATAATCTTGCTAGTTGATTGTTACCAAATTTACTACGGTCTATATTATAGTTGGTTGTAGACCATTATCGTGACAAGCTCAATCTTGATAATTAGACGTTCTTACGAGTCTCTGTGGGATCGACCTTGATTTCCCAGTACTCTACTACGATAGACCTAGTCCTATTTCTAGTAAGTGCTTTGCACGCGATCAAGATTTTTGGCGCCGTTGCCGGGGACTCGTGTCAAGAATATTTTTTTTATTTAAGATTGAGTTTTATGTATATATTTCAGTATGTTTAATCGAGTCCGTTTTATATTCTGTTTATACTGGAGTCGTACAGAGTCAGTTCTGTTAAAATCTGGAAAAAAAATAGCATCCGGTTTACCGATGGTCTACCGCGGTAAACCGAGGGTCCAATTTTGGCAGAATCATTTCTGTTAGTTTTGGGTCAAGTCAGTAGTCAAAGTATGTATTTTTGAGTCTGCCAGGCGTGTGTAATAGCCGCCGAGGCAAGTCACTAACCTTTTTATTTTCCTTTTGTGTCTTATAGTACGCTACACGAAGTTCAGCACCCAAACTCGTGAGATTCATACCTGAGATTGAAAAGTTTGCTAGACAAAAGAGAAAGGAAACTCGAGAGAGATCTGTTAGGCTGGCGAACGACGTGATTTCACATGAAGGAGATCACAGCGAGAGGGAAGAAGAGATTCCACCTTTGGAAGATACAGAAATCAACATGGCACAAAACGGACAGAACGGACAGAATGGAGCAGGAGTTGTGGTACAAGAAGATATGAGAACTCTACAGAGCTATGCAATGCCAACGATTGAGCAATTCATGCCAGAAATTGTTCAGCCTGAGAACGCAGCTGAGGTATTTCATCCGAAACCAAATGTGATACAAATGGTGACCAACTATACTACCTTTCATGGAGTGAATGAAGATCCTAGTGTACACATCACCAACTTTCTGGAAATAGGCAGCACGGTTAATCCAGCAGGAGTACTTGAAGACAACATCAAGTTGAAATTGTTTCCATTCACTCTGAAAGACAAGGCAAAGATATGGTTATTGTCTCTAGCACCTGGGCCGATCCAAACTTTGACCGATCTGTTGCAGAAGTTTATGAATAAGTACTGCCCACTTGGGAAGTCACTACAGATGAGACAAGAGATTATGAACTTCAAGCAGAAACCCACTGAAACCTTTCAAGAAGGTTGGGAAAGATTTAAGGAAGCACATAGTAGATGCCCTCACCATGATATCACTTTGCCCGTACGAATGGATAGTTTTTATCACGGATTGCGGCCAAGTGAACAAATGAGAGTTGATGCATCAAGCAACGGATGTTTGCGTTGCTATCACCTGAAGAGGCCGAAGAGAAATTGGAGCAAATCGCATTGACAAGTCAATGGGGAACACATCAAGTTGAAACAGCCAAGGTAGCTGAAGGCGTATTTGGAGAATATACTTCTCAAAAGATCTTATATCAACTAATGGCGATGAATGAGAAGATAGATGGCATGCAAGATCGCATAGCCAAGGTTGAGAAAGTTCAGAAATTGAAGCAACCAACACTGAGGACGTGAACTATATAGGGAGGCAAGGAAATCCTTATGGGGTTGGATATCACCTAGCTTCTCATGATCACCCTGGTTTTAGATTGAGTGACCCTACTGGGGGTTTTTGACAAAGTGATTCTAATGGTGGTGAGAGACCGAGACAAGCTGGTGGATTCATGCCTCAATTCAACATGTCTGATGGTTGGGAAGCAGCCATGGATAAAATGAGCTCAACTGTGACCGACACGGTCAATCAACTTACGAAATCCATGACTGAGCTAAATACAAACTTCACCACATATTGTCAGAAGAATGATACAAGACTGACCAATCAAGAAGCATTAGTGCAGAATCTATCGCACCAACTGGGACAGATTGCAGAACAAGTGTCAGCCCGTCCTCCGAGAGGATTGCCAAGTAATACTGAGAAGAATTCGAAGGATGTGAATGCAATCATGACTAGAAGCAAAAAGGAACTACCTGGACCAGTTATACCAACTATCCAGGAAGAATCAGAAAGTAGTCAACAGCAGAACGCAGCAGAATCTGGAGAAAAATAGGGGCCGGTAAACCGGGGCACTACGCCGGTAAACCGGGAGTCTGAAAAATCAGCAAACAAGCAGGCAGAGCAGCAACAGTCAGCAGGTAAGTCTTCACGAACTGTAACTATTAATCCTAATAGTTTACCCTATCCCCCTAGAAAATATAAGCCAAATAATGATGATGCACGTTATAAAAAGTTTATAGAGATGTTTAAAAAGTTGCAAGTGAATATACCTTTGGTAGAAGCTCTGGCCGGAATGCCAGAGTATGCAAAATTCTTTAAAGAAGAAATCTCTACCAAAAAGAAGTTATTAGACCTTGAGACTATATGCCTTAACGAGGAATGCTCAGCAGTTTTGCAACACAAACTGCCTCCTAAGTGTAAAGATCCTGGGAGTTTCCTCATACCCGGCACGATTGGAGGAGTATGCCTAAACAAAGCATTGTGTGATCTTGGAGCCAGTGTCAATCTAGTACCACTCTCCATCTTTTATAAGTTAGGCTTGAAAGAATTAAATGAAACATCTATAACCCTTCAATTAGCAGATAGGTCAATGAAGCAACTGTGTGGAGTGGTGGAGGATGTTTTGGTGAAATTTGATAAGTTTGTATTCCCTGTAGACTTTGTGGTGCTAGACATGGAAGCTAACCACGATGTTCCACTAATCTTAGGAAGACCATTCCTAGCAACGAGCAAAAAATTGATAGATGTTCATAAGGCTGAGCTGATTTTGAGAGTGAATGAGGACAAAGTAGTATTCAATGTAATGAATTCAATGAAGTATACACAAGATGAAGGAGAAGCATGCTACATGCTAGATGCCATAGAAGAACTTGTGTTGGAATTATATCAGCAAGTGGCACTAGATCCTGAAGTAGCAGAGACTTTGCTCCTGAAGTATGAGGAAAGTTATGAGGAAACCCGGCCTGGGTGTAGTGAAGGTCAAGTGCGAGAAATAGAGCCTATATCTTCCGTGGATTTAGGAGGAACCATTCATAGACCTTTGTGGCATAAGTTCTTTGACTTACAATTGACTGGTAAGTTGTTAAGATGATCATTAGAGGAGCCACGGAACTTAATGTTAAAACCTTTGCCTTCTCACCTGAAGTACGTGTACTTACAAGATGATTCTCTCCCCCTTATAATTTCATCATGATTATCACCTTTAGAGAAGGTGAAACTTTTAAGAGTACTGAGAGAGCATAAGGGAGCGTTTGGATGGACGATTGAAGATATTAGAGGAATAAGCCCATCAGTGTGCATGCATAAGATCTCTCTGGACCCTAAAAAGAAAGCGGTAGCACAACCTCAAAGGAGGTTGACGCCACAACTGAAGGATGTTATTAAGGAAGAGATGATAAAGATGTTGGAGATGGGAATCATTTTCTCAATTGCAGACAGTGAGTGAGTGAGCCCGATTCGTGTGGTGCCTAAGAAAGGAGGATTCACTGTCCAACCTAATGAGTTTGATGAATTAATCCCTGTGAGACTAATTACTGGACATCGAGTTTGAATACACTTTAGGAAACTGAATGATGCAACTGGCAAAGATCATTTTCCCCTACCTTTCATTGATCAGATGTTGGAAAGATTAAGCGGTCATGCATTTTATTGTTTCTTAGATGGATATTCTGGTTACTATCAGATCCATATTGCCCCCGAGGACTGAGAGAAGACAACTTTCACATGTCCCTATGGAACCTTTACGTACAATCGCATGCCTTTTGGGTTATGTAATGCACCAACAACTTTCCAAAGGTGCATGATGTCATTATTTGAGGACATGGTGGATGATTTTCTGGAGATTTTCATGGATGACTTCTCTGTATTTGGAGATAGCTTTCATAAATGCTTGGAAAATTTGAGTAAAGTACTAAAGAGATGTGAAGAGACCTTGTACTTAACTGGGAAAAATACCATTTCATGGTTATAGAAGGAACAGTGTTGGGTCATAGGATTTCAAAGAAAAGAATGGAAGTTGATAGAACAAAGATAGAGGTAATAGAGAAGTTACCCCCTCCAACGAACTTAAAGACGTTGCGAGCCTTTCTTGGCCACGCAGGATTCTATATGAGGTTTATTAAGGACTTCTGTAAAGTTTCTAAACCTTTGACGGAATTACTTGCAAAAGATGTGCCTTTCGTATTTGGAGAAGAGTGCAAGAAAGCATTCAACACATTAAAGCAAATGCTTATAACCTCCCCAATTCTGGTAGCCCAAGATTGGAACAAACCTTTTGAGCTAATGTGTGATGCAAGCGACACAGCAGTTGGAGCAGCCCTGGGACAAAGGGAGGATGGAATCTTTAAGCCTATCTATTACGCCAGTCATACCCTTAATAGTGCCTAGAGAAATTATGCAACTACAGAGAAGGAACTCTTAGCTGTCATATTTGCATTTGACAAGTTTCGACCTTATCTGATAAGATCGAAAGTCACTGTATTCACTGACCATGCAGCTTTGAAATACCTTCTAACCAAGCAACGAGACTGTTAAGATGGATTCTACTCTTACATGAGTTTGATGTGGAAATGAAAGATAAAAAGGGAACTGAGAACCAGGTGGTTGATCACCTGTTAAGATTAACTTTGCTGGAAGAAGAGCAATCGAATGAGATCAGGGAGAGCTTTCCTAATGAACAACTTTTTTCCATCTCAGTGGTAGCTCGAGTTGTATCTCAGACCCGATATCATACATCAAGAGTGGGCAAGGTATACCCTTGGTTTGCTAATATTGTCAATTATTTAGCAGGAAGGTACCTACCACCGGAATTCATGAATGCAGAAAAGAAGAAGTTTTTCACATATCTGAAGCATTATCATTGGGACGATCCCTACCTATACAAATTGTGCCCTGATGCCATTCTTAGGAGATGCGTCCATGATGACGAGATTCCAAGTATTTTGCACATGTGTCATTCTAGAGAAGATGGAGGTCATTATGGGCCAGACAAGACAGCAGCAAAAGTACTGCAGTGTGGATTCTATTGGCCACCAATTCATAAATATGCTTACGATTTTACAAGATCCTGTCATTCCTGTCAAATGACAGGTAATACTTCTAAGCGGAATGAGATGCCACTGCAAAGTATCTTATAAGTAGAGTTATTTGATGTTTGGGGAATTGATTTCGTTGGGCCTTTCACATCGTCAGAATCAAATCATTACATCCTGGTAGCAGTCGATTATGTTTCCAAATGAGTGGAAGCAGTAGCCTCACCTACTAATGATGCCAGGGTTGTCCTGAGATTTCTTAAGAAGAACATTTTGACGAGGTTTAGAGTGCCCAGAGCCATAATTAGTGACAGAGAGGGTCATTTCTGTAATAGGTTGTTTGAGAAGTTGATGATGAGATGTGGGGTTAGACATAAGATTGCAGCAGCATATCACCCCCAGACAAGTGGACAAGTAGAAGTTACAAACAGAGAGATTAAGTGGATCTTAGAGAAGACTGTGAATCCCACATGGAAAGATTGGTCTTTGAAATTAGATGACGCTCTTTGGGCGTACAAAACAGCTTATAGGACCACGATTGGGATGTCACCATATATGATAGTGTTTGGAAAAGCATGTCATTTACCGGCAGAACTCGAGCACCGAGCGCTGTGGGCTATGAGGTTTCTAAACATGGATGAGGATTTAGCCGGTGAAAAGAGAATGCTAGAGTAGAATAGATTGGAGGAGTTTAGACTTCAAACGTATGAGAATGCCAAGATTTACAAGGAAAGAACGAAGCGTCTGCATGATAAGAAAATTCTGAACCGCACATTTCAAGTTGGAGATAAGGTGCTGGTATATAATTCGCGTCTTCGTCTTTTTCCTGGGAAGTTGAATTCTAGATGGTATGGACCACATGTAGTCATGAAAGTCTTCAATTCAGGAGCGGGTGAAGTTAGACATGAATACTCTGGGCAGACTTTCACAGTAAACGGCCACAGGCTGAAGCATTACCTAGAGCACAAGTATAACCCTGAGTTGGAAGTCTTTATGTTGATAGAGCCAGAATATGAATGAAGGAGCCCTATTAGTACAGTTGAGCTGGCGACTATAAACTCAGAACCATTTCAAAACCTTTATTTATTGCTTTTGTTTATTTAAGATTATTTTGAGTCAATAAAGTAGCATGACAATCACAAGGTTTTTTTCATCACATATATCTTTTTTTTTTTGAGGAATCATCACATATATCTTTGACCATCTGACTAGAGATATATGTGGTTTTTTCCTTCACGATTCTCATATGATACCCTCGTAAAAGTTTTCGCGTCTTGCTTAGGCCAATAACAGAATAAAGTGGCTTAAACTGTTTTTGTGCATTCCTCCGGTATGCACAATTACCGCCACCTTATTTTCTTATTGCCCTTCGCATGTTACTTACAGTTTTTGGAAGAATTTTGGAAAACATGTAACAACTTGGAAAAGGAATGACCTAGGAGCTGATGATTCTGCTCCGGGATTTGTTTTGACTCAGCCAATATTTCTAGAGCTAAGTACATTTTCTTTTATTTATTATTAGTCATTGGGGACAATGTCTATAATAAGTGGGGGGGTAGGCGTCTTAGCTAGATAATCGATAAAAGAGAATAATTTTGAAAATTTTAACACTGTTTTTAGCTTGCTTATTGCACGTTTTTGAGTAAGGAATCGGTAGAAAATGATCCCAAGTTCAATTTGAAGTGAGCTACATCATATTCAATTTAGTATGGAAGAATGAGCATGTATTATGTTGCGTGAAGTAGTAACTTATTAATTATTATTTTATCATTGCAATCAATATTTGAGCACATAATCTGAGTGAGAAGTGTTTAAGATTAGATGATGGGTTGTTTTAACCGGGAATCATTATTTGTCTGTCTATATACTTCAACAAATTGTTGTAAGACAAGGGAAGCAACTTGGACGAAGAAAGGTAACCGGAACAAACGGACTTGTGAGAGAAAGATAAAAAAAGTGAAGAAATCTGCCAGAAAAAGAAAAATGAAAAAAAAAAAAGAATGAAAAAAAGAGAGGAGAAAAATATATGCAATAAAGGCAGTGAGGGAAGCGAACTCGTGTAAAAAAAGACACGACCCTCGTATAAAAAGAAACAAACGAGGACTTAAGAGGGATGCTCAGCCCCCGAGTCCACCCGACCCAATTACGGTACCATGTTGTGAAACCAAGTCTGAAATCAAGATGAGCAAGTGTATGCGCAAGCAAGTTAAGATTGTGTGGTTAATACAACTTGATTCTTCTCACGAACGCACTATCACGACTGATTCATCACACGACAAATTGATGCATGATAAGTAGTGATTAATGGGGAGCTTAGGATTGTGGCTTGATGAATGTTTCTGGCAGAAATCCTTATTGAATATGTGGTAGTTGATGGGTATTGTTCTTGGAGGTACATTCTGCCTTGATACTCTGCTCGCAGAAGGCTAGTGGGGGGGGGGGGTAGTTGAGGACAGTAAATATAGTCTATCCTACGGCATCAACATTCTATCTATTATGAGCTAAAAATAGTTGTTTCGACCTATAAATATGAACCATTTGAGTTGAATATCATATGTCGAGTTCATGAGTCGAGAAATCTGCACTTAACATTTATTTTCCCTATTTCCATATAATTTCGGGTATTATTTGATGATTTTCAGGATACGAAATATTGGGCTGAGCAACCAGGACGAATCTGGAGTGGACTGAACGAAAAGAATGGGCCTAGGGTATTCCAAAACATTCCAAGTTAAGGCGGCTGAAGAAAAACGACAAAAATACCCTTGGTAACCGGGGAGGCGGTGCCGACTTACCGAGCTTCGAGAATCTTCAGAAACGCATATTTTTGGATGAGGGGTAGAACTAGATGTTCCTAAGTCGGTTTAGATAGCTTTAAAAATAAGAGGCTTCGCCTCAGAACACAAGTGTACAATTTTCAAGACAAGTATTATGCAATAAAAGTTCTTTGTTCTTTATTTTATTTATTTTATGAGTTCTGGTCGGAGAGGCGACGGAGTCGCCGCCTAGAGAGAGATCCGAAGGAGATCTACACTCATCTTCGAGGGTATGATTTTCTGTCTTTTCCAAGATGTAGATCTATCGTTGTTCTATTCGACAAGTATGTTTAAATTGCTTATTTAGTTTAATTATGTAGTAGTTAGTTTATTTTACCCCATGTGTTATAGATCTGATTCATTGGTGAAGAAATCATGAATAGTAGTTGCGTTCTTCAGATCTGCGATGGTCTATATCACTAGATCGAATACCTAGTAAATTACTAATTCATGATAATCACCGCCAGCTACGTTGATTGATAGATTTAATTTACATGTTTTTAGCCTGATCAACTATTTGCATGTTATCGTAAACTAGCATGAAATACGAATAGTGAAGTGCTATGTTTGGCCATTATCTAGAATGGACCTAGGAACGTGCCGATCAATGTTGATATATGTCATTTTTATAACTAAAATTTATAACATTTTATAACGTATTATCAATAATTTTATCTAAATATCTTAAAAAATATTAATATAACTTATAAAAATCTAATCGTTACAAATAAATGTCGTAATATAATTTATAACTTTTGTTATCAGATTTACCAGTGGTTTTGTTGTTTTTGAATTATGCAGGTATTATGTGATACAAAGAGAAGCATCGGAATCGAAAAATATAAAAATCTGATCATGTGGCTGAAATTTGTCAAAACCGCGCAGAGACGGAGGCGCCGTTCACGCCGGATTATGAGATGATTAAAATCATGATTACTCCACATGCGTCTGACAGAAGCACTCAAAGTCCGTTAATCCGGCGCAGACCGGATTAGTCCCGGCGCACGCCGGATCATCAAACTTAGCCTATAAATAGCCCTCATTTATGAAGGGAAAAGGGTACCATATATATATATATATATATATATATATATATATATATATATATATATATATATATATATATATATATATATATTATCTTATCTAATCTCAGTAAATATTATTTCAGTAGGCATTCTGCCATAAAAAGTAGTTAGTATCGTTGTAATATTTAGAGTAATTATCGAAAATTGTTGATTTCAAAGCTATTGTTACGTTCAGAGGATAAGGCCCCAAACTCAACAATTGTATTCGGTAATATTCTACTGTTATTATGTTTGTCATTTATATCTATTTATTAGTATTAATAATGACTATAGGCTAATTATATAACTAGCCAAGACATGTAATTGTACTATTTTGATCTTTTAGGGAAATGGATGATGACTATGTTAAAATTTGACTAAAATTGAATATGATGAATCTTTTTCTGCTTGGACTAAGTGACAGCCCGTATTGACGTAATTAACCAGTATGGACAGAGACATAACCTAATCATGAACTGACCAGAGACGTTAGGATATGAGAAAATGGTAGAAAAACTGGAAGGTAAAATTGGCCGTCTGACAAACGGAACCCTCTTTCTTATCCGGGGACAGATTATTTATACTCGAGAGATTATCATGTCGAATCTTTAGGTTTAATCGAGGTTTTATCAAGGAGGAGGCATAGAACAAATTCGTACACTCGTATGAGGGGAAATTGTTAGCTGAGGAGTATACCGTTTCACATAATCAATTACACCTTAAAACGGGAATGATCGATCACATCCATTAAACTAAAAGAGATCATGGTTCAATAATATTGTCTTGGTTAGTTCTTATTATATATATATATATATATATATATATATATATATATATATATATATATATATATATATATATAATATATATATATATAAAACTAGTTTTTTAGTTTTATTATTATATCTATATATCTATATATATATATATATATATATATATATATATATATATATATATATATATATATATATATATATATATATATATATATATCTAATTATATATTATATTAGTATTTATTTATTTATCATATTAATAAAGAAGCAAGATAACTCTATATGGTAAAATTATGACTTAGATTGAGATAATAACAAATAATTGGTGTTTAACCACACTTTGAATTATATTTTCTTTTCCCGAGGATACGACTTCGACTCACCGGACTAGAATTACAATTGACCCGGTACACTCGGTAAGATTGGACACCTAGAAAGTTTCGATCAAGTTTAAAGCCGTTGCCGGGGAAACGACGTTAATTCATTGTGTCTATGGTTACTACTTGCATTAGTTCAAAATTTTTGAGAATAAGTCAACACTTTTCTTAATCTCATTTCTATTTTTGTTTCTTTGGTACTTACCTCATTGGTAAGTAGCCACGTGTTATTTTTATTGTTTTCGTGTTGTTTTCCATCTTGTAGTTGATGACCCGAAGCGGTAAGGCCCCACTCACTCCTTATAAGCCTGATATAAATACTTATGAAAGGCAGTTAAGAGGAGAGAATAGACGTGGTCAAACCAGCCAAGGACATCTTGGAGACAGATCTCCCCAGGAATCGTCAACTCGAGGTACGGAAATGGCCGAGGCCAGTGAAGAAACACCACCTGAACAAAGGCTTGCTCATGCCCAAGGACATGGACAAAACCTCAATTATCCTAATCCACCATTACAAAATCTTCCTCCACCACCAAATCCCAACAACCAGAATCCCAATAATCGGAATAACCAAAACCGAAACCAGAATAATCATAATAATAATAACCCACCAAACCCAAGACCTATCTGTGATCAGACCTTGAGAAGGCACAAGTTACAGGCGAAGAGTCCGTAGTGGCCGAGATGCACACCATCTCGTATATCAGGAGCTCGACCCATATTATTATATTTATATTTAGCGAACTGCATGCACTCTTTTAGCCCGCCATGTAATCACCGACTATGTAAGCCCTATAAATAGTGGCACCTTATACCCCAATGAGGGACGCGTAGTAGAAAAAGCAGGCTAAGCTTTGTCAATTTTTCAACAGCTTTTGTGTTCTTTTTCATACCTTCATATATTTCTTGAGCTAAACACCATAAAACAACACCTTCAGTCCAGATATCCTAAAAAATCAGCTAAATCTAGTTTGTGATATTTCCGACATCATTACTTGAGGAGATGACTTTTTGAAGCAGAGAGGTGATTCTGTGAATTACTATTTTGCTAAGTTGATGGTTCGTTGGTAAGAAATTAAAACTATTAGGCTAGTGCCTACTTGTTCATGTGATCCTCAATGTCATTATAATAAGGGGTGAACATGGTCCGGCTTGACCGGTTTTCTCGTTTTTTAAAGCCGAACCATTTTATACGGTTTCTAATTTTCGAAACCAAACTCGAACGGTTTTGAGACGTAAACCATTTGTTCGGTCCGGTTTGGTTCAGCTTGGTTCCGGTTTTTAACGGTTTTCTTTAACAATTAAAATTATTGATAGGAAATCACAAATTGTCTCGTAACAACAAATGATAATATATGTAATACATTAGTATTGTTATGTCAGTAAATCCAATGAGATGATTTAACAAATGTGTTATATTTAACTAACATCTACCCATGCGAATCTTAAAGATCCAAAAACCAACCATACTTCAACACTAACTAATACAACGAACTCGACACCTACCATTGAATTTTCATGTTTGGGACAAACAAGATAATAAAAGAGTCATCTCTTACTCATTTCAATTTATCAATGAATCATCAACTTCAAAAAATACTAATAATGAACTAATCGTTATGTTATTGAATATCATATATAAATCTCAAAATTCATTAAACAAAACAATATTTTGAGTATGGTCAAGGGAGAAAGAGGAATGCATTTATTTCATAAGTAAACGAGAGATAAATTAAAGATAGCTAACTTTCATACATTTCAAAGGAAAAAAACATATGATATAGTTTTTGGCTTCATTGAGTTTAAACATATTAGTCATTATATTTTTCTCCAAAACACCAACTCTGATTTTGATTATGTCAACAATGTTATTGTCCATAATAATCTAATTATAAGCAAATAAAAGACAAACTTATATAAAACTAATGTCTATAAATGCATTTATTTATATAATATGTCAAACATAACAAATAAACAAATCGGAAAATGTTATGATGAAGCTCATCAAAATCATTAAAAGAAGTAAGTCATACAAACAAGCTTCACATATTTCAAATATTGGTGTTGAGGAAGTAGAAAGAGAAGAAAGAGTTAGCGGTGGTGATGTGTGAACTAATATGTACTCAAGATTCTCTTAAATGATTGAAAATTGAAGACAAGTCTATGAAACGATCAACAAAATGCGAATCTTTAGGATATGAGATTAGTAATTGATCATTAATACATTACAAATACAAAGTTTAAACATGTTGAGTTGGACCGAAAAAAGTACATTGTTGTTTTAAAGTATTAATAGATGTAGGTATGTGAGTGTATATGTGTGTGTGTGTATATATATATATATATTAAACCCGGTTTGGTCCAGTTTTAAACGTTTTTTATTTTTTTAAATTGGAACCAAATTGTTTTTCACGATTTGGTTTTTTACAATACAAAGACCGACAAAAAACCATGGTTTTTACCTTTCCGGTTTGGTTCGATTTGGTTCGACCGGTTGGTTTGGTTTCCTGTTTTTTTGTTCACCCCTAATTATAATGCCATAAACACTCTGTATGATCACGTGAAAACATAACATTTGATGAAGTTCTTGAGAGGACTTAGGGATGAATGTGAGCGAATGGTGTCTCAGGCCATGTTGATGGTGTCCTTTCCTGAGATTCAAGATGCCTTTGCAATGGCGATAAAACCATAAATGTAGAAAACGTATGTGGCCAACAAGGCATAGCTTAGATGAATAGATAAGGTCAGATCCAAGTAATCATTAGAACAATTTTTGTGCCTGCAAACAATTCTAAGGCCAAGAACTTTAAAAAGGTCAGTGCAGTTTTGGTGAATTTAATGGGCGCCACACAGAAGATAGTTGCTATAAAAAGAATGGCTATCCACCTGGTTTCAAGTCCAAGAGAGACAACATGGTGGATCAGGAAGATGTGAATCAGTAAGCAGATGAACAAGATCAGACCCACAAGTCAACCGGATCAGGGTTTCTAGGTCTTAATGCACAACAACTAAAGAAGCTAATGGCTTTGCTGAGTTCAGATTACTCTAGACATGCATGCAACCAGATTAATGTTGTGAACAATTATTTCTCAAATGTTCAAGGATCATGTGACCCTAGTTTGGTAAAACATATCCAATGGATCTTGGACTCTGGTGTCATAGATCACATTGTGTATTCTTTAGAGCAATCAAGTAATCTGAAGCTTGTGGTTAACATGAAAGTGGGATTACTTAATGGCCATATTGTTCATGTAACACAAATGGGGCAAGTGGGGGTTAATCATAATCTGACCTTACATAATGTGTTATATATTCCTTGTTATTAATATAATCTAATGTCTTTACCAGCTTTGATTAACAATTCTGATTGTGCAGTTGTCTTCACTGCTGACAAGTGTGTTTTGTAGGACAACAAGAACACGGTTGGTTCAGTTGAGTGATAGCAAAATACTTAACCGCTAACTTTCACTGACAGAGTATCGGGTCAACGGGAGTATAGTGGTTACAAGGTCGAATCCACAGGGAGTAACAGTGAAGTACCAAAGTCGACGTAGAACTTGGTTCAGGTCAATAGATAGTGGAAAGATTAACAACTAATGCAGAAATAATGATTACACTACTGGTTTTACTTATATGATTAAAAAGCATAGCCGAACTATGATCCAGCGGGTTACTTTTACCCCACAGGAAAGACTCGACAAGGAGCGTGTCTTAACCAACCTACCTATCCAATTCAGTTTATATGACATCCACGGGTGCCAACTCCTAATTCTGGTGTTAAGGTCTGAACAACTCTCACTTAACACCCTATGCCAGGCTAATTAACCCTCCCTTTAGAAAGCCAACTAACCTAACATGGTTTTCCAAAATCTCGAGCCGCTCGGAAAACCGATGAAAACCTCACATAGGGCACAGTCCTAACAACTAGCTAAGTTGTTAATCTAAAAACTAGGCTGTGTCTACGCAATGATCCAAAAACCCCTTATCCCACATATCACCACAAAATACATCTATAAGTTCGATGTGTGTGTGGCAGTGAACTAGGTTGTCAATTTAATTCAAAGCTATAATCTTTATAAGAACAAGTTTTAGAATATGGATTAATCATACAAACATTTAATTAAGTGCTACACTACTCCCGTCTAATCTCCCTTAGGGTTTTTGCTCGCTTTCACATAATTCGGCTACACAACGGATTAGCTACTCATGATTATGCTATTAAACGAAATAAAGATAGGGATCAAACTCAAGACAAGAAATAAAAGAGAAATCATTACCATATAACTTGCAGAAAATTTGATCCAGAAATACGAATAAATAATTCCCCAAAAAGCCAAATCTTTGATCTTGTAATGCAAATCCAAGCTATAAAAGATGTGTAGAATCAAGGGATGTTATCTAGGGGATCAAAGGATCAAAGGATGTTTAAACTACACTAAAATCGCGCCTAAATCGCCCAAGAAAAGTCTAAAGTCGGCCAAAGATCGTATAGGGGCTGAATGAGATGCATATTTATAGTGTAGGTCGAAAATATGCTTTTGTCGGTCCCAAACGCTAGTTTGCCTTCTTCCAAACGCTAGTTTGCCTCCTGTCTTAAGTAAATCAGCAATAACTTTTTGTGTAGAGCTTCGATTTGAAAGATTCAAGATGCGTTGGAAAGCTCATTCAATTAAATACAACTTTCATGAAGACGACTTGGCCATAAAATTCCTCCAATATGGGTCAAAATAACGATTAACGTTACAGGTACGGGGAATACAGCTGTCGGGGCCAAACTAGAGTTTGCATTGGCCAAACGCTAGTTTGTCTTATACGAGCTATCTTGATTCGGGCCGAACCCATACAAACGCCAGTTTGGGGTTATTTGGACGCTAGTTTTCCTGAAAACCCAACTTTCAGTATCAATGCTGCTTCTGTGAACGCCAGTTTGAGCTGGCCAAACGCTAGTTTGGGGTAGGATTCAGTATTTTCATCATAACTTCAACTATAGGGCTCCAAATGAGATGATTAAAAATGAATTGGAAAGCTGATGAAATCCTCTACAACTTTCATCAAGACAACTATTCCTGAAAGTGTCTCCAAGTGTGACCAAAATGCCCCTGAAGTGACTGGTTCAGATTTCATCAATGATTCTTCACTCTTTTTTCCTCCTTGGCCCCAAATCGCGTTCTTTCTCGAGACTCTCTCCCTTATTCTCGACCTTATACACCAATATAAGCCTGAAAACAAAGACTCTAACACCAAGGCATAATATACATTGACAGAAACGTAACGAAATCCACATAAAACACGAGTTTTTAGGACGAAAACGTCATTAGTCTCGAAACATACATATAAGTGAATATCATTCATATACCACCCATAATAGCCCAAAATAACCATGAATAACTCATAAAAGGAGGTAATCTCATATAATAAATACACTACAATTTGACTCCCATCAACTACTCCCCACATAGCTTTTGCTCGCCCTCGAGCAAACAAAGCGACTCTAAAATGTGACATAGAGTCAACATTGTTAGGTGTAGTGCCCGAAAGACAATTATCTAATTGTTTTAGGACAGAATTAATAATTCATCTTATTATATGCATGTATGCTTATAATTAAGACACTACTGAAAACCCTAAGTACCTCATTTATGTAATCACATAACTCAGTGTATGGCTATACACAAGAGGATTGAGTTAGTGAGATGTAGTTAAAATTGACTTAGTCCGTAGCGTTTATTAATCTGAGTACGGGTCTCATGATTAATTTGTTAATAATGCGCCCAGAACACTTTAGGTGTGACAGTCTTATCCGGACTGTCGGTAATAGGGTACCTAGTGGGGCATTTATATATGATGATAATCATATAAGGCTGGACCGATTTGATTTGAGTTCTTGATATAATTCCGTAATCGAGAAGTCTTATCGAAACACAAGATGATCATATACGGATTAATCTCAATCCTGAGGTGATCACTGATTTATTTACGCTAGACTAGGGTAGGGTTTGATGTGTTAGTAAGGATCACTTCGCAGTATGTGGTCCAACACTTCTCGTTGGCTCTATTCTAGGATGAGTGAGTAGTCTGTGCTATCACAGATATGGAATCCATTCCTTCCCTCGGGAAGTAGACAGACAGTTCACTTATTTGTTAACCCTAGAAACTGATCAATGGGACCAGTTCATATCATATTGGTTATGAACTAATTGATCACTAGGGGGTTAATGGTAAATAAGGATAATATGCTTCGAGAAGGGTTTACGGAGATATCCCGAATCGAAGTGAACAGTCTATGGAGGATTTATCCGTATGTAATGATTATTTCAGTGGACGCTTATCAACTCATAGTTGAGTATAAGTTATTTATATTCGGCAGAGTTCAGTTTCGGGTTTATGGTGGTGTAATCCCGGAATTAATAGATTGAATATTATTGTTCGGTCTGACGAATAATTTTATTTAATTTATTGTAGCTACTGAATATGGGTCCATGGTCCCCGACGTGGCTCCTAATATAGCATATGTTTTCTCGTCGTTTCACCTCAATTATAATTAAATAGTTGGATTGGACTATTTAATTGATATGTGGATTAATTGTTTAGTTGGACTAGATAATTAAATACATGGAAAAGAAATTTTTCGTGGACTCGGCCCAATGTGTGAAAAAATGCGTGGACCTTTATTTACTAAGGGAGGGGGCGCATATTGTGATTAAATAATTAGAGAGAAATTAGTTTTCTTGGATAATTATTTAATGTGTGATTTATCTTTTATTTGTTAATTGATAATTCATGGAATATTAGATAATAATATGATTTATCCTAATTTGTTTGAGATAATTATTTTATTTATCTTTTATTTGGAATAAGGATTAATCTAATAATTATCTCTTGATTATTAAATCCTTGAAGAACAAGGATTACTCTCCTATATAAAGAGAGTTCTCCCAAGCCTTATGACACAATATAAATTTCGAAATATTGCATGGAAATAGCTTAGAATTTTCGGCTATTTTCTTTGGGTTCGAGTTTTAGAAAAACTTCGGGTTTTTCTAAGGTAGCATATCAAGGAGGTCCGGCGGCTTGAAACACCATCCACTTGGTGTTGCTTGGAGACACACGTTGGAAGACTGTGGCTTCTCATCTAGCTTGGATCTTGGATTGAAGATTGTTCTTGGAGTTTATTCACCATAAACTGGTAAGCAATCTAACCCCCTCGTAGGTTAGATCTATTTATTTTATGTATTTTGGTTGACTAGATCTAGATCTATACTATTCTGCTGCGTAATCGGGTGGATCTTGATCCATCCGATGATATTACATCTAACAAGTGGTATCAGAGCATTCTCCCACTTGCTCAAAACAAGTGAGACATGTCCCTAAGATTCATACCCTCCAAGCGCATCCAAGTAATTCACGTTTCCAAGTACGACCGGAGTATGCCGCCGTAGGGTAGGTCAGTGACCCGGCGCGTACTTAGAATCCAAATACCATGTGACTTGGTACACTGATCAGGTAGGATTTTGGCTTGAGTCAATCTTTGGGATCGAAACGTCGCCTTTCCATCTAATCCGGTGGTATGATTTCAATATGCCTTTGATTCAATACTGAGGACGAAATCGATTTAACGATCATCCTTAATCTGACCTAAAGTCAGAATCAGTGTCATCACTTATATTCTAGTTTACACCTGAATATACTCGCATATCATTCCTCATTCTCCTGAAGAGCCTTGAGGATTCACTAAACATCCCATTTAGCATTCATCTGCAGGTTTAGACAATCATTCCTGAGAGGTAGGGTAGACTACATCGTTAATGCTGCATAAATGCAAGAATGTCTTAACCAGGTGAATGGATGGGATTGCCAATGATCGATTCTAATGAATTTGAGCGAATCAAATCCTTTAGAATGAATCCCGATGGCATGTCAGACTCCGACTTCAGATAACACACCCATGTTGCTTCCAACTGTTTCAGTGTTACCATTCACAAACACTAATCTACATACTAATATCGAATCCCAGTCTACGAAAGACTTATCAATATTCTGGTCAAGTCCACATATTAAAATATATGACTTTAAAATGACCTAGATGTTTGCTTTAATCCCCAAAGGATATAAGTTATGGAAGGCATCCTGCCAAAGATTCTTTGAATAAATTAAGATGCCGCTAGTCTCGCAAAAGGGTCTTAGGGAATCACCCCTATTTTCTGCTTTGTAACGAATCCGTTATTTGTTCTTAGCTAAAACCCTTCTGTTCTGAATGAATCCAGATTCCGTCGTTCGGCAAGGAAGTCTTAGGGAATCACCCATATTTCCCGCTTTCTGACGAAATCAAGCATGACTGAGTGGTAAGAGAGATCACGGTCTGGTTAACTCTCTACCTTTGAGGGAATCACCCCTAAATTACTCAGCTTTGCGGTGAAAGTTAAACTTTCCTATTCATTCGACTCTTCTCCGTGTAGTTCCAATTACTCCTACTGGGCCTGAGATACTCAGGTGATTCTATAAGAGTTTCAACAGAACTGGAGTATCAAACTCCATTCACAGGGTTATGACTTTTAAACCAACCTCTATGATCAGGATCCTACACAGCCCACAAAGGACTATAGGTCATCAATCTGCCCTATAGACCGTAAGGTCCTGCAATGGGTAATGGACAAACCATACTCCCACTACATTCGGGGTGGATCGATATACTGATCTAGTTTAGTAGTTTTTATTAGTGTTATCACCAACTACCGGTGTTGGATGTGGATTGAACAAATCAGTTAGTAACATCTTGAGTACAAATACATCAAGATCTAAGGTTGTTATTTATAGACTCTATCAGACGAGTTTGATTGTTTAACCGTCATTCTCTGATTTTTCGAGTTTTATAACCAACCTTTACTCAATGCATTAAGATATTTCACGACTTGAACGTGTATGCAAAATTTCCAGTCCTACCTTCAAGCACGAAGTGCTAACTGTCTATATTTACGGAAGTGGGGTGAACCGAATCCACTCCGTATCCACAAATGCGTAGGCATCTTCTAGGTAGACTTCTCAGTTTTTCATTACAACGTAAACCGTTATTTTGCAACCAATATCTTAAATGAGTCCAGCAGCGTATTGTAGCACATCAATAACTATATAAGGCAAATTTATGGTGTATCCCTTAGTGAAAACATTCCACTGGGAGGCAGGCCGAGCATCAGTCCCGAAGACTACGCAATAACCTATTTCTGAGTATGGAATACTCTATCTCTGGTGAAATCATATATTCCTCCTAATATTTTGGATAAACTTACCGGAGTCTTGAATAGTTGTCAGACAAGATGTCACTACTTCAAAAGCTCCCACTAGCTTGTATCTTTCATATGACCCCGAAGGTTGTTATGAACAAGCTATGTAACTTCTTTAAATCTATTACCCTTTCCCGATTGAAAGGAAACTTAGTCATTGTTCCTTTGAGACAGTGTTCCTGTGACTGGGAGATAGGAATCACCCTAAGCCAGTCTTCAGATCTTGTCGTTAGGGAATATGCACTAATTAATAGTATATAAAGAAGTGTTTATCTAAATACAGAAACCATTTGCGTTTATATAGTTTAAGATGTGTTACATATACCTATTCAACATTTCTTAGTGGTTCTGACTTTATCAAACAAAATTCCGAGTCTTGGATTTGTGCTACAAATGTTATATTCATCATCAATAAGGCAAACAGATTATCCTATTGAAAATGAATACGTTCGTTCCAACGAATCCGAAACAGAAAATGAATTTTCTGTGATACTCAGGAATTGAATCCGAGATTTATTTCCTTATATCACTCCCACTAATCTATCTGAAATAACTGCCCGTTGTCTATTTTATTTATCGTTTAATGCAAAGCTACCTAGTTCTTCCAAAGAACTTTAGCTTTCGAGAAAATTACTAAGAATGCATTGGTCAATGATCCGAAATCACTTTCCTTATCCTCTAATTTCCAATTTATTAATTTTCTGGTTTAGCCTTAAAACTACTTAGTTTAGATGACTAACACATATAAACATTCTTTCCCATTCTCGACTTTCCTTAAATGGAAACAGTCTTGAACTAGCAGTTCGTTTCAGTATGCACTACTCTTGAACTGTGGGATGTTCAGTGTTACTTGCTTGGACTATCAATTTTTCTAATCATCAAATCAGAAGACCAAAGCTCCCACTAGTTTATCGGTTCCAAATAACGTCTAACTAGCAACACTTTGTATTTATGATTTTTCAAAGATTAGAAAATCCCCAGAACTAAGCTCCCACTAGTTTATCAGTTTCAAATACTGTCTAACTAACAATTCTTTGTTCATGATGTTTCAAATAATATAAAATCTCCAGAACTAAGCTCCCACTAGTTTATCAGTTCCAAATATTGTATAACTAGTAACGCTTTATTCTTGTTTTTCCAATGAATGGAAAAACTCTTGTGCATGTCCATTACACATTTCTAATGATTCAGAAAAACAACAAATCATAAGACTAAGGCCCCCACTAGTTTATCGGTTCCAAATACCGTCTAACTAGCAACACCTTATGTATATGATTTTCCAATTTTTCAATTTAGAAATTTGTTGTGTAATTACACTTTTAAAATTCACTAAATGAATTTGTCTGATAGTCCTATATCATCTTTTGTAAACTAAGTATGGTCGTCTCTCGTTCAGCACGAGTGACTCCCGTGACATACCTATACTATGTCACTTAAGTTTTTAAAGGCTTAAGAGAATAAATCTTTTCTGAAAAATTAACTGGATTGTTTGATAATTACAACGTACTTGTTACTTTCCACATTTTTAATGAAGTCCTATTACTAACAGTTTAGTAACCTAGAGATTTAGTTGTAAATAAAATGACAGAAAGTTAAATTCAAAAATAAATTTTTCACTACTAGATTTATTTTAGGAATAATAAACTATAAAAAAAAGTTTATCCTACCATTCCAAGGATTTAACCTCGCACTTCAGTGCCGTCGTAGGGTAGGTAAAATAGGTGACGGTTAAACTGAGACAATCTCTCTCAATGATTAAGCTTCGAGAATCAAACATCTCACGGGAATCAGACATCCCGGACCTTAATCATTGATTACCTTCCTTTTCTAGCCTAGATATTTTGAAAATATCCATAAAGAGTGTGACCTACTACATCAGATCTCAAAGTACGGCCCGAGTACGCCGCCGTAGGGTCGGTCAGTGACTCAACAAGTACCCAAAATCCTATCCTTTCGGAGACCAAGCCTTGAATTTTGATAGGGGTGAGCACCATCCGTAGGGGGACGAAATCAAAGCGGCTCGAGGTGTCACCTTTCTATCACGTGCTTGCATCTATAGTAGAGGCCGTGGGGTCGGCTGTCGCCTTCCCCGCTCCCACTCAATAATTTGAAAAAGTTGTGGGTTTACTAATTACGGTTTCAGCCTTGACAATAACAAACAATAAATCAAAGTACTCCGAACAAGGTCGGTTATGTAGGCAAGCCTACGCCGTCTTATTCGTTGGAACATATGTGACAGTTCAGACTGATCCGGCAAGAGAAGCCCCGTTTAGCCCGAAGGCGTATCAGCTATGCTAAGTCTTGTCAAACCACTGTAATGTACATCACACGCGGAGGGGAGTCGATTGAGCCGAAGCTCGGTTGAAATCGCCCAACCATGGTTAGACCATTTCCGAACCCGTGTACAATGATTTTCCGATTTCTAAATTGTCACCCAAAGTGTAATCTCGTTTCTGTTTAAGGTGGGTTCAGTGAGAAGCCATCACCGAAAAGCTCAACGATTTATCTAAGTGGGATTCACCGAGAATCCATCACTAAAATCGTAACGATTGACAAAAACCCGGTTCCTCGGTTTTTATAATTAGTTACTTATTTATTAACTACAACATATTAATTAAATAAGTCTTTAAACTAATTATACGAGTTATACATGCCTAATTTATTCGAAATAAACTAGCTACATGTATGCATTGGAGTGGAATCATGAAGATGCATGTCATGGCAATTTCTGGTTATATCATACAATTTTCAATCATACACAAAAAAAAAACGGAAAAATTAAACACCGAGATGGATTGTTGGTACCCCCGTATCTAACCTATTATAAAAAAACACAAACCCTAACTAGGGTTTACTATTTTCTAATCTGCTGCTGTTGCGTTTTACCGATGATCGGACATCCAAACGAACCTTGATTGTCACGAAACTTTATGCACCTGTTATTTACTCCTCCTAGTTCAATCTGAACGGTTGGATGTTCGTTTCAACGGTCCAATTTTCTCCATAAATCCGCCGATCCAACTGTTGCATCTGTTTATAACTGCGGCTCAGCGGTGTTTTCCCGGGGCCGATCGGGCATCGAGACAAAACCCGATCGACCTGAAATTTTTAGGACTTGTTCATAACTCCATGGTAGTCGATCTGAATGGTTAGATCTTCGTTTTAAGGTTCCAAACTCTTCCATAAAATCGACGAACTCACAGCTAGGGTTTTTATGGCTGCTGTGCTTTTCTGTTACAGCAGCAACTTTATTACAGATTTTGGACATCGAGATGGACTCCGATCGTCATGAAATTTTGAGAGCCTGTTCTTCAACTTTTATTCTTCATTCTTACCAGAGGGATTATCGTTTCAACGTCTCAATCTCCGGGAATAAAATAAAAACAGAATAACAACAAAACAGATCTACTTCTAAGAAACTAAAATTACAAAATTTCTTATACTCATATAAACGAATTTATATGAGTATACAATAGATCTAAGGAGTAAACAATACCAATCCCAGTCCATCTTTTAAACCACGACAATCACAAAAGCATACATACATGATATTTTCGATTCATAAGAAAAAGAAAATAAAGCAATCTACACATGCTATTCCACTCCTTAGATCTAAAATTTACAAACTTTGATTGATAGATCAAAGGCTCCGATACCACTTGTTAGATGTAATATCATCGGATGGATCAAGATCCACCCGATTACGCAGCGGAATAGTATAGATCTAGATCTAGTCAACCAAAATACATAAAATAAATAGATCTAACCTACGAGGGGGTTAGATTTCTTACCAGTTTATGGTGAATAAACTCCAAGAACAATCTTCAATCCAAGATCCAAGCTATATAAGAAGTCACAGTCTTCCAACGTGTGTCTCCAAGCAACACCAAGTGGATGGTGTTTCAAGCCGCCGGACCTCCTTAATATGCTACCTTAGAAAAACCCGAAGTTTTTCTAAAACTCGAACCCAAAGAAAATAGCGAAAATTCTAAGCTATTTACATGAAATATTTCGAAAAATTTATATTGTATCATAAGGCTTGAGAGCCTCTCTTTATATAGGAGAGTAATTCTTGTCTTTCAAGGATTTAATAATTAAGAGATAATTATTAGATTAATCCTTATTCCAAATAAAAGATAAATAAAATAATTATCCCAAACAAATTAGGATAAATCATATTATTATATAATATTCCATGAATTATCAATTAACAAATAAAAGATAAATCACACATTAAATAATTATCCAAGAAAACTAATTTCTCTCTAATTATTTAATCACAATATGCGCCCCCTCCCTTAGTAAATAAAGGTCCACGCATTTTGTGACACATTGGGCCGAGTCAATGAAAATTTTCTTTTCCATGTATTTAATTATCTAGTCCAACTAAACAATTAATCCACATATCAATTAAATAGTCCAATCCAACTATTTAATTATAATTGAGGTGAAACGACGAGAAAATATGTGCTATATTAGGAGCCACGTCAGGGACCATGGACCCATATTCAGTAGCTACAATAAATTAAATAAAATTATTCGTCAGACCGAACAATAATATTCAATCTATTAATTCTGGGATTACACCACCATAAACCCGAAACTGAACTCTGCCGAATTTAGATAACTTATACTCAACTATGAGTTGATAAGCGTCCACTGATATAATCATTACATACGGATAAATCCTCCATAGACTGTTCACTTCGATTCGGGATATCTCCGTAAACCCTTCTCGAAGCATATTATCCTTATTTACCATTAACCCCCTAGTGATCAATTAGTTCATAACCAATATGATATGAACTGGGCCCATCGATCAGTTTCTAGGGTTAACAAATAAGGAAACTGTCTACTTCCCGAGGGAAGGAATGGATTCCATATCTGTGATAACACAGACTACTCACTCATCCTAGAATAGAGCCACCGAGAAGTGTTGGACCACATACTGCGAAGTGATCCTTACTAACACATCAAACCCTACCCTAGTCTAAGCGTTAAATGCAGTGATCACCTCGGGATTCATTAATAATCAGATATGATCATCTTGTGTTTCGATAAGACTTCTCGATTATGGAATTATGTCGAGAACTCAAATCAAATCGGTCCAGCCCTATATGATTATCATCATATATAAATGCCCCACTGGGTACCCTATTACCGACAGTCCGGATAAGACTGTCACACCTAAAGTGTTCTGGGCGCATTATTAGCAAATTAATCATGAGACCCGTACTCAGATTAATAAACTCTACAGACTAAGTCAATTTTAAGTACATCTCACTAACTCAATCCTCTTGTGTATAACCATACACTGAGTTATGTGATAACATAAATGAGATATTTAGGGTTTTCAGTAGTGTCTTAATTATAAGCATACATGCATATAATAAGATGAATTATTAATTCTGTCCTAAAACAATTAGATAATTGTCTTTCGGGCACTACACCTAACAATCTCCCACTTGCACGAAAGGCAAGTGGATTAATTGTTTTAAAGCACACCCTTTATATCTATATCTACAACAAACATTGTAGTAATACACGGGATCATCATATGCAAAGGACAAGTGAAAACAACCAGGCAAATGCAATTGAGTCTAATCCTACCTTATTACAAAAATGGAATGTGAGTGTGTGCATAGCTTCTCATTCATTCATCACAGTTAACCGGTTCATATTATAGATGCATGACTATTGTTGTTACACCATAGGCTTATACTTCATAAACATCTCCACTAATCGAGGTCAAATCAAGGCTAACTAAGGTCAGGCAGGACTTGCACGGTTATAACGTTAGGCTAGGGACGGGGCTAAACGAAAGGATAAAAGGAATATCAAAAGAGAAAAACGAGTGAGCTTAATCAAAACTTCTTGAAATTGCCTCATAACTCACCTCCTTAGCTTGGTTCAAGCAAGCATTCTCCTTCTTTACTCTCAAATTCCAACATACTTTAATGAAAACTCGTCCACCAACGCCACTTTGGAAGAATTAATACACGGCCTTCATCACACATTCTTTGACTCAACTTTTTTCAAACACTTTGTTCCATTTTTTTTTGACTGATTTTAATTTTGATTTTTTTTCTTTTTCTTTTTTTTAATAAACCAAACATCAACACTTTTTGCTACCCATTCTTATTCGTAGTACAAAAGATTCACCAACACCACACTTTGATACACATCTTCACCACCCCACACTTGTGCTAGCAAGTGTGCCCAAAATAAGATTAAAACTCACTCGTAGGGTGCCAAAGAAATGTAGACCACAAATAAAGGCTAAGGGCCGGTAATTATAGGCTAATCAACGAATGGCTACGTTCGGGTGTCTAACCACCCTACAAAGGCTCAGAGGGGTTTCTGTGGAAATTATGTACAGGTTTGGCTATTTGGCTCTAGTTGGGTCAAAGAAATGCCAGGACCGTCATCCCTTAATCTACCAAGATTGACCTTTCTATTTCGCCTCGAAGTTAATGGTATAAGTTCTAGGTAACAGAATAGACTATGACAACTATAAGCATCACTAATTACCATAACTCATGATATTGAAGCTATTAAGTGCATGTGTAGTCCATTTTTATAACAAAATCATGACTTAACTCACATGCATTTACTCAATTGTAAAACACTTAACCTAAGGATATCATGATTCAACATATAACACAACATCAATCCATGAAATTTTTTAAAATATTACCCAAATTCACACGATATAGCAAAAACTAAGCCTACAAATCATTCAAGTATATGAAAACATGGCATACAAATTTATCAACAAAAAACAGTGAAGCTAAGTCTCCTACCCCCTCCCCCCCACTTAAACTAAGCATTGTCCTCAGTGTGTGAGTGAGAAAGGAAAAAAAAACTTAGCTGGACTGTCGGCAAAGCTCATCCAATGCAATGCAACAACCGCAAATGTATCTCCCAGGGTGCCTGTGCTACAAAGTAAACACAAAGAATTCTTTACAACGAAAGGTCGAAACCTTAAGTGTAGGTAACACAAACATGGAGATGTATATATAAAGAAAATATCGGCTATAGCATGCATGTCAAAACAAGAATCGGGTGTAAAATATCCTCTCAAGGTCCCAATAAGATCTAAACAAATAAAGCAAAAAGGTGGGTTGCCTCCCACAAGCGCTTGTGTTTTACGTCGTTGGCTCGACCGGGTGACGCTTAACAAACTCAAATCATAAACGACTCAAAACATCACTTTAACCATTTATTTCAAACAAGTAACACCAAAAACCATCAACCAAAATCTTAACTCAAGAAGACCAATAGCTTAAGAAAAGTGAACAAACCGAGAACCATGGAAATTGAATTGTCTAAAAACTTACCTCTTTTGCTCCTTGATGCTACCTCTTCCCAATGTGGTCTCTTTCTCACACTTCTTTGAGCCGCATTCACCGGAGGGAGTGAAAACTTGATCTCATAATACTCATCATCACAAGGTGGATGAGTGAAGTAATCCGGGACCATCGTATCAGGAATCACCAATCCATCCGGTGGCTTCAATTTTAGTGGCTCATCAACTTGATCTCGGTCCACAAGTGAGCTTGACGGTAGAATGAGCGATCCCAACATCTCCTTAGTCTCGATCTCCACATAATCGACGACCACAATCGAATCTACCATACTCTCTGTCAAGTCATCATTTTGTGTATCGTGGAAAAGCGGTGTAGTAGACAACAGTTGCACCGCTTCCATCTCGAAATCTTGCAGTTCTTCTTCATCCCAGAGCGTTTCATACCAAAGATTTATTGCTTACTCAAAACAATAATCGGCTCCACTGTACACTCCACCAAGGTATCATCAGATATTTCAATAGAATGTGATGGTGCTATGGGCGATCCCAACTCAGTCACTTGCTCCGTCCTAAAAATCGCGAGATCCCTCTGAATAGTAGCTAACTCCTTTTGCATAGATTTCAACTCAGTTTCCATTCTTTCTCTCTCTGTTGCCTCAGCTTCATCCTCATCATCCAGATATTCTTCTGCAACAACTGATTGCTTTGGCTGGTCGACTCCCAGCTCTTTACCACTCCTAGTGAATATGGCATTCACTTGCCTCGGATTCTGCTCAGCATCACTCATACTCTTCTTCAATGTATTTGTGATTTGCCCAACTTGAGTCTCTAAATTCCGGATAGCTGAGTGCGTTGCTACCTTCTGTTCAATAGCACTCTTATTTAGCACAGAGATAGTCTTATTCATCTTCTCTAACAAAGAACTCGGTTGAGGTCTTCGGGTACCAATTGCTTGATTGGTTATTCGATGAAGGTGCGCGATCGGGTGTTGATAAGTACCGGTGTTATTTCTGTTTTGATGGCTAGCTTGCCGATTATTGTTTCATCGCCTTTGATTACGGTTCCATCCTTGATTGCTCCCCAACTCGATTCTGTCCCCCGATTATTACGGCCCCGATTTTGATTATTCTCGCATGGTGGCCTCTTCTTTGATTGTTCTTATGCATGCCTTGATTGGTATTTTGATAAGCATTCTGATTCTGGGGGTTCTGATTGTTATTGTTTCGATTCCAATTCTGACCCTGTGTTTGATTCCAACCTTGCCCCTGCTGGTTCTGATTCCAGTTACCCCCATTACCTTGTCCAACACAGCTCATATTGTACTGATGCTGCTCTTCCATGCCATACTCGAACTGCTGGCCCTGCTGATTATCGAAATTCGAATTCCACTATTGCTGTTGGCCAAAATCTTGTTGGTTATTCTTTACCTGCCCCATCGCGAACACATTCTGTTGCTGTTGTGGAGGCAACTGTTGTGGGTAAGTGGACTTCTTTAGTGAAGTACATTGCAAAGTGGAATGGCCACCTCCACACATTTGGCATTGTAATGCCGTCTTTCTCTCTGCCTCCATCTTCTCCATCATTAGTGACATCGCTTGCATCTTCTCATGCAACGCTTGCTCTCTATCCAAATCGTCTTTCAATGACTTTACAGTTTCCAAAGGCACTTTCTTGTTCTTTCTTGTAGAGCCCCACTGCCCTTCTCCTTCAGCAGCATTCCTTATCTGTTGCATTGCCTATTCTGGGGGTAAATTCATGATATCGCCACCACTTACAGAGTTGAGCTTATTCTGGTCCAATGGTTCCAAAGCTCTAAATAGGATAATCACATGTTCAACCGTGGAGAAACCATGTGGTGGGCATTTCTTCAGCAAGCCTCGAAATCTCTCATATGTCTCTTTCAAAGTCTCTCCACTCAATCCATCAAATGTCGAAATATCCTCCTTCAGGTCTAGTATCTTGGCTGGAGGGAAATACTTCCTTAGAAAAACTTGCACTACATCCTCCCATGTATGCAACGAATCGTTAGGCAATGAATCGAACCAATCTCTAGCAGTCTCTTTTAGTGCAAACGGAAAAACCATCATCCGTATTGCATCCTCTGGCACCCCATTATATTTCATAGTCCCACAGATTTGCATGAAATGATCGAGGAAACTGTTAGGATCTTCTGTGGACTTCCCGTGGAACAAAGCATGCTCTCCCAACATGTTCAAGATGTTCTGCTTGATCTCCATGTTGTTTGCATTTATAGGAGGCATTCTTATGGGGTTATGCCCTACCACCTCATGTGGGGTAGTGACATAATCTCGGCAAACTCTAGGTCTTTGCCCCGGTTGTCTTACATTCCTCGGTTGCTACTCATGTTGCTGAATAGGTGGCTGCTGATTATTCTGTTTCTGCTGATTATTTTGGTTTTGAGGGTTTCCCTGTTCAGCCAGCATCAAAAGTACCCTTTCGACTGTAGCTTGGTCATACTGCCCGAACTGCTGAGTGTTCTGTTCTTGCAACGGCGGCTGCTGAGTACGCTCCGATGTTCCTGCTGTTTACCCCAAGTCGCCTACCACCGGTTCCCAATCAGCCCAAACTGCCCACCTCGGTTACTCCCACCCCGTTCTCGAGAGTGTATTGAGGGTCGATCGTTTACTGGAGTCTTAACCCATCATTCTCCAATTGTTCTATACGATCACGGATTGGGGTCAATTGTAAGGTTGTATCCCCGAGGTTGGATGTACTTTTGGATGTAATATCGTCAGATGGATCAAGATCCACCCGATTACGCAGCGTAATAGTATAGATCTAGATCTAGTCAACCAAAATACATAAAATAATATATCTAAACCTAGAGGGGGTTTAGATTGCTTACCGGTTTATTGTGAATAAACGTCTAGAAAAATCTTCAATCCAAGCTAGTTGAGAGCCTAGTTGAGTGTGTCTCCAAGCACCACCAGGTGGATGGTGTTTCAAGCCGCCGGACCTCCTCGATATGCTACCTTAGAAAAACCCAAAGTTTTTCTAAAACTCGAACCCAAGTAAAAGAGCCGAAAAATCTTGCTCAATTACTTCCAATATTTCGAAAATTGTATTGTGTCATAAGGCTCGGAAGAACTCTCTCTATATAGGAGAGTAATCCTTGTCCTCCAAGGATTTAATAATTAAGAGATAATTATTATATTAATCCTTATTCCAAATAAAAGATAAATAAAATCATTATCCCAAACAAATTAGGATAAATAATATTATTATCTAATATTCCATGAATTATCAGTTAACAAATAAAAGATAAATCACACATTAAATAATTATGCAAGAAAACTAATTCCTTGATAATTAATTAATAATAAATGCGCCCCACCCTTAGTAAATAATGTCCATGCGCATTTTTTGACACATTGGGCCGAGTCCACGAAAAATTTCTTTTCCATGTATTTAATTATCTAGTCCAATTAAACAATTAATCCACATATCAATTAAATAGTCCAATCCAACTATTTAATTATAATTGAGGTGAAACGACGAGAAATCGTATATGCTATATTAGGAGCCACGTCGGGGACCATGGACCCATATTCAGTAGCTACAATAAATTAAATAAAATTATTCGTCAGACCGAACAATTATATTCAATCTATTAATTCTGGGATTACACCACCATAAACCCGAAACTGAACTCTATCGAATATAGATAACTTATACTCAACTATGAGTTGATAAGGTGTCCACTGATATAATCATTACATACGGATAAATCCTCCATAGACTGTTCATTTCGATTCGGGATATTCCGAAAACCCTCCTCGAAACATATTATCCTTATTTACCATTAACCCCCTAGTGATCAATTAGTTCATAACCAATATGATATGAACTGGGCCCATCGATCAATTTCTAGGGTTAACAAATAAGGGAACTGTCTGTCTACTTCCCGAGGGAAGGAAGGATTCCATATCTGTGATAGCACAGACTACTCACTCATCCCAGAATAGAGCCAACGAGAAGTGTTGGACCACATACTGCGAAGTGATCCTTACCAACACATCAAACTCTACCCTAGTCTAAGCAGTTGTCTGTGATCACCTCAGGATTAAGATTAATCCATATATGATCATCTTGTGATTCGATAAGACTTCTCGATTACAGAATTATATCTAGAAATCAAATCAAATCGGTCCAGCCCTATATGATTATCATCATATATAAATGCCCCACTAGGTACCCTATTACCGATAAATCGATAAGATCACACACCGTAAAGTGTTCAGGCGCATTATTAGCATATTAATCATGAGACCCGTGCTCGATTAATCAACGCTACGGACTAAGTTAATTTTAAGTACATCTCACTAACTCAATCCTCTTGTGTATAGCCATACACTGAGTTATGTGATTACATAAACGAGGTACTTAGGCTTTTCAGTAGTGTCTTAATCATACATGCATATAATAAGACGAATTATTAATTCTGTCCTAAAACAATTATATAATTGTCTTTCGGGCACTACACCTAACATGTAGTGCCCGGTGCATTATGCTCAGTCAAAGGCTCAAAATTATCCCGACCATCCAAATTATCTCTACCATTAAGCTCGTCCATCTCTTCAGAGAAGTCTGACAGAGACGTATCAATTAATCCCTCTTCTTCGTACAGAGGGTTCGGAGTCCCGATAACGATCTCCTTTCTTTTTTGAGTGTTGCGGTGGCGTGCAAAAGCTTCAATCGATTCGATAAGAGGTTGTTTTGAACTTCTCGTGGTCATGCACTGTCAAAAATAGAAAAAAAAAAAAAACAAGAAAACAAATAAAAACGACCTAAGCCCAGGCTTTCGGTCAACTTACAAGATATTCACCATGTACTCCCCGGCAACGGCGCCAAAATTCTTGATAGCAAAATACTTAACCGCTAACTTTCACCGACAGAGTATCGGGTCAACGGGAGTATAGTGGTTACAAGGTCAAATCCACAGGGAGTAATAGTGAAGAACTAAAGTCGACGTAGAACTTGGTTCAGGTCAATAGATAGTCGAAAGATTAACAACTAATGCAGAAATAACGATTAAACTACTGGTTTTACTTATATGATTAAAAAGCATAGCCGAACTACGATCCAGCGGGTTACTTTTACCCCACAGGAAAGACTCTACAAGGAGCGTGTCTTAACCGACCTACCTATCCAATTCAGTTTATATGACATCCACGGGTGCCAACTCCTAATTCTGGTGTTAATGTCTAAACAACTCTCGCTTAACACCCTACACCAGGCTAATTAACCCTCCCTTTAGAAAGCCAACTAACCTAACATGGTTTACCAAAATCTCAAGCCGCTCGTAAAACCGATGAAAACCTCACATAGGGCAAAGTCCTAACAACTAGCTAGGTTTCAATCTAACCTAGGCTGTGTCTACGCAATGATCCTAAAACCCCTTATCCCACATCTCACCGCAAAATACATCTATAAGTTTGATGTGTGTGTGGCAGTGAACTAGGTTGTCAATTTAATTCAAAGCTATAATCTTTATAAGAACAAGTTTTAGAACGTGGATTAATCATACAAACATTTAATTAAGCGCTACACTACTCTTGTCTAATCCCCCTTAGGGTTTTCGCTCACTTTCACATAATTCGGCTACACAACGGATTAGCTACTCATGATTATGCTATTAAACGAAATAAAGATGAGAATCAAACTCAAGACAAGAAATAAAAGAGAAATCATTACCATATAACTTGCAGAAAATCTGATCCAGAAAATACGAATAAATAATGCCCCAAAAAGCCAAATCTTTGATCTTGTAATGCAAATCCAAGCTATAAAAGATGTGTAGAATCAAGGGATGTTATCTAGGGGATCAAAGGATCAAATGATGTTTAAACTACACTAAAATCGCACCTAAATCGCCCAAGAAAAGTCTAAAGTCGGCCAAAGATCATATAGGGGCTGAATGAGATGCATATTTATAGTGTAGGTCGAAAATCTGCTTCTGTCGGTCCCAAACGCTAGTTTGCCTTCTTCCAAACGCTAGTTTGCCTCCTGTCTTCAGTAAATCAGCAATAACTTTTTGTGTAGAGCTCCGATTTTAAAGATTTAAGATGCGTTGGAAAGATCATTCAATTACATACAACTTTCATGAAGATGACTTGGCCATAAAATGCCTCCAATATGGGTCAAAATAAAGATTAACATTACAGGTACGGTGAATACTGCTGTCGGGGCCAAACTAGAGTTTGCATGAGCCAAACGCTAGTTTTTCTTATACGAGCTTTCTTGATTCAGACCGAACCCATCCAAACGCCAGTTTGGGGTTATTTGGACGCTAGTTTGCCTGAAAACCCAATTTTCAGTATCAATGCTGCTTCTGTGAACGCCAGTTTGAGCTGGCCAAACGCTATTTTGGGGTAGGCTTCAGTATTTTCATCATAACTTCACCTCTATGGCTCCAAATGAGATGATTCAAAATGCATTGGAAATCTGATTCAATCTTCTACAACTTTCATCAAGACAACTCTTCCTGAAAGTGTCTCCAAGTATGACCAAAATGCCCCTGAAGTGACTGGTTCAGATTTTATCAATGATTCTTCACTCTTTTCTCCTCCTTGGCCCCAAATCTCGTTCTTTCTCGAGACTCTCTTCCTTATTCTCGACCTTATACACCAATATAAGCCTGAAAACAAAGACCCGAACACCAAGGCATAATATACATTGACAGAAACGTAACGAAATCCACATAAAACACGAATTTTTAGGACGAAAACATCATTAGTCTCGAAACATGCATATAAGTGAATATCGTTCATATACCACCCATAATAACCCAAAATAACCATGAATAACTTTTAAAAGGAGGTAATCTCATATAAGAAATACACTACAATTTGACTCCCATCATTGAGCTGCACAAGGTTTTTACTTTGTTACAACAACCTATGAAGAAATCTATTGTTAGATCCGTTTGTAATTCAGTAGAAAATCAAATCTTATCTGATAGAGTAGATGATAACCTTATTTGGCATTATAGATTAGGTCATCTACGAGATAAAAGATTACAAGTCATTAGTTGTGGCTCAGCTAATGTTAAATACTGTGAACATCACTTGTGCTTTGTATGTCCAATGGCTAAATTGAAAAATAAAGTTTTTCCTTTAAGCACTACTGTTGTCAATTCTATTTTTTATCTTGCGCATATTGATATCTGGGGGCCTTTAAAGCATCCCATTGTGAATGGTCAGTAGTATTTCTTAATTGTTGTTGATGAATTTTCTAGATTTACTTGGGCTTTTCTTATGAGACAAAAGTCTGAAGCTTCTAAATTAGTTAAATCCTTTGTTAAATTTGTTTCTACACATTTTAATATTATGATCAAAGTCATTAAGTCTGACAATGGTGCTGAGTTTCAACTAAAGTCATTCTATGAGCAGAATGGCATCATACATCAGACCTCTTGTGTTAGCACACTTGACCAGAATGACATTGTTGAAAGGAAACATCAACATCTGTTCAATGTTGCTAGAGGATTCGGATTTCAGTGTAATCTTCCAATTGAATTTTGGGGATTTTGTTCATTACATGATGTGAAACTGATTAATGCTACACCAACACCTTTGTTAAAAGAAAGCACTCCATATGAAGTTCTTTAGGTTCTCAACCTAATTATTCTGTATTCAAGTGTTTGGATGTTTAGTTTTTTCTTGTACTCTTTAGTAGTATTGGAAAAATTTTGATTCCACATGTAGGACATGTGTTTATCTTGGGAATTCAAACACTTCCAATGGTGCAGTACTCTTGGATATCACCAAAAATATATTTTTTTAGGTCAAAAAGATATCTTCGTTGCTAGGGAATACTAAATTTCATGGGAGTCACTTTCCTTTATTTCACCAGTTCTTAGACAAAGCCATGTACAGTCATAATATGACATTACCATTACCTGTTGTAAAGAGTTTTGATAATCAGATGAATGATTCAGTTGAGCAATGCAGCACAGAACCTGATCCAACTGAGGCATCTAATGAAGGATTAGTCCCAGCCAGCCGGTCACCTGCACTTGTTCAGCTGAGAATATCCACAAAAATCAGAAAGGCACCAATCTTTTATCCAGGATGTATCAATACAGTCCAGTAGACTCCACATCTGCTAAGTGAAGTGATGAGTCTAGACAGACTTTCAACTAAGTATGCTAAATATGTATGTGCTATTGATGCTGTCATAGAACTAAAAACATACAATCAAACTTTCAAGCATGATGAGTGGAAAGATGCATGCAAAAAGAAATTGAAGCATTGCAAAACACTCACATATGGAAAGTTGTAGATATGCCACATAGAAATTGTCTGCGAATGGGTATACAAAATTAAGTATAATCCTGATGGATCAGTTGAAAGATCCAAGACTAGGTTAGTGGAAAAGGGCTACACTCGAACATATGAGATTGATTACCATGAGACCTTTTCTCCACTTGTCATAATTACTACAGTAAGAACTTTGCTGACAGCAGCAACATCAAACACTTGGCATCTCTATCAAATGGATGTCAATACAGTTTTTTGGATGGAGATCTTCATGAAGAAGTATATATGCAGCTTTCTCCAGGATTCAAGATTGACAAGCCAAATCAAGTTTGCAAATTAACCAAGTCCTTATATGGATTAAAGCAAGCTAGCATAGAATGGAATTGTAAGCTAGCAGAGTCATTGAAAACACAAAGGTTTGTTCAATCCATGAATGATCACAGTTTGTTTACACAAGGTTATGGAAAGTCTTTCATTCCATTATTGGTCTATGTGGATGACATCACAGCAGCTAGTCCGAATCTTTAGCTGATACAACAAGTTAAAGATAATTTACACAAACAGTTTACTATAAAATATCTTGGTAAGCTAAGATATTTTTTAGGCATTGAAGCTTCCAGAACACTTGCGGGTATTTTCATCTTGTTAGGAAATCTACGCGGGAACGCAACGGAATTTAAAAAATTTATTTCCTTTTAACCCAGGATCGACTTCGTTTAAGCAACAAGCATAAAAGAAGTAGACAAGAGAATACCTTGATTGATCCAATTGGATCGATGCTTTTTCTACGGTTGTAGTTTCTGCATTAAGCGGCCCAAGTGTTCGGCCTCTACCGTTGATCCACACGAACAGCCCACCGGAATCCTATCATGGATTGCTACCAGAAAAACTCGGTTGATAGACCGATATTTTCTCTCTCTCAAAACTCTCTCTAGGATGCTCTCTTATTTTCACAAGAACTATTAGTCTCTTGGAATTGTGTTGATCAAAAGAGCTAGCCAACCCCTTGCTTATATAGGGGTAGGTGTGCCCCAGATGAATCCCAATCTGATTGGGAGAAGCTTCCTAGTAGATTGAGGAAAAAGAAAACTCTTTTCTAATAAAATAAGGAAAATATCTTTGATTGAATTATCTCATTTAATTTAATATCTCATATTAAATATTTCCAGGATATTATCAATATCTAATATTGATTATCTTTATCATATTACCATAAATCAATTTATGAAAATATATTATCTAATATTAATATATGGTAATACTATTAATTAAAGAGATAAAGAGCCAAAAGTCCTTTTTTTGACACAAAATAAATAAATAGGACATACTCATTTTTTTAGTTGCAAAAAGGACAAACAATTTCAGACGGACAAAATTACCCATTTTATTAAAGAAGGACTCGCGCATATGCATTTCCCCTTAAATCTTCCGCTGCTTCAGGTTTGTTTGTTTGTTTTTTTTTTTTTCAAACACTCGTAACTTTTGATTTACAACTCCGATCTTCGAAATTTTTTCACCAAAATTCATGTTTTTCTTTGCTCTTCAATTTGAGCCCAAATACGATACCCTTCCGACGTATATTTTGAAAGACGAAAAAATATTTGTATTAACCGGAGCGCTTTTTCTTATAAACGACCGTAACTTTTGATTTAGAACACCGATCATCAAAATTGTTTCACCAAAGTTCATATTTTTTTTTATCTTCATTTTGAGACCGCGTTTGATACCTTTTCGACGTAGTATTTGAAAGCCGAATTTAATTGCAGCATTTACACTAACACACGATGTCGATGTCGATAGTATCGATGTCGATGTCGATAGTATCGATGTCGATGCTCGATATGATGTCGATGTCGGACTCATTTGAAGCTTAATTCAAGTGACTACTTCAAGGCACACATAGCTGGCTCATATAAGACTCATTTAAGTGATTAACTATTAAGCCTATGTCAAGTTTATGTGGTTTTGATTGATAAAAGGAATATCATAGATTAACTTGATTAAGGTGTGGTGTTTATAACATGCATGTTCAGCAGTTAATCACTTGAATTAGGCCTATCTATTGTATTAAGGCACACAATATCGCAGATGATCGATGATCGCGATGATGTCGATGTCGTGATGCAGATGCAGACGATGTCGATGTCGATGATCGGGCTCAAAAGGACCCTCCTTTCGGTTTTTTGTTGCAAGGTCTATGTCCCCCAAGTCATTGATATGAACGGAATGTCTTCTTACAGTTCAAGCACTCATATTTACTTCTTTTCGGGCTTTGATCAATTAACTTATCCTCTGCTGCTTCGTCTATTGGATTTTTAAAATCAACCACAAATTTTGTCGTATTTCCTGTATCTGTATCTGATTTAGCAACACATGCCTTATTGTGTTTGACATGTGCTAATGAACCAGACCTAGGATATCTATTATTTGTACTCTTTAAACACATCGTTTGTTTCGCATTCCGAGTATCCCGGTCTTTTGGATGGACTTTTGAGATTAATTTCTTCGCTAATCCGTTGTGGAAGTAGCATTTTTTTTCTCAATAAAAGCCCATAAAAATCCTTGCTTTGAAGTTTGGATACAGAAAATAATGTGAATTCAATAGCTGTCGTTTTGTACGAATAGCAAATCATCTTTGCACATTTACTGATCTAGCAAATAGTAGCATCACAAAACATATAATGACTAAAGGAAACCCAAAACTATAAATATTTGTAAATGAGTTCATTAGTCTTGACCAAGAAAAGACTTGCCAAGCGAGAATCCAAAGCAACGAATGCATCCCACCAAAAGAAACAATACTAATCACATTTTCCATCAAATTCTCATTCAAAGTAGGAACAATTTTGAGTGCGAAAACAATTTGAGAAGCGAGATGGGATGTATGGCCGGATTTTCCCGATATTCGACCGCCACTAGATCATCACCGGAAAACGCCTCCACGGCAATAAGCGCCTTCCTCATTCGAAGGTACTGACTTGAGATTCACATCTATCTGAATTTTTTTTTGGCATTATATTCAATTTGATGGCGATTTATGAATCTGTTTCTGTTTTTTGATTTGTTTAACAGGTTGTGGATGACGTTCATCAAAGAATGTTGATGATAAAAATTTTGAGGAGGAAGAAGAAAAATGTGTTGGAAGATAAGGGTAATTTAGTCCGACTGAAATTATTTGTCCTTATTGCAACTAAAAAAAGATGTGTGGATTAATGCTTAATTAAGGGAGGAAAAGTGGACTTATACCTAATTTTTCCTTAATTAAATTACACAATCCAAGTGTATCTTATACACCTAAGACCTGCGCCCCATATTCCAATAAATTGGCATCCGGATTATTCTTAATTAATATAATGCTATGATTAATTAATTTGCAAAATCCATGTGTATCAATATACACAATAAATTTCGCCACTTACATATATACAAATATATATTTAATTAATCAACATAATTAATATCTTGTATTATATTTATTCATAATAAATGAATATCACCATATTAATTTACCACTATAACATTTTATAGTTGAGATAAAAATTTCCTTTTTTGGTTATCACTATAACCGCATTTTAATCCGGCTAGATGTTCTTATGTGTGTGACCTGATAGGCTTCCGAATATGTTGGCCGTAGGCACAAAGTGCAATTACGAAAATGCCATTCATACCTAACGATCATGGATCTAGCAACACGTCCACGACCCCCAATCATCAGAAGAGTCAAATGCAATGACGACTACCTTTCATGTGAAACAGTTACCGTGTAAATAGAATCCTATCGCTGTTACAATATCCATACGGTCATACGTCGAGTATCAAACATCGACGACCGTATCTTATAATCTGGATATCATACTCTCTCAAAGTAACATATTACTTCCGCTTTGCAAAGACTTTCGAGAATAAGACATTCCTTATAAGAAGGTCCTTTCGGATATTTACTCATAATCATAGGATACGCGATTTCCGGACGAGCAACATGAATCCGACGCATGCTTCAGTATCACACCTAATCACTACCGCACGATCGCCCCATGGCTAAGGGTAACCTCAATAGTGTCAAAGTATGACAATCCACACTGTGATGCCATGAAGACTCCGGTCTCATGATAATTACACAACCGCCATATAGTGCGACACTTAATAAAGTAAGTAGGTCAGTCTAACGTACGCATTCTCTAATACACGTCCGCGTACAGTCCAAGTGTCCCTACACTTTGATAGATGAGATCTATCCATATCTTCAAAAGACAGAAGACATCCAATACGTGCTAGTCTAAATGTATTATTAATGTCCTGTTTAATAGTGCATACGACTAGAGACATTTAAGTATCAAACCTTTTAAAGTGAGTCGAGATCTCATCAACCATAATCACTATTATGATTTCTCTTTCACAGTTTGACACTAGGGACGTTATAATATATACAATCACATATTGGTTCATATAAATAAATAAAATATATAATAACAGAAAAGCCATTTGTCATGTGTATAAACATAAAGAAATAGTAGAAATGATCCGACCCGGTCGGATCCGGTCCAACCCAATTGGGTTTAGGACACTATTTCAATACATCTCCCAAAGGAAATACAGCTTCAACCATTTACAAGAATATGAGTTTGGGAGGGGGGGCAAGCCTTCCAAAACACCCATGAAGTCTAAGCAGACCTTGCAACATAGTGATTCAGCTTTGCTAGATGACAATACTGCATACATATCAGTAGTTGATTTATCTTACTTTCACCAGACCTGACATAGCCTTTGCAGTTTAGCAGTTGAGTCAGTTTTTAGAAACACCTACTGAAAATCACATGAAGGTAGCCCATAGGATTTTCGGATACTTGAAAGCCAATTTGGAACAATGGATTTTCTTCTCAGCTGAGAACAACATAGTTTAAAAAGGTTTCACTAATAGTGATTGGGCTGGTTATCATGAGACAAGAAGATCTGTTTCAGGATATATGATTTTTTGGGAGATGCTCCTATATCATGGGAGGTTATGAAGCAAACAACTATTTCTATAAGTTCTTCAGAAGCTGAGTATATGGCTATGACCAATGCTACTTGTGAAATTCAGTGGTTTATCTACATTTTGCAGGATTTGAAGATTCCAGTTCAACAACCTGCTTTTTGGTTTTGTGACAATGCTAGTGCTCTTCACATTGCTCACAACCCTGTTTTCATGAGAGAACAAAACACATTGAGATTGATTGTCTTGTTGTCAGAGACAAAGTAAAATCTAGCTCATCAACCTCATGCCTGTTAACACCAAGGAGCAGATTGCTGACATTCTTACTAAAGCTTTTGATGAACCAATATTTTCCTATTTGCTAGATAAGCTAGGCATTTCTAAGATCTTTCAGCCAAATTCCAGTGGATAAAGGAATGTTGGTTACAAGAGAATGTGCAAGGTGATTCATGTATCACTCTCAGCTTAAAGAGGTGTTACAATATATGGATAAAAGAATGTTGATATAAGAGGACGTGCTGAACTGAACAGCTCACCTCAATTGAGGCAGCCAACTCAGTTGAATATTAGATAAGTTGAGTGGTGTACGGTGAATGAGTAAAGTAAGGTAGGGTGGGATGGGTTGGGTAGGTAGGATGAGTGGTGAGAAAGGGTGGGGTAGGGGTAAGTTAGCTATAATAAGATGAATGAGGCAGGGTAGAGTAGGTGGGGTGGGTCAAGGTAATGTAGGATGGGGTGTGGTAGGGTCGGGTAAGTTGGTGTGGTGGGTTAGGGTAAGGTAGGGTGTGTGAAGAGGTATGGTGCAATGGGATGATGAGTAGGGTGGTGGTTGGTAGGTAAAGAAGGGTGGGGTAGTTGGGTAGTGTAGTGTAGGGTTGGCAGGGTATGATGTGATGGTGAGGTGTTGTGGAGTTGGGTGATGAGGTAGGGTGGGTGATAAGAAATTGTAGGGTAAGGCATGGTGGGGGGTAAGGTTGAGGTGGAGAATGGTTAGGTATGGTAGAATGGAAGGGGTAATGTAAGGTATGGTGGTAGGGTAAGTTGGTGTGGTGTATGGTGGGTGGGGTAATGTTGGGGTGGGTGGAGTGGGGTGTGGCATGTGAGTGGTGGAGTAAGTTAGGGTGATAAGTTATGGTAGGGTAGGGTATGGTGTGTAGAGAGGTAAGGTGATGGGTAAGCTGGGAGTGGTAGGAAATGGTAAGGTAGGGTAGGGTTGATGGGGTAGCAAATGATGGTTACGTAAGGCAGGATGAGATAGGGTAGGTTGGAGTAAGGTAGGTTAATGTGTGATATGGTAGGTTGGTGGGGTGGTAAGGTAGGGTGAGATGAGTTCGGATGTGTGGTGCGGTAATAATGTGGATGGTGGGGTAAAACTACCCCACCCACCCCACTTAAACCCAACAATTTGCACCTTAGCCTACCCACCTTACAACCACGCTCTTCCTCACCGTACCTGTAACGTTCCGTTCCCGGACACCGAGTCCTTATCCGGAAAAGGAACGTTCGGCACGTATAAAATAAAAATAAATTCACTTTATACGTAAGCCTCTACTACGTCGTATCAAAAATAAGCAAACGGAAGCAAAAGACTCGGGTATAAAAATCCCAAACATCCAAGAATAGAAACAAGGAAACTAAAGGTGGAAATGTAACTTATTACATTCAAGGAAAAAAAATACGAAATCCAAAAGAAACGTATGATATTCTCAAAAGAAACGTAAAAGTACTACAAGTCTCGGAAGACCAGAAGTCTAACACAGTCTAAAGAAGAATAGTAAAAGAATAAAAGTAAAGTCTTCAATGAGGCGTCTTCAAACGTCATCATCGAACTCCTCCTCGTAAACATTATCAACCTGTTCATCTTCTCATCCCCAAACACATAGAAAACATGCATTTGAGGAAAGTACAACGTACTTAGTAAGAAAGAGAAGCTATGATAACAATTATAATTTACAAAGAAAAGATAATTAAAAGTTTAGTTGTTTAAGTGTGACCGACTCAATCTAGGGTTCATTCCATGTCCATCAACATGAATTGACTAAACGTTTCTACTTAACTTATCTATGTTACAACCGCACTCACGGGCACTACGCATATCCACTTTTGGGACACTCTTGGCAACATATTAGTGGATCACACCAATATCCACGGAGTCTAGAATAGGTAAACTCCGATAGTACGCACACCTCAGTGGAGTCACCCGAACTTCTGGTTTTTCTGACCTACGGGTTCTTCCACCTTCAGAGGTAGCACACACATCGCGATATAGACTGGTGCCTATCCAAGAGAGACATGTTGTTTAATCTTTTACTAGTCAAGTACGTATTTATTAGAATGATTAACTAACCACCTAAGTGTTTTCAATTAATCTCCCTAACATTTACTGCTCTCTTCCTAGACCACTAGACATCACAATGCCTAGCAATTACACAGACATTGATGAATACTAATTCATCAAAGCACAAGCCTATCATGCTCTTCCGACGGATCCGAACATCAACTCCCCTTAAGAGTACATTCGGTGTTTTAACTGAACGAATCAGAAGCTCAATTCAGGCTTGTTTATGTTTATACAATGTTATCATATCACAAATTAAGGGTTTAAAACAATAATAACATGATTATGAAGCTCAAAACCAAGCTGAAACGATAAAACATTATAAACTAGATAAAACAGGTCAAACGCCCGTTTGACACCCTATGGACGTCCGTCCGACATCGAACGCCCGTCCACTAACCCCAAACGCCCGTCCGTCAAAAAGAGGTACATCCTGAATCAAAAGTCTAACCTCAAACGCCCGTCTTCCTTGTGCAAACGCCCGTCCGAGCTACTAGGGTCGCAAACGCCCGTTTGCCTAATGCAAACGCCCGTCCGCCTGGGTTTTTCCCAAAACGTTAAAATCTTCGAAACGCGATTTCTGAACCGTTTCTAACCTAATTAACATCGATTGCAACTCAGTAAGATGTAGAAAACATATCTAAACATCTATGATACTTTGATCAACGAAAAACACATCTTCCTTGCATCTACGCATCTTAAAACATGATCTAAGCTTTACAAATCATAATCGAGATCATAGGAAGAGTCTCTTACCTATTTGCAGCCAAAAACCAGATTCAAAAGCCTCTGAAAATCTGCTGCAACTTCCCTCCAACTGATATCCAAACGATGTTCTTCTCACAATGGTTCCAATTCTCTCGTCCGATCTGAAAACGATCAAGAAACGCTTCAAATATCGTGAAAACTCTCTTGGCCCCTTTCTTCCTCCAAATTGCGCAGAGAAGAGGTGAAAAACTGATTTCCGATTTTGTGTTTAGGTTATGGGATTAATCTGAGTTAATTTCCCTTAAATACCAATTCCCAATTAATCATTTTTCCTTAATTGCCCTTACTTACCAAAAATCAGAAATTCCTTTTAATTAAATACACATAATTTCTAAAATTACATATATATAATTAACACAACACTTAACTCCAATAAAAGAAAAGAAATAATAATATTTCATTTTCGCAAAATGACACGTCTGCCCTTTCCCGAAAATTGGATTATTACATTCCTCCTCCCTTAAAAGGAGTTTCGTCCTCGAAACTAGAACATACCTGGTAGATCAACAAACTCTTGGAATTCATTGATCATGTCATCTTCAACTTCCCATGTTGCCTCCTCGGGTGAATGATTGCTCCACTGAACCAAAACCAATGGGATCATCCGTCTCTTAATCATCTTTTCCTTCCGGTCCAAAATCTTGATCGGTCTCTCATCATAAGCGAGATTGTCTTGTAAAATTCCCGGATCAATTGTAGTTTCAACATCATTCCTCGTCAGACACTTCTTCAACATTGAGACGTGAAACACACTATGGACCCTTGACATTGATTCCGGTAACCTAAGCTTGTAAGCCAACGGTCCAATCCTTTCCAGAATTTCAAACGATCCAACATACCTTGGACTTAGCTCTCCCTTTTGTCCAAAACGTTTCACTCCCTTCATCGGTGAAGCTTGCAGATACACTCTATCACCGACTTCAAACTCAAGTGGTCTTCTTCTAACGTCTGCCCAACTTTTCTGCCTGTCTTGAGCTGCCTTCAGATTCTTCTTAACCAGCTGGACCCTTTCCTTAGCTTGTTCAACCAATTCCGGCCCTGTGATTTGTCTTTCCCCGACTTCATCCCAAAACAACGGCGTTCTACACCTTCTTCCATACAATGCTTCAAACGGTGGCATGCCTATACTTGCATGGTAGCTGTTGTTGTAGGCAAACTCCGCTACGGGTAGGTAGTCATCCCATGATCCACCAACTTCCAAAACACAAGCTCTTAGCATGTCCTCGAGTGTTTGGATGGTCCTCTCAGATTGTCCATCTGTCTGAGGATGAAAGGCTGTACTCAAATCCAACTTGGTTCCAAAGGCTTCTTGTAAGCTCTTCTAAAACCGACTGACGAATCGACTATCTCGATCCGAGACTATCGAGATAGGAACTCCTTGTAACTTCACTATATTATCCAAGTATAGGGTCGTCATCTTCTTCAAAGGTATATCAACCTTATATGGTAAGAAATGAGCCGATTTGGTCAATCTATCCACAATAACCCAAATCGCATCATGACCACCTCTTGTCTTTGGTAATCCGGTGATGAAGTCCATCGTGATCTTATACCATTTCCATTCAGGGATATCTAAAGGCTTAAGCATTCCTCCTGGTCTCCTATGCTCTGCCTTTACTTTTTGACAAATATCACATTCTGCCACGAACTTGGCTATCTCTACCTTCATCGAGGGCCACCAAAACTTCTCCTTCAAGTCACTATACATCTTAGTAGCTCCTGGGTGAACTGTAAAAGCAATCATATGTGCCTCTTCCATAATTCTCTGTCTTAAGTCGCCAACATTAGGCACACACAAGCGATCCTGGTACCAAAGGTTTCCATTCTTGTCTAATACATAACCCACTGTAGGCTTCTCTCTAGAAACTCTCTTCAAATCAACCAAAGCTGGGTCTTCATCTTGCTTCTCCCGAATATCATCCATCAACTCAGACCTTGCCAACAACGGCGCCACAAACTGTCGATCCTCAATCTGATCAAACCTGCTGATTTCCAGCCCATCTAACCTTTCTGCCACATCTCCGATGCTTGAAACTGCAAATACTGGTTTCCTGCTTAGAGCGTCTGCCACTATATTGGCTTTGCCCGGATGGTACTGAATATCCAAATCGTAATCCTTTACGAACTCCATCCATCTCCTCTGTCGCATATTCAGATTCTCCTGTGTGAAGAAGTACTTTAAACTCTTGTGGTCGGTGAAGATCCTTGCTTTAACTCCATACAAGTAGTGCCTCCAAGTCTTTAGGGCAAACACTACTGCTGCCAACTCTAAGTCATGTGTCGGGTAGTTCTTCTCATGCATCTTCATCTGCCTAGATGCATAAGCAATCACTTTCCCTCCTTGCATCAACACACAACCTAAACCCTGTCCCGAAGCATCCGTGTAGACATCGTAGTTATCAAAAATCTCCGGAACTGCCAACACTGGGGCCGTAGTCAACCTATCCTTCAAGGTATGAAAAGCTGTATCACACTCGCTTGTCCATTCGAACTTCACATTCTTCTGTGTAAGCTTAGTGAGTGGAGTAGCTATCTTCGAAAAGCCTTGCACGAACTTTCTATAGTAGCCAGCCAAACCAAGAAAGCTCCTTACTTCTGAAACTGTGCTAGGTTTAGGCCAATTCTTGACTGCCTCAATCTTTGCTGGATCTACTTGTATACCATCTCCAGAAACGACATGACCCAAGAAACTGACTTGCTTCAACCAAAAGTCACAATTAGAAAACTTAGCGAACAACTAGTTCTTCTTCAAAGTATCCAACACTATTCTTAAGTGTTCCTCATGTTCTTCCTCATCCTTAGAATATACTAGGATGTCGTCTATGAACACTATCACAAACTTATCCAAGTATGGCATGAAAACTCGCTGCATTAAATCCATAAATGCAGATGGAGCATTAGTGAGTCCAAAGGGCATGACTAAGAACTCATAATGTCTATACCTCGTACTAAAAGCCGTCTTCGGTATATCTGCTACCTTGATCTTCAACTGATGATAACCGGACCTAAGATCAATCTTAGAGAATACCTTCTTGCCTTGCAACTGATTAAACAAATCATCAATCATCGGCAAAGGGTACTTATTCTTGATGGTAAGGTTATTCAACGCTCTGTAGTCGATACACATCCTCATGCTACCATCTTTCTTCTTCACGAACAAAACAGGGGCTCCCCAAGGCGAAGTACTGGGCTGAATTATATTCCTCTCAAGCATATCCTTAAGTTGAGCCTTCAACTCCTTTAATTCAACCGGTGCCATTCTATAGGGTGCCTTAGCAACTGGTGCCGCTCCCGGTATCAACTTGATCTCAAACTCGATTTCCCTATCCGGCATGTTTCCCGGTAACTCTTCCGGAAACACTTCGGGATACTCTCTCACTACAGGAGTCTCCTCTAGCTTAGGCTTCACTTGTTCCACATCCACTGCATACAACAAGTAGCCTTCACAACCCTTCTGACAAGCTTTAATTACCTTGACTGCTGAAATTATCGGATGTCGCTTCTTACTCGGCTCATACACATTCCCTTGATAGGTCTTATCCGATTTCCCGGGAACTTTAAAGGTCACTTTCTTCTCTCGGCAATCTAAGTGAACAGAATTCTCGGATAGCCAGTCTATTCCAAGAATTACATCAAAGTCTGAAAAGTCTAGAACTGTGAAGTCGCTCTTGCATCGATAAGATCCAACTCGAACTTCCACTTGAGGTATCATCCTAGTTACCTTAGTTACCTTCCCTAACGGTGTAGTTATTTCCAAGGTGTTTCTCAAAGGTTCCGAAGGTAAACTCAACTTCTTAGCCACCTTGGTCGACATGAAAGTGTTAGACGCTCCCGTATCAAACAAGGCTCTGACCACTAGGTTATCTAACATTATCGTACCTAAGATGCATATTCATTCATTTAAATAAAATTACAGCATGAATAAACGTGCTATAAAAATATCTTAATAAAATAAAATCAACAAGGTACCTGAGATAACATCATCCTCTGGTTCTGCGTCCCTAGCATCAGCTGCAAAAACTCGAACTGGTCGGCTTGGGCCGCTTTTCCCGTTTCCTCGGCTCGTACTCCCTTTATTCCCCTTATTGGGACATTCCCTAGAAAAGTGCCCCGGTTCTCCGCAAAGGTAGCAACTATTCGTGTTCTGTCGGCACTCGCCTGAATGATTCTTATTGCACTTAGGACACAGAGGTGCACTGTTTGGGGCCTTTGTTGCCGTAGGAGCTGTCGTCTTCTTGACGCTCTGTTGTGGTGCTCCTCGATAATTACCTTGAATCGTCCCAAAGTTTCTCTTGTTACCAATCACTACTGTGGCCTTCTTCCTGAAGGTCTCAACCTCGAAGGCTTTATTCAAGAGCTCTGCCATGTTCCTCGCTGTAAATCCCAACATGCCAAACTGAATTTCATAGGCCAAACCTTCCTTGTAAAGGGCCATCTTTCTTTCTTCCACTTTCATCAGCTCGGGATAGAACCTTCCCAACTCATTGAACCTGTTAGTGTACTGAGATACTGTCAAGTAGTTGCCTTGCTTGAGTTTCAAAAACTGACATGCCTTATCTGCTTATACTGTTGCCGGGAAGTACTCGTTGACGAACATAGCTTTGAAAGCTTCCAAGTCTGTTACTTTGCCATTGCTACTCTGTATAGCATCTATCCAAGCTTCTGCCGCCCCCAAAAGAAAACTAACCGCCAGCTATGCCATCTCAGTCTCGGGCACATGTATATTCCTACATGCCTTTTCGAAGCTCCTTATCCATTCCTCACCTTTGGAAGGTTCCGTATTCTCAAAGAAATCCTGAACTCTGTTTCTCCTCAGTCTTGTATACCAATCAACAGCCGGTGCTTGCTCAAAAACCGGTCTAACTGGTGGTACTGGTGGGTAAACCGGAGGGTAACCAAAGGTGCTTCTTCTTTGCATCACTATCTTTGTTCTTTGAGGTAAGTTGGATTCACTTGGGGTTCAGGCTGGAAAGGGTAGTATCCCTGATGGTAACTCTGGTTATGTTGTGGGGTTGGCTGAGGTTGCTGGAGACCGAAGGATGGGTAACCAAAACCTTGCTGATGGTCAAAATACGGTGAAAGTGGTACGGTAGGTCGAGGGGTATGACCTACAGGAGGTGGATAGAAGGTCTGCTGCTGCTGGTGAAACACTAGTGGTGAGGGGTGGCTCATTGGTGGAGGGTAAACGCTGATCGGTGGAGGGTAAAAGGATTGTTGGTGTTGGGGGTAACTTACCGGCGGCGGTACACAACCTGCTGGAACATCGCTCACCAAAGAAAACTGAACCGAACTCCCCACATGCCATTGTGGAGGTTGCTCCTGATGAGGTCGTGGTGACGAACCCTGTTGAGACCTTGGTGTAGGTGTCGCCGTACAGGGTGGCGGTGACAAGCTCTGCTGAGGTGGAGGGATCTGCCTCACAACACCGCCTCCTACGACCGGTGTTGGACTTTCCCGTCGAACTCTGGAAGTCTCTGCACCCGCTCCAGTTCTCGTGAACACCATCCTGATGATCAAAGAAAACCAGAACGTTACTAAAGATCTAGAGAAACTTATCTTAAAAGAAAGGGAGCCTAAAAGACGCTTCTCTCGATACCAAGCTCATAACGCCCGTTCCCGGACACGAATCCTTATCCGGAAAAGGAACGTTCGGCACGTATAAAATAAAAATAAATTCACTTTATACGTAAGCCTCTACTACGTCGTATCAAAAATAAACAAACGGAAGAAAAAGACTCGGGTATAAAAATCCCAAACATCCAAGAATAGAAACAAGGAAACTAAATGTGGAAATGTAACTTATTACATTCAAGGAAAAAAATACAAAATCCAAAAGAAACGTACGATATTCTCAAAAGAAACGTAAAAGTACTACAAGTCTCGGAAGACCAGAAGTCTAACACAGTCTAAAGAAGAATAGTAAAAGAATAAAAGTAAAGTCTTCAATGAGGCGTCTTCAAACGTCATCATCGAACTCCTCCTCGTAAACATTATCGACATGTTCGTCTTCTCATCCCCAAACACATAGAAAACATGCATTTGTGGTAAGTACAACGTACTTAGTAAGAAAGGGAAGCTATGATAACAATTATAATTTACAAAGAAAAGATAATTAAAAGTTTAGTTGTTTAAGTGTGACCGACTCAATCTAGGGTTCATTCCATGTCCATCAACATGAATTGACTAAACGTTTCTACTTAACTTATCTATGTTACAACTGCACTCAAGGGCACTACGCGTATCCACTTTTGGGACACTCTTGGCAACATATTAATGGATCACACTAATATCCACGGAGTCTAGAATAGGTAAACTCCGATAGTACGCACACCTCAGTGGAGTCACCCGAACTTGTGGTTTTTTTTACCTACGGGTTCTTCCACTTTCAGAGGTAGCACACACATCGCGATATAGACTGGTGCCTATCCAAGAGAGACATGTTGTTTAATCTTTTACTAGTCAAGTACGTATTTATTAGAATGATTAACTAACCACCTAAGTGTTTTCAATTAATCTCCCTCACATTTACTACTCTCTTCCTAGACCACTAGACATCACAAGGCCTAGCAATTACACAGACATTGATGAATACTAATTCATCAAAGCACAAGCCTATCATGCTCTTCCGACGGATCCGAACTTTAACTCCCTTTAAGAGTACATTCGGTGTTTTAACTGAACGAATCAGAAGCTCAATTCAGGCTTGTTTATGTTTATACAATGTTATCATATCACAAATTAAGGGTTTAAAACAATAATAACATGATTATGAAGCTCAAAACCAAGCTGAAACGATAAAACAGTATAAACTAGATAAAACAGGTCAAACGCCCGTTTGACACCTATGGGCGCGCCGTCCGACATCGAACGCCGTCCACTAACCCCAAACGCCCGTCCGTCAAAAAGGGCTACATCTCGAATCAAAGTCTAACCTCAAACGCCCGCCTCGCTTTGTGCAAACGCCCGTCCGAAAGCATTAGGTTCATAAACGCCCGTTTGCCTAATGCAAACGCCCGTCCGCCTGGGTTTTTCCCAAAACGCTAAAATCTTCGAAACGCGATTTCTGAACCGTTTCTAACCTAATTAACATCGATTGCAACTCAGTAAGACGTAGAAAACATATCTAAACATCTATGATCTTTTTATCAACGAAAAACACATCTTCCTTGCATCTACGCATCTTAAAACATGATCTAAGCTTTACAAATCATAATCGAGATCATAGGAAGAGTCTCTTACCTATTTGCAGCCAAAAACCAGATTCAAAAGCCTCTGAAAATCTGCTGCAACTTCCCTCCAACTGATATCCAAACGATGTGCTTCTCACAACGGTTCCAATTCTCTCGTCCGATCAAAAACGATCAAGTTAACGCTTGTATATCGTGAAAACTCTCTTGGCCCCTTTCTTCCTCCAAATTGTGCAGAGAAGTGGTGAAAAACTGATTTCTGATTTTGTGTTTAGGTTATGGGATTAATCTGAGTTAATTTCCCTTAAATACCAATTCCCAATCAATCCTTTTTCCTTAATTGCCATTACTTACCAAAAATCAAAAATTCCTTTTAATTAAATACACATAATTTCGAAAATTACATATATATAATTAACACAACACTTAACTCCAATAAAAGAAAAGAAATAATAATATTTCGTTTTCGTAAAATGACACGTCTGTCATTTCTCGAAAATCGAAATATTACAGTACCTACCATCGAACCTTATCCATCACCACACATTCTATGCTTCATTTCATCAGGTAATTAACGTTTCAAACACAAATGAAATAAGTTTATTTAATACAATTCATTAAATTTTATTTCATTCTATTTATGCGAAAGAGCGGTGTCATTAATATAATCCATGCAAATAGCTATTAAATGACAGCTTTGACATTTTAAATAATATCTAATTAAAAAAAAGAAGGGTGTGATTTTGAATTTTGAATGTGATCGTACTGTTTCTTGGAAGCAACAGGTGGAAGCTCTGCATTCTGTCGTTATTGGACTCGCTTCTATTTTCAAAACCTTCCAACTCTTCGCTGTCTATTTCTTTAATCAAACAACTTTTTTCGACCGTTTCATGCGTGCTTGTCGTCTTTCTACTGCTTAGTCTCTTTCTCCCTGAATCCTCTGCCTCTTTGAAATGCTCTGGATATACATATTTTTATTTCTTTTGAAAAAGGGGTCCATCGATTTTTCAAGATACAGTTTTTAAGCCCACAGCTTAAGAGAGCACAATAAAAGGGATTTCAGTTTCAGTTTTTTTGTTCACTTTTGTGGATTCTCTTCTAAATCATCTGACAGCAATTTGGGTATGAAGGTATCTTGGTTTGCTTTCTGTAGAGAAAAAGGCTATTATTCTTGTTTCTGAATCTGTTTTTTTGCCGTATAATTAAAATTTAAAAAAAAAAAACAGATTTCATGATACCTTCAATAGCACTTACGTATCGTTTGATTAATAATTTTTTCAGGAGTTTTGATGAATGTGATTTTCCTTGCAGTGACTCTACATTGTGAAAGTAGTTGTAAGTGGCGGAGGTTGCTAAATTCTGTAACTTAAATAACCGGCAAAAGTGAAAGGGCAAAGCAAAGAGGTACTCTTTTTTTCTTTTCTTTTTTTTTTTTTTTTTTTTTTTTTTTTTTTTTTTTTTGTGATTTTGATTTTGAGGGGTACTCCTTCTGTTTTTATTAGCAGTTGTATTTATTGCACCGATTTCTTTTTTTTTTCTCTTGCAAAGGGGCCAACTTTTTTGAAGAGCCCTTTAATCTACAGGTCCCTTTCATAGATTTATAATTTATGTAATGTAGTATAAGTGGAGCTAAAGACTCTTATCGTGTATTCAAAGCAAAGTTACATTCCTTTTTCTTCTAGATTACCCAGTTTCTTCTTAAGAAAATTAATTTTTATTGTGAAAAAAAATAGATTATTATTCATAAATCGTGTAATTGAACCTTGAAAAGATTTTGGCATCTTGACAAGATTGGATGACTAGGATGCAGTGTTTCAATAATATATATGGGGGGTGGGGGGAATATTTTGAGTAGGATTTTCTATTTAGTAACGTAAGGTAACTGTACTACATCATTGCTGAAAAGTAAAGTCACCAGCTTTCATGTTCCTTTACCAAATCCCACATGTTGTTCATTACGCTTTATATTCTTTTTGCTATTCAATCTAATAATTCTTCATGTTTTTGTTTTTTAATTATCTGGATTTAGTGTTTATAATCTACTAATATGCGCATGTTGGTCCTATGCATTTGACGGCCATTAATGGAAGGTGGTTGTGTAATAAACATATCCATCACTTTCATGCATTTGCTTGGCTAATATTCAATTTCATCATCAGACAGTGATCATTTGACAAGGTTCTTGAATAATCTTGTGAAAAGGGTTCATTTTGTACTCTGATAATTTCCCTGTCGGGTTTATATGATCTTTGCTGGAGCCCGGAAGGTTCTCATCTTGACCACCACTTCCTCCTCCATTTCTTTATTATTACAGCCTTGTTTTCCTATGATTTATGCTTTAAGAATCATATATGTAATGATCCACCATCTAGCATGTTTTCTTTTATCTCTCTTGGTCAGCTTATTTCAAAGTTTTTTTTATTATCATCTTTCTTTTAGATTCCATTCAATGGTCATATTGAATAGCTGTCACATATTCAATCTGTTTCTGCCATAAGACTGATCTTTTCATGAGTTCTTCATTACAGGGGAATTTTTTGCCTGTTTGAATGTTTCTTAATTATGATATTCACTTGATCTATGTGTAAAGTTTGCATCTTTCTAGCTTTTTAATTGTTCATAACTTGTTCTGTTCGTTTCCCTTTTCAGTTCTTTGTGATACTAGTAAATGCTTGATCTGTGTACTGCTGGGATGATGGTTGAAGATAAAGTAAAAGATATAGCTATCGATTCTTTATCAGCTGAAGAGTGGCTGTCTCGTGCACAAGGACTCGTCCCACGGGCGCTGGATAAATCAGGATCGGTTCAAGTGTTTCCCGGGCGGTGGAAGACGATAATTTCGAAATTAGAGCAAATCCCAACTCGGCTCTCGGACTTGTCCAGCCATCCTTGCTTCTCGAAAAATCCTCTATGTAAAGAGCAACTTCAAGCGGTCTTTAAGACGTTGAATGAGGTTATTGAATTAGCAGAATCTTGCATAGAGGAGAAATACACGGGGAAGCTTCGGATGCAAAGTGATCTTGATTCACTTACAGGAAAGTTGGATATAAATTTACGCGATTGTAGTCTCTTGATCAAAACCGGAGTTCTTGGAGAGGTTACTTTACCTGCAGAAGAAGTTGAAAATGTTGTACATGGAAATATACGAGAATTGTTCGCCAGGCTTCAGATTGGACACTTGGAGGCAAAACATAAAGCTCTTGATTCACTTGTTGAACTCATGAAAGACGATGAAAAGAATGTCTTGGTGGTTTTAGGACGTAGTAACATCGCGGCTCTTGTCCAATTGTTAAGTGCCACGACATCTCCTCGGATTCGTGAAAAAACTGTTACTGTTATAGGTTCACTTGCAGAATCTGGTAGTTGTGAGGACTTGCTTGTTTCTGAAGGTGTCCTTCCGCCTCTTATTAGGCTTATTGAGTCCGGCACCTCGATGAGTAAAGAAAAGGCGACAATTTCTCTACAAAGACTGTCGATATCATCCGAAACAGCTCGTTCGATCGTCGGACATGGTGGGATTCGACCTCTGATTGAGATCTGTCAAGGTTGTGATTCTGTGTCCCAATCTGCTTCTGCCTGTACTTTGAAAAACATATCCGCTGTTCCCGAGGTTCGTCAAACACTAGCTGAAGAAGGGATTGTAAAGGTAATGATCGATTTGCTAGACTACGGAAAGTCGTTGGGATCGAAAGAATACGCTGCCGAATGCTTGCAGAATCTCACGTCTAGCAACGACGCGTTAAGGAGACGTGTTCTTTCAGAGGGAGGATTAAAAAGCCTGCTAACTTACTTAGACGGACCATTGCCACAGGAATCGGCTGTATCAGCTGTTCGGAATTTAGTCGGTCCGGTCCCTATAGAGAGTTTGATTTCTCATGGAGTCATACCGAGGTTGGTTCATGTCCTTAAATCCGGATCACTATCCGCACAGCAAGCATCAGCATCAGCAATCTGCAGAATTTGTAGCTCTACAGAAATGAAAAAGAGAGTCGGGGAGGAGGCGGGCGGGTGCGTCATCCATATGCTCGTTAAAATGCTCGAGGCTAAATCATACGGCGCGAGGGAAGTTGCCGCACAAGCGCTTTCGAGTCTAATGGTGTTATCACATAACAGTAGAGAAGTGAAGAAGGACGATAAAAGTGTCCCGAATCTAGTGCAGTTGCTTGATCCAAGCCCGCAAAACACTGCCAAGAAATACGCGGTTTCTTGCCTCGTTCTGCTTTCCTCAAGCAAGAAATGTAAGAAGCTAATGATTTCATATGGGGCGATCGGTTATCTGAAAAAACTGAGTGAGATGGAGATTCCGGGAGCCAAGAAACTACTCGAGCGTTTGGAGAGAGGAAAACTGAGAAGCTTGTTCAGCAGGAAGTAGTAGTAGTAGGAAGTTTGTACGATATGATCGTCGTCGATTTTGTTGCTTCATTATCTGTATGAAGCAACAACAACCTAGGCTTTTAGTGAAATGATATGTAACAATACTTGTTAGCTTTGCTAATTAGTGTTAAGTTTGTTGTATCAGTTATTTTAATCCCCCCTTCAGCCATTTTGTACATGTACTCAGATCGTTCTATAATGTCTGTTTTTTTTTTTTTTTTAATCTTGACATTTCCATTTTGTAAGTATTCCATTTTATCTTTTTATGCCTGATAATAATGCATAATTGCAGATTAAATTATAAAGTTGCAGAGAATAATAATATACCAACCTGAGCGATTTCCCTTGTCCTTAATTTTGTAGCATTGGGGGGGCTTTAATTAAGGAATGTTTAGTTAAAGCATAGTGTGTGCATTTTCGCATTATGTGGTTCAGTACCTATGTTATTTGTTACTTGACTGTGTGTTATAACCTTTAGCTGTTACATTTTAAATAATCAAGTCAACTGCACAATGGTTAGTGTGCTCAAGCTGAGAAAATAGGAAATCAGGTCTTTGTAGGGACCTGGCTTTTTTTCTTCAGATTGTTCCAAAACTGACATTTATTTTTCAGGTCCCACGTGCAAATTTGCAAAGGCTGGGTCCAACACGGGCAAATTTGGTCGGGCTGTGAACACGCCACGTGCAAATTGGAAAATGGTGAAACGATTGTGTAAATTTGCACGGGATGTGTACCCACAACGTGCAAATTTGATGTGGCGTGTCCATAACGTGTGAATTTGTATGATCTATGGGTGTATTTCAAGAATTCGAATTGCAAGGGGCGTGTCTTTAGCGTGGCTTTTCCATAGCGCGCAAAGTTGCACAAGTTGTGTCATAAAAGCCCAAAAATTGTTATATCACCCGTATCTTATTCTTCTTCTCCCAATTTTCTCTGAAAACCAACACCCTATCACAATATCAGCAAATGTGATAACTTTTTCATCATATCAATTGGAAATTTTGGGGGCTATCAACCAACGGAAAATCATACTACACCCTATCACAATATCAGCAAATGTGATAACTTTTTCATCATATCAATTGGAAATTTTGGGGGCTATCAACCAACAGAAAATCATACTACACCACTCTTTGCTTCTTTAAACAAATGGGTATGCAATCTTACTCGAATATAATACTTACTCATTGACAACCGACATTTTTCATTTAACCTTTTGGTAGGTATTTAAGACAGAAAATGAGGTTGTTGAATGGATAACAATGCAAGGAAGATTGGCTGGGGTGGTTTTTGTTAAGAGGATGTCAAACTATTCAGACGGTCGAACCGTATATGAAATTTGTTTGTGAGAGAGGCGGTGATATACGTGTAAACAACCAAGCAAAGGGCAGAAGGAAAACTATTGTTACGAATTGACTTAGACGGTCCATAGTACCTATCTTATGTTTGTAGCATTTTGTAGTCACCGGTGTAAAGTGATGAACTGAACGATGTGTTAGAAAAAAATAAACCGACCGATAACCCTTAAGGACTGTAACGCAAAATGACAAACGGAAGGAAAAAGACAAAACACCAAATTTACGTAGTTTCCAGCAATATACCGACTAGTCCACGGGCGAAAAAGAAAATATTACTATAGAAGGGGATTGTAAAAGATACAACTCCCCGCCTAAAAACAATATCCAAAATAACTAAAACAATTGAGAGTCTATCTAGATTTTGGTACACAAATTGGTATATCTCAATGATACCTTGATACGCCTAATAAAATAACCAAAAGGCTTCTTAAATATCCACATTAAGTCGGCTACAAGTTTCTCTTGCCGATGTGGGAAATTAGTCAATTGAAAAATTGACACCACAATTGGGCTTTGGCCCGCCTAACTTTAACACGATGCTTAGAAGCTATCTTATGTTCTTTTGCGTTGTCTAGTCGTCGACAATGTTATGTGAGTGATAAAACTTGACATTTTGTAGTCACCGGTGTTGAACAGAAAGTTGCTTAAAATATAACTATGTTATTTTACGTTGTCTAGTCGTTGACGATGTATTGTTGGTCAAAGAATTCGACATTTTGTAGTCACCGGTATATCTTATGTTTTTTTAACATTGTCTGTTGGTGATAGAACATGACATGTTGTACTCGCCGGTGTTATTTTGGTGATTTTTGTATGAAATTCATATTGATCCAATAGCTTTATAGTTGGATCCTTTCAGAATGTTCTGTAATACATCCAACAGTGCCATAGCCGGACCTTCACATCCAACAACTATATTGTTGGACCTATACATCCAACAGCTCCATAGTTGAATCGTTTTCAAAATGTTCTGTAATGCATCTGACGATACAGGGTTTCACTCCCTCCACGTGTCGTCCATTGGTTGGTCATCACACTGAGATAACGCCAGCATATTCATGTCGATGCCCAGGCTCGAGGCCAAAGCCTTCACATCAAAGCCAGGCTACGACTATCGATTATCGAGTATCGAGCAGTGTAGGACGTTCAGTCCGCACCAGCTAGCAATGTAGGACAGTGGTCCCCAGGGTCGATAACCGCAGGTCGGTGTATCGACATCAAGGATAGAGTCCGCATCAGCTTACTAAGCCCATTAATAGCAATAGCTTGGGCAAAGGGTCAAGGCCCATTTAAGGGTAAAGGTGACAATAATACAAGCCGACTTAACCTTAGGGTTTAGGCAAGTATGATCACTATAAATACCCCCATTCCAGGAACTGCGTAAGGCTTGATTCCTGGAACCTAACAGGATACGTAGGCAATCCAAGATACAGTCTAGGACTCAGCCGCAAACCTAAAAATCCACCACCTCATTCCTCTTTTTGGCATTAGGGTTCTTGTGTGTTCATCACTAGATTAAATTAGGGCTCAAATCATTAAGGTGACATAATTTGTCATCGTCATTGGCGCTAGAAGGAGGGTCTTCTATTGATCGAATAACTCAAGAACACGATGCCTCCCAAGAAAACCGCATCCAAAACTGCATCCAAAGCAGTCGATCAAGGCTCCCAGATGAACGAGCCGATCGACCCTGATATGCAAGGAGACGAAGATCCCGCCTTGGATCTTATTCAACACGATCCTCAGCAGAAACAGGGGGAAAAAGATCCAGTTTTGAATCTTGTCCAGGAGACCCACCAACCAGAAAAGCAAGCCCTTGCTCCAGAATATCGGGTACTTGCAGATCAGTTGGCAGGGGCAAATTTGGAGGTGATGTCCAGGATAATAGCCGAGGCGATTCTGAAAGACGGGCGCGAGCGACGCGACCCGAAAGAAGCTATGGCGGAAGGTGGCCAGAAAGAAGTTGTGGACAAACCTAAACAGACTCCTGAGGAAGAAATAAGCGCATCATCTAGCTCGGTGGAAAGGAAGAGACGCGAGATCCACCAAAAACACCAGAGAGGGGATGATGACAAATAGCTAGGGGAGGAGTTGAATGCAATTTTGGGAAAGAGTCAAGTGTCGCTGTGGCTCGAGTCTCCCTTCACGAAGGAGATCGAGAGCTTTCCTAAACCCAAGGGGTTTAAGATACCAAAGATAGAACCTTATGATGGCACCACCGACCCGGAGGACCATCTCCACAGGTATCTGTCTCAAATGAGGTTGGATGGGGCTCCCGATGCAATGCGCTGTCGGGCATTCGAGACACTACTCGTAGGTCGAGCAAGAGAATGGTTCACGAAGCTACGACCAGAGTCGATCTCCAGTTTTGCCATGCTCGCTCGAAAGTTCCGAGATGCGTTTATAGTCAACAAGAAGTTTCATCTGAGTGCCACGCACCTCATGAACGTGAGGCAGCAAAGAGATGAGACGGTGATGGAATATTTGAAGAGGTTTAATCTCGAGGCCATGCAGGTCAAGGACGCAGATGACCGACTTCTGATCACATCGTTAAATGCGGGGCTGCGTAATACTAAGTTGTACATGAAGTTGAGCGAGGACGCACTCCCACCCATGGGCGAATGTGTCAATGTGGTGCATAGATTTTGTCAAGGGGAAGAGCGGTCGCGGCGGCACACCCAATCCGATTGGATGGAATCCAGAAGGACACACCGAGGTCCGAGCAGAATCGATCAAGAGGCGGGATGTCGAAAGTAAGCCATCGATGCAGGGACCGAATCGACACGTCCACCTCGCACCGTGGGGGCAGAAGGGACCTCACGAGATAAGGACTTTATCCTACTCAATCGACCTCGATCTGAGGTGTTGTCGATTATGCTTTCAAAAAACTTGGCGAGGAAACCGCCACCGTTGAAAAAGCCTCGAGAAAAGAGGAATGCAAGCAAATACTGTGATTTTCATGAAGACATAGGTCATACAACAGAGGATTGTATCGACCTGAAAAGAGATATCGACGTCTGCATTCGGGAAGGAAAGCTAGACGAAGTTGTTGATGAGATCTCGGTATGATGGGCCCGGGGGCGTGGAGAATTTAAGAGGAAAAACTCCGATCAAGACAGGGAACCGAGGTCGAGATGTCCAGAGACGAAGGGATCGGTCACCTCAGAGGAATCGATCCCCGGGTCGAGAAGAAAACAACAGAGAGAATCTTGGTCGAGATAGATATGAAGATAATCGACCGATCCAACTACGTCAACACAATCTTTGGTCCCGGTGAGAGTGATAAAGACCGGACCGAATAAGAGCCGACTTGTAGCTCTCGAAAGAGCGCAAAAAATTCAATTCACGGCAATCGGATATGGCCCTCGAGATGATATCCCCAAGTCGAGGAGTCATAGCGAAGGGTTAGTTATTGAGGCGCGATTATTAGCCGACCCGTGTATCGAGTCCGTATGCGATAACGGGAGTGCGATGAACATTATATATCACTCGGCGTTTCAAGCGATGAAGTTGAAAGAGAAGGATCTAGCCCCATAGCGTCTCCCTGCTTTGGATTCACGGACAAGCGATCCACCCCATGGGCTCGATAAAGTTACTCACGGCGGTTGGTGATGGCGAGAAAGGAAGGACACTTGAATTAAGTTATGTGGTGGTCAAGGCTCCTTCTACTTATAATGTTATCCTAGGGCGACTGCGCTCTTCGACTGCGTGCTATCATATCGACTTTTCATAATAGTATGAAGTTTCCCACTAGAACGGTTCCCACGAAGTAAAGGAGGCGTTGAAGTCGCTCGGAGTTGTAACTCTGTTGTCATGAATGGGAAGATGGCGGTTCAACAAGTTTTAGTCGAGGCCGATTCCGGAGGAAGAAGAGGAGAGAAAGAGTTGGGTCTCAGGTGATGCGATTGAAAACGTCGACTCTGGGAAGGAGAGGGGCGATCAATGCGTACAAAGTCGGGATTTGGATCCCGAGAGAAAAAAACGCTATATTGGTTAGCTTCTAATCGAGTTCGAGAGACATCTTTGCCTGGAAAGCCACCGACATGCCGGGGTTATCTACCGACATCGCGGTTCATAAGCTTGAGATTGACCAGGCTAAAAGCCATCAAGCGAGAAAAAGAGGAATTTTAAATCCGATCGACTTGAAGCTATAGAGTTGGAAGTCGGCAAGCTCATCGCGACCAAGATAGTGAAAGAGGTATTCTATCCCGAATGGCTAGCTAACCCAGTGTTGGTTAAGAAGCCTGATGGGAGTTGGCGCATGTGTGTGGACTTTACAGATTTGAACAAAGCGTGCCCAAAAGACTCGTATCCGCTGCCCAAAATCGACGAGTTAGTAGATTCAACCATTGATTTTGAAGTTTTGGTTTCTTAGATGCATATAAAGGATACCATCAGATCTTAATGGATCCTCGAGATGCGGAAAAAACAACATTTATTACAGAATTCGGCACCTTCTGCTATGTGACCATGCCATTCGGACTAAAGAATGCTGGGGCAACATACCGGAGGCGATCAACAAGATATTTGCAAAAGCAGTTGGTAGATGTATGGAAGTTTATGTAGACGACTTGCTCATCAAGAGTCGATCTATAAGACAATACCTGTCGATGCTCGAGAGGTTTTGAGGTGTTGAGAGAAACACGAGATGAGGCTAAATCCGAAGAAGTGTACTTTTGAGTCAGTCGGGTAAATTCTTGGGTTACATGATTTGAAGGGCGGGATTCGAGCTAACCCGGATAAAATTGATACATCAAGAATATGCCCGCACTACGAAATGTCGAGAAGTACAAAGGCTTACGGGTCGAATGGCGACTCTCAACAGATTTCTATCGAGATCCGCATACGCGTGCACTTCCATTTTTCAAGATACTCCGAAAGGCGATCCTTTTCACTCGGGATGATGAATGTCGAGACGACCTTTGAAGAGTTGAAGACTTATTTATCCGAGTTACCTACCTTAACTTCACCTCGAGGCGGGAAAGATCGTTAGTTTATTTGGCGGTATCACGAGGAGGCGATGAGTGTGCGGTCCTGGTTCGAGAAGGGTACATGGCCAAGTGCCAATCTACTTTGTCGACAAGGCTTTGCATGGCCCCGAGGTCCGATATTCGCCCGGCCGAGAAGTTAGCATTATGTCTTGTTCATGCCTCGAGAAAGTTAAGGCCCTATTTTCAAGCTCATCCCATTGTGGTAATTCTTGACCAACCACTAAAACAAATATTGGCAAAACCCGACACCTCAGTCGATTGGCAAAATGGGTAATAGAAATGGCCCAAATGATATCGAGTTCGTCCCTCGGATCGCGATAAAAGCACGAGCCTTAGCGGATTTTCTAGTGAAGGATCTCCGTCCAACTCGATCAAGAAAAGCAAAGGCCGGAGGAAAAATGGACTCTTCAAGTCGATGGCGCATCGAGTAAGGAGGCGCGGGGCGGGGCTCATTCGGTAAGCCCGAAGGCGAGGAATTTCCTTACGCCTTCGTTTCGACTTCAAAGCAACGAACAACGGCCGAATATGAGGCTATGATTCTTGGTTTAAAGCTCGCTTTGAAGTTTGGTGTCGAAGATTTGTCGGTTCTGACTCTCACGGCTAGTGGTCAATCATGTTAAAGGGAGTATGAGGCTAAGGAAGAGACCATGAAGAATTACTTAGCGATTGTCCAAAGCCTCATACCAAAATTGAGCACGGTTCAATTCGAGCGGTGTTCCCGAAGTCGAACAAGAGAGCCGATGCGCGCTCTCGAGTTGGCCTCAAACTTCATGTCAAGTAAGAAGGTTCTAGTCGAGTTCTTGACCGATAGGAGTTACATCGAGACAGAGGCCCGACCGATTACTCGGCCAGGCCACATGGATGGACTCGATCGCCCTTTATCTAAAAGACGGAATACTACCATCTGATAAGGTGCAATCTAGAAAGGTTCGACTCCAGTCCACTCGATATGCGTTCTTCGACGACATCCTCTATCGGAAATCTTTTGTAAATCCATGGTTAAGATGCGTATCTGAAACCGAAGGCGAATATCTCTTGGAGGAAATTCATAGAGGAGTGTGTGGAAACCACTGCGGGGCTAGGATGTTAGCTCGGAAATGCAAGTTAGCTGGGTATTTTTGGCCGTCGATGCAGCGAGATGCGAATATTCTTGTCCAGAAATGCAACGCTTGTCAGATCCATGATAATATCTCTCATCAACAAGCACAAGATATGAACGTCATCTCGTCAGCATGGCCGTTTGATCAGTGGGGGGTCGATATTGTAGGACCTTTACCTCGAGCTCGGGAAATCTCGATTAAGTGGTCGCTGCGGTGGACTACTTCACAAAATGGGTAGAAGCTAAGGCTTTGCCCGACATCCGAGCCGCAACCATTAAAAATTCTTATGGGTCGACATCCTCTGCAGTGCGAATTCAAAGCTCTAATCTCGGATAATGGTACCCGGTTCGAGGATCGAAAAGTTAGGGAATGGTGCGGTGAGTACCAAATCGACCAAATGATTCACCTCGTGGCTCACCCCGTGCAAGCGGTCAAGTCGAGCAGACTAACCGGCGAGATCAAGTCAGGGTTAAAGAAGAGGCTAGAGCGGAAGGTCGAGATTGGGCGATTCGACTTCCGAGCATCCTATGGTCATATAGGACGACTCTAATTCATCAACCGGAGAAACTCCTTTCTCTTTGGTATATGGGTGTGAAGCGGTGATTCCGCCCGAGATCGGAGTTCCTTCTCCTCGAGTTACGGCCTACAATGTGGAGACAAATGATCCCGAACTCCGACAAGAAAGGGACAATGTCGAAGAGCGAAGAGAGATAGCCTCGGCCGAATGGCAAGGTATAAGCAGAAGATCTCTCGAGATTACAACTCGAGGGTGGCATCGATACTTCAAGGTCGGTGATTTGGTTCTAAGGAAGAATGAAGCAAGTCGACAAGAGGCGGCCGGAAAATTAACCCCGAATTGGGAAGGACCTTATCAGATCCTGAAAGTCCACCCCAAAGGGTCTTATCAACTTGGTCGGGCAGATGGGACTACTGTTCCTCGACATTGGCATGCCAACAATCTGAGGAAATATTATGTCTGAGATAAGCTTTTATGAACTTTTATTTGCTTTTAATGTTAAATCTTGTAATAAGTCCATGTGACAATCTATGACATTCTAATAAAAGTATGCTTTCTCGAGATCTTTTTTGTGTTTGTTAGGATTTATAGCCAAAACGATACAAGTCCGATGTGACAGAAAAGTTAAAGGCAAAATAATCAACAACGAATATAGAAATCCGCAGGTCGGAAATCTAGACAAGCCAAAGCAAAGTTAGCCTAATGGGCGACGAATGCAAAGGCATAAAAACGGTTCGCATGGTCGGGCCAAAGGTCCAAGCTAAGAGCCGAACGAGCCCAAGAGGCAAACAAGGCTAAAGCAAAGGACGGTTCGCATAGTCGGGCCATCTGTCCCAGTCGAAAGCCGAATGAGCCCGAGTGGCGAAAAAGGCCTAGACAAAGGACGGTTCGCATAGTCGGGCCACCTGTTCCAGTCGAAGGTCGAAAAAGCCTAAGAGGCAAAAAAGACCTAAAACCAGGGACAGTTTACATTAAAATGCTCAGCCTAAAGGTCAAATAAGCCTAAGGGGCAAAAGACTAAGGCAAGCAAGTCGATCTCAAGTGCAATAAGAACCAAGGGTTCATAATACACTTGGGGGGCAACACAGTATCAATAACAAGAACGACGAATAAAGTGAGTAGCGAGTAGCAAACAGAGCCCGAAGCTCGACAAGTGAAAGACTATGAAACATTAAGACGAGCAAAAATCACAAGAAAGAGAAATCAAATCTCAAAAGCAGATCAAAATTCAAAATAAAGTTATTACAAAAACAAGGCCAGGTCGAAAAGACCAGCCAAAGTTAAAATAAATGTCATTACAAATCAGAAGTTTGAATAGCAAAAGAAGATATAAAAAACATCAAGATCAGGGGTCGGCTTCCGTAGTCGGCTCAGTTGTAGCCGGGGTCGGATCGGCGGCGGTCGGATTGGCAGTAGGGGCAGACGAAGGAGGAGCATACTTTATAGCCAACGACTCTCCCGAAAAACTCCTCAAAGTCTTGATCGTCTGACTTCTCCGAGTCGAGATTGTAGAACATAGGCGTCTGGAGAGTCGACATATCGAAGCTCGGAACGGCCTCCTTCACCTGATCCACGGCCAGGGTATATCCACCCATCATCGAAGCCCGCATGATCACTTCTAGATCATCTTCAAGGTTGGATGACTTGCGGTACTCCATGATGGCCTCAGTCTTAGCCTCGCCGACTGCGCTGCGCTCGATCTGATTCGGCTGTGGCGCGTCTCGATCTTGACGAGCCTTCCTAGCTTCTTCATCTCGCAACTTTCGACATGCTGCGACCTTCGTAATCTTGAGCCGCCTTGAGCGGCTCTCGGCCCCGATCTTGCCTTTCATCTCGCACTCGGTCTAGCTCGGCTTCTCGGTAGTGGCGGCTTTGCTTCAAAGACCCACCAACCTATTTTGCGGCTCTCGAGCTTGGCGACCGACTCTTGCTTCAACTCGTTATCTTGTTTCTCAACGAGAGAGTGCGCGCCTTTTGCGATGTTGTCTTGGAGTAATCGCCATTCTCCTTCTTGATCTCGTTCGCCGACTCTCGGTTTTGGCGGCCGACGAGCAGCCTCTCGACCAACAAGAGTATGCTACAAAGTGAAAAAAGCGAGTCAATAAATAAACAGGGTATGGGCCTCGAGGAAAGCAAGTATAAAAAGAGGATCGACTTACGAGGCGATTCACTTTCGCAGAACATAAGACAAGTCTCATCATCCACACACCGGCGTAGTCATCAAAAACCAGTCCGCGCCGATTCCTGGCTCGGCGAGAGGTCTCAAACCTTCAACCTTCTTCCTCTTCGCCTCTCGAAGCTGCTCCTTTACCACCTCGGCAACAGAAGGTCTTTTCTTTGTTTGCACCACCGGCTCTTCAACATTAGCCTCAACGTTCGAGGTCAGATCGATAGGTTCCTCTCTCGTCTTCATCTCGAAGAGAGCCATATCGGACGGTTAGCTCGCCGGTGGTCGAGGCACCTCGGTCGTTCGGCTCCGGCAGGCGATTCGATCGCGGCAAGGTTGGTTCTAGGTGGAGGGGCGCCCCTCTCGAGAAGAGGAAGGAAGCCGATCTCATCTCATTACTGGCAAGTCGGCAAATGCCTGACCCCCGAGAGGTGGTGCATTTCGACCGTCGCCGGGAATCTGGCTGGGGTTGGTGACCACTGGAGAATTTGCCCACTGCAATACAAGAAAAGACAAGTTAGTTTGAACCAACAAACAACAAGTTATCGACTTAAAGAACTACTAGTGTGCAAAAACAAGCAAATAAGTAAACATCCTACGATTCTCGTGATCGAGAGCGTTCGAGGCCTACATATGGCATGGGCCCGGCTTCCTCTAGCGAGCCAGGTGATACAAGAGACTCAAGTCTCGAGTACACACCTCGAAATCATGCCCACTCGAGAGTCGAGCCTCGTGAGAGCCGGTTCCCTCCCAAGCTTGTCTTGTTTCCCTCTCTTGACCTCCATTGACCGATGTAGGGGTTATCAAGGCCATGACGGACAAAGAAAAATCGAGGCTTCCACTCCCACGCGAGAAGAAGGCCCTCGTAATGAACTCGTGGCGATTTGCTCTCCTCTGGAAAGGAATACCACAACTTGTCGGTGTGGCAACCATCTTGTAATAAAATCGAACACGGGCACGAGAAACAGACTTGCGCCACTCGACACGCTATGATGAACCCCATCGAGTCCCGGCGCCATTCGGGCGAGTTGAGACACACTTATCTCGTAATGGTGAAGGGCGGCGGAGCAATTTGGACCAGTGGAAACCTTAGTCCGCTTGCCGATTGATTTTAAATGCGATTGCAAAACCCTTACGAGGGCTCATCCGCGAATCGATGCGGGCTGATGGGAGTCGAGATTCAAGCGGAGGATGAACTATGCTATACTTCCCACAGATTTCAACAATATCCTCTGGAGTAAGTGTACTAAGACACCTTTTTGCACCCTTTCCATCCATCCTAGTTACTAGCTTTTTAGGTTTGGTTAGGGACGGGGAGGAGGAAGCTACTGAGCTCACGGAGTCTCCCGGAGAAGAAGATCGGAGGTGACAGTGCGAGGAGATTGGCTACGAATGGGTGTGTCACTACCCTATCTCGATTCGATTCTTCTCTACTGTAGACATGAACAAAATCACGAAAAGATGAACAACACGGAAAAAAAGAAGCTTACTTTTTGCGTTTGAAGATTTGGAGATTGTGATAATAGGTAGCAAGCAAGTTGGCGGCGACGTCTAACCTCTCTCCTTTTATATATGAAGGCAAAAGTTTGCAAATAATTTGAAGAGGCGTGAATTATGGGGTTATAACCCCTGGAAATCGCGATTATCAAGGCAATGACGCGTCTTTTTGCGGGATTCGCGTTTAAGTGGGCTAGAAACCGCTCCACGTGGATGCTAGGCGATTAGGGTTATGAAAAGCGGGCTTTCTCCGCCCAAAGAAAAAGCCCAACTCGAAGGCGACTCGTGTGACAGACTCGACCTCGGACAACGGAGTCGCCTCTTTCAAGTCTGGGGGCTTATGACGATCTGAGGGTTTCACTCCTCCACGTGTCGTCCATTGGTTGGTCATCACACCGAGATAACGCCAAAGATATTCATGTCGATGCCAGGCTCGAGGCCAAAGCCTTCACATCAAAGCCAGGCTACGACTATCGATTATCGAGTATCGGCGATGTAGGGCGTTCGATCCGCACCACCTAGCAATGTAGGACGATGGTCCCGAAGTCGATAACCGCAGGTCGGTGTATCGACATCAAGATAAGTCGCGTCGACTTACTAAGCCCATTAATAGCAATAGCTTGGGCAAAGGTCAAGGCCCATTTAAGGGTAAAGGTGACAATAATACAAGCCGACTTAACCTTAGGGTTTAGGCAAGTATGATCACTATAAATACCCCCATTCCGGGAACTACGTAAGGCTTGATTCACGGAACCTAACGAGATCGTAGGCAATCCAAGATACGATCTTGGACTCGGCCATAAACCTAAAAATCCACCACCTCATTCCTCTTTTTGGCATTAGGGTTCTTGTGTGTTCATCACTAGATTAAATTAGGGCTCAAATCATTAAGGTGACATAATTTGTCATCGTCAGCATCCAACAGTGTTGGACCTATACATCCAACAGCTCCATAGTTGAATCGTTTTCAAAATGTTCTGTAATGCATCCAACAGTGCCATAGTCAGACCTTCACATCCAACAGCTATATTGTTGGACCTATACATCCAATAGACCCATAGTTGGATCTTTTTCAGAATGTTCAATAATACATCCAACAGTGCAACAGTCGGACCTCGACATCCAACAATGCCACAGTCAGACCTTGATATCCAACAGCTCCGTACTTGGATCTTTTTCATAATGTTCGGTAATACATCCAACAGTGTCACAGTCGGACCTACACATCCAACAACTATGTAGTTGGATCTATAGAAAACCGGCGAAGAGATCAGTGGCGGATCCAGACATTTTTTCCAATGGGTTAACCGGAGCCTAAAACTATATTTTTAACAACAAAATGATATTTTTGAACAATAAAACTACATCGTTTTAATACTAAAAAAAATTTCTTCGAAACTCAGTGGGGTCACGTGACCCCGCGTGAGTATACACAGATCCGCCAGTGGAAGAGATAAGTGTCCGTCGATTCAAGATCGTTGTTGGCTTGGTGACGGACCGTGGGAGCACCGTTGACATAGGAATGAAGCGGGCACCAGCAGATGAGTGGGCGACATCAGATGAATGAAGATTGAGTAAATTTTGGGAAGTGTTTTGATTTTGAGGGTAAATGTAAACTTTACCGGGAGGTAAATAAAAATATATTAATGTAAATTTTAGGGACTAATTCATAAATAAATTAAATGACAATAGTAAAAGGATTCTGGAAATAATATATTTGGTTTTTTTAAATGTGTGGTGTATTTAGTAGTATCATTAATTAAAAATAAAGTGTGTGATGCCAAAGGTAAACACTTATTTTTAAAAAAGTTGTGGTGCCACAGGTAAAAAAAAAAAATGTGGTGTCTTTACAGACACTCTTAAAAAAAGGCGAGTTATATCGGCAACACCATTTTACTATTGACATTTTTTTATTTATTATTTTTTATTTACTTCATTCCACCACAAAATCATTTTTTGGCAACACGTTACGCGCGACATAGCCACTGACATTTTTTTCTTACGTCGGTGAGTCGGCGTTTTGTACACCAATGACACATTTGTAGCTCGTAAAATCGATGTCATTTGGCGTTGGGATTGAAAACCAAAGTCGATTCAGGTGAAAGCTAAATCTTATGAAGCGGGCGTCGGTCTGCACTGATGTTATACTGTTTAAAATAATAAAAATATTCAATATAGTGCAAAAAATGATTTATAGAGTAACGAGAATAATCATGATACCGTGAGTATTTTTGTGGTGCCGATTGAATAATGTCATGGCTAGTACAGCCCTTGTCCGTATACGGGCGTCGTATCTATCGCAAAGAGTACAGCGTTTCCGTGATTGATAAAAAAAATAAAAAAGAAATAATACGGTCTAATGTCTATTGACCATTTGTATCGGCGGGAGTCCACTCTGGCTCAGTCCGCCGGTCGTTCTTCCGGAGGTGTTCACGCAGAAATTTCCAACGTAGGGAGTCGTTTATGTGGCGCGTAATCCTGACTTACGTAGTTTCATTCTGCGAATTAAACCGTGTGGCGGGATTATCTTTATGTAGAATTAAACGTGTGGTCAGTTATTATGCTTGGCATAAACGACTCCCTATGTTGGAGTCTCTAGGGTAGCATTTCCCCGTTCTTCCCTCTCTGACGTCAGCTTTCAGGCGAAGTTATTCCGTCACGTTCTCAAGTAATCATATTCCTTTTTTGAACCGAGGTAATCAGATCATCGAGGGGAAAATTCTCAGAAATCGTTTATTTTAGTCGATTCTTACAAAAGCTAAAGGATTGATCTTGTTGATTTAAAAACCTTTTATTTCGTCAAGTAAATATCTGACTTATTCATACAGCTTGATTCTTGTCGTCTTTCTACTTGAAATTTGTGTTTCTTCTTCTCCTCTTGCACTTTTTGAAATCCGTGTTTGTGTAGTCGTGTTTGATTGTAAGATTAGTTTTGGTCCTTGGCCTGACGGCGTTGATCCTATTTTTCTGATGAATTCAGCTATGGTATTTCTCCTATTATTTATCTTCATGGGATGTTTGGATTCATTAGGTTCTTTGTTCAATCAAGTAATAAGGGTAATACATCAATAGGGGAATATTAATTGGTAGTTTTAACTTTTAAGCAGTCTGAAAGATGATTGTTGAATATGATTATTCTTGTTGCATTTGGTGGTGGAACTGAAAATAAATATAAATAAAATATGATGATGAGGCTCCTCCCTCATTGTGACTTAGCAAAATAGGAAATGCATTATATTTTATATTGCTTTATGTTTTGAATTAGCTTCAATTCTTGCTTATGATGCTAATCCACTTAATCCTTTATTTGTTATTTTTATGTTATGCCTTCATATCTTCCTATACTTTGAATTAAGAGGATGTAGGAATTTGTATTCTCAAAATGAAGCTAAAATGATGGTGGATGTTGATTTCAAGTCACGAACTGTGTCGAAGTATGTGTATCTGCTTATTACATGCAAAACTTTACATGGATTCTTTCTGTTCTTATCGGATCATATTATTCAGGCGTACCAAGATGATGCTTGGCTTAACATTTATTTTGGTTTTATAACGACTTCAGATTTTGTCAGACACTCTTGTGTAGGTTGCTTATTGGTAGCCTGCCTTAAAATTTAGTACGTTCTAGAAATCTACATATTTGCAAGATGAAAACATGAAAGATTTGGTGTAATTCTGAATGCAAGCATGTGTATACAATTCTTACGTGTTAAAAAGAGTGAATACATCAATGGAAAACTCGTCATTGTGGAACTGATTTTGATCAGCTGTATATGTAAGCTGCTTGTAAGTAAAAGCTGATTTAATTGTATGAGCTAAACTTGTTGGTGTATGCGTATAGAGTTTTAACTGTAAGACAGTTACATTTGGGCATTGTACGTAATTTAAGTATCCCCACTGCTCATTTTATCTATATAGACTAAGTGATTGATTTTTGGATCAAGGAAAGAAACTGTAAAAGTACCAAACTTTCTCGAATGAGAATAAGACCAAGAATATTTCTGACCAAGAAATTGGAATAGTAATTATCGATTATGAATGTCTCGTTGTGGTAAGCATTGTGCAAGTTCATTGATTGTTCATCATTTTCTGCAGTGTCTTCTTTTACATAGTATAAAATCTTTCAGTGAATTAACCCCCACAATGAGCACTCTAGATGTGGCTCGGGCAGAACTTGCTCTTACAGTTCTGTATCTAAACAAAGCAGAAGCCAGGGACAAAATCTGTCGGGCAATACAGTATGGGTCGAAATTTGTCAGTAATGGAGAGCCTGGCACTGCCCAGAATGTTGACAAGTCAACCAGCTTAGCTCGCAAAGTTTTTCGTCTATTGAAGGTCTGCATCTTTCAAGTATCCCTCCGATAGCCAAAGATATGTCATGTGCGTTTTATGCAAAGATTTTCTTGTGCCTCTTTGCTTAGTAACAATCATTTGATGATAAGCTGGGACACTTGTATGGTTTAGAAGTATATCCCTTTGTTCTTTCTTGACTGTATCTTCTTTTTACAGTTCGTCAATGATTTACATGCTCTTATCAGCCCTACAACTCCTGGAACTCCACTCCCAATTGTCTTGTTAGGAAAGGTGTAAGATGTTCATATCCAATGATTTTTCATATTTTATTTCCATTTCATAAATTTCTCATAAATTGTTTGTTTTGCAGTCCAAGAATGCACTGTTGTCAACTTTCCTGTTCCTTGATCAGTTTGTGTGGCTTGGTAGGACAGGCATATACGAGGTAGGTAGTAGTTTACTTGTCCGTGTTTTTCATGGCTCATAATTTTTTCTACCTATACGATCTATATTTGATTATAATGAACTTTTGTTCTGGAATAATGCAGAATAAAGAAAGTGCTGAAGTGATTGGCAGGATCTCCCTCTTCTGCTGGATGGGATCCTCAATCTGTACCACATTGGTTGAGGTATGCACCTTCCCTTTTAAATACACTGCCTTCTGAGCAAAAATCTCTATTTTTAAAATTTACTGATAATAAACCATTCTGTTTTTCTTCGATTCGATTCAAGTTGGGGGAGCTCGGGAGGCTTTCCGCATCAATGAAAAAGCTGGAAAAGGAACTTAAGGGTACAAACAAGTACAAGGTAATTCTGTCTGCCATAGCATTAATTCATGAACATAATCAGTTGCTTGCTTTTGCTTAATTTGTGTTGAGAGAGAGCATTTGCTCTCCTTGATTTTGATGCATCTTTATCTAGAACGAGCATTACCGTGCTAAACTCCAAAAGTCGAATGAAAGATCATTGGCGCTTGTTAAAGCAGCAATGGATCTTGTAGTTTCCGTTGGATTGCTTCAATTAGCACCCGAAAAAGTCACACCTCGTGTAACTGGAGCCTTTGGATTTCTTAGCTCGCTCATATCTTGTTATCAGGTATTTATTCTCTCATTTTTTTTTTCTTTCTTTCTTTAATTAACCGTCATTGTGTGTACATAAGAATGTTTCTAAATATGTATATGCATATGTATATTATTATCGTCCACGTTTTATTATAAATTTATTTTCTTTTGTTATTTTTCAGTTGTTGCCTTCTCAACAGAAGGCTAAGGCACCTTGATTCCCTGGGTATAATTCTTCAAATATGATATGTGAAAAGTGTGGCTGCAGTAGTACAAGTTTTACCTCATTTTGAATTCATATTTGTAATCTTTTTTTTTTCTTTTTTCTTCTGTAGTAATAATGCAGTGCATATAAAACTTATGCATCCCCCCCCCCCCCACACACACACACACACAGACCTTGCCCCAAAACATGGGCATTATCACGCTATAAATAGAAATTAATATTTTTTTTATTTTTAATGAGCCATTACTAGAATATAAAATACACACTCAATTGCTATCTAATAATTATATTTTAGGAAATAAGTACTCTTGATTCTGAATCTTGTATGTATGGTATTTTAAGAGGTACAATATATAGTGTTCTTATTCCTTGCTAGTGGAATTAGTGTTAGTATAACAAGGCTTTGACACATGGATTAAGATAATAAATAATTTAGGTCGTTAGATGAGAATTAGTAAAATACATGTCACTAATATGATGATTGAAAAACATAAGAAAAAAAAAAAACCCTTATAAGAGAATTAAAAGTTAAAAATTAAATGGTTGCTTTCTAGAGAATTCGGATCCTCTGCTATGCCAACGTCTGCTGTATCCGCGCCGTCCAAGTGTATCCGTCATTGCCCTAATTTAAAGCTAAGACCAAAACGCCGTCGCTTCTCTTCACGGCAGAGGATACACTTGAGAATAAAAACTTTTTAGCGTTTCATCCACAACATCCACACAACGACGTCTTTGGGGGAAAGGATCCCCGACAGTGCAAACATGTACAACTCCTCATTTGTGCATCAAAAACGATGATTTTGTTACGATCACGATCTTGATTTCGTTCCGATGTAAAAATAAATAAATAAAAAAAAAAACATCAAAACGGCGTCGTTTTACGCCGATGGCGCCCGTTTGATGCAATACTTCGAGGAATGCATTATTTGCACCGTCGGGGATCCTTTCCCCGTCTTTGGATTTAAGACTCTAAAAATCACATTTTCTTCACAAAAACTATATCTCCTCCTCTTTCATTTAACATCCACATCGAATACTTTCCGACTAGGGGCGGATCTAGAAATATTTTTCAGTGGGGTCACCGGAGGGTTTTGCTCCGAAAATTTGTTTCGGTGGAGTCACCGAAGCCTAAAAGTACATTTTTTAACTACAAAACGACACTTTTTAATAACAAAACTATATCGTTTTAATACTACTTTTCCGGAATCTCAGTGGGATCACGTGACCCCACGTTGATATACATACCTACGCCCATGTTTCCGACATAATCTCTAAACACACAGTGAATAGTAATAGCGAATAATCTCAAGGTGGCCTCGAAACAATAAATGCAGGAGATCTGCTCATGCATAGGGGCGGAACTACATTATATCAAATGGGTCCATGGCCCCGCTAAGAAATAAAAATACTTTAAGTTTTATTTATAAAAAAATTTATAGACTTCGTTGAAAAAAAATCATAGCCTCTTAGAAAAAAAATTTTCTACATCCGCCACTGATATAGCCATACGGAGTGATCTAGCATTTAATTAGTTGCTCCTCCTCTACTTGTTTCACACCTATCCTAGCTAGCAGAGTTTGGGAAGTTATTGGGTGCACCCATCATATGCGGAGTGCATCTATGTGGCAAACTGTTTTTAAACAGAATTCAAACTGTGTGATCCAAATTTGTTTTACCGGTCAATTAGGAGCATGTGGATATACCGGGAGCTTTGCCGATCTACCACTACTTTGCCGGGCCATTTGTGCGACTACCACTCTCTTGTCGAAATACCACTCCCATTTTCGCGTTTTAGGTGTTTTTGAACCAAAAAACACTAATTGGGAAAGGAACCCATAGGGGAAGGGTGTCCTTAAGATCGTCACAAAAGGTGAAAAAAAACGGAGAAAATCGCGAATCAAAATTGGTATTTTTTGCCTTGGGTGGTATTACTCACATTTGTTCAGAAAGTGGTGGTAAGCCAGGAAAATATCCTGGATATACCACTTCTTCTGGTAGAGTTGCTTGTACACATATGCTACACTTTTCTCAATGTAATCAATTCAAAGATATTCATGTGGAATATATGCATAGCTTCATTTAAAGCTTTTTTTTTACTGCAATGCTTAGTTTTATGTTTCTTGGGGTTGTCAGCCGTCTTGCCTGCCCATGCGTAAATGCGGGTTTGACCGAGGAGATGAAAATATATGCGGTATAAGAAAATATAATCGCACTTTTACTTATCGTCAATTAGTTTTAATCTGACGGTAGCGTTTGATTAACAATATTCTCAAGCATTTCAATCATAAGTGATTGTGGAGCTGGAAGATTATACCACATGATGATGAGGAAAGAAAACGAAACAAGGAAACACAAAATAAACACAAAATATTCATAATTCTTATGTCCAAACATATGATTCACTGTTGACTATTCACCTTTCAATAGTGACACAGAAACAAACATTTTTTTTCTCTCTGATTTGCGTTGAATGGTGATCGTGTGATACATTTAGGAGGCCTTTCATTATTCAATGTCATTATTCATTACAAACGTAGTGAACTGCTAATTCACTGTGAGTATTTACTATAAAAATTTAGTGAATTGTTGTGGTGTAGGAATATATACAATGAAGATAGCAACACCGTTGGAAACATCAATAACTATCCAATTAGTACATCAAACAAAAGAACATAGAAGAAATTAATAAACGACATAAGCAAATGTTGCCAAGTGGTCTAGTAGAGTAAGGGGTAAACAAGCATGGAAAGGGAGTTGGGTTATGGTGAATCGGTTATGCTTTCATTTCATCTCCCAAACGTAGCTGAGTTTCACTGTTGTAAACAATAAAATTTCACAATTCTGAAATGACGTCGAAATGAGGTGCATATGGATCTTAAAGAAAGTAGATAAATGACAAAAAAAAAAAAAAAAAAATGGTGAAATAAGCATGATTTTGATAGGTTTAAATAAGAAAGATATAGTTGATTATCATTTTTAATGGTGTATGAGAGGGGATGCATTGTTTTGCAATTAGAGAGGGAAAAAGGGGTTAATCAACGATATTTTGATAAAAAATAATAAAATTTGTTCTTATTTCCTTGAAATCTTTTTTTTTTATTTTTTAAGGGGTATTTCCTTGAAATCTTAAGAAGTGGATTTTAACTCCCTCCGCTCATCAACAAGAGAAGATCTAAGATGCCACAAGTCTTCAAGTTCTTCAAACAACCTTCAAGCAATTTTTGAAGATTTAAGAAGCCACAATCCTTCAAGTTCTTGAAGCAACCTCTAAGCAAACCTTCGAAGATCAACCACCATATCGGGAGATCTTCAACAAACAAATGTATCCTTCCCAACAAATCAGAAGAATATCACCAAGATCCAAGATTAAGTCTCCATGCCCCTCGGAACAAAATCAAAAGGAGAACCAGAGGCATCCCGTAAATATAGGGATTTTGCTAAATATTGTACCCCACTTTCTTGAAAATTAATAAAAATTATTTGTTACGAATTTTCTTGTCAATCTTTTATTTAATTTACGGAGGACAACGAAATTTGTGTTATAAATTTACAGCACGCCATGGGGGACCAATCTATCTTTTATCTCTCATTGCTAAAAATCAAGAACGAATGACTCTAAGACCGTTATTCCAAAGGATGTCACTTTGCTAGGAAGGATACCACTTCCAAGGCTTCTCCTTCGAAGGCCAAAATCGTCAAAGCTGATGTTGATTCTTTGTCTCAAGAACAACATTATGGCCCGGTTACTCGGAGCATGGTAAAAGCATGCGGGCAAAGAACCACCTTCCCACAAACAACTTATGAAAGACCGGCGTCACCAATGGCCATGCCGTCCGATGATGACGGGTTCACCACACTCGAGAGCAGTTGCCAACTTGACCAAGGCCTTGAATTCCTCGCAACTCATATTCAAACTCAAGACTTGCAAATCGTGAAACTTGCAAGAAAACTTGATTCCCCTGCGGAATCAAACAAGGGAAAAGAAACAATGTTCAATGATCACGAGGAAAATGATGAATCCTCGAAGGATTAGGATAATGCTAAGTCCTCTACCCTGGTGAAGAGCTTGAACGTTCATGAAAGCATTTCACACAACGAAAGCGTTAGACCCCTCGCTTCTATAAGCGATCTGAAGATCTCCCCCGATGGCACCATTCCTGTCAGCCAGTTGCAGGAATTCATCTTGGGTACCATCAATGACAAGGTTAAAGGGACCACTAAATCGTCCCAAACCTATGTCAAGCCTTATACACAAAGGATTGATGACTTTACCAGCCTCTAATGTTCCAGCAGTTCGACGGGATGGGCAACACCAAACAACACGTGGCCCACTTTGTTGAGACATGCAACAATGCCAGGACCTATGAAGATCACCTGGTGAAGAAATTTGTGCGCTCTCTCAAAGGAAACGCCTTTGACTGGTATACCGATCTTGCCCCTGCCTCGCTCAACAGTTAGGAACAACTGGAGCAAGCTTTTCTCAATCGCCTACTACAAAGACTCGTGGGGCCAGTCGACATGGTGGAACTCACTAACTCCCATCAATGAAAGGATGAGAAAGTTGTTGATTATATCAACAGACGGAGGAGTCTAAGCCTCAACTGCAAGGACCAGCTCTCTGAAGCCTCTGCAATTTAGATGTGCATCCAAGGCATACACTAGGGACTGCCGTACATTCTAAAAGGAATTCAGCCAAGATCTTTTGAAGAGTTGTCCACTCACGCCCATGACATGAAGCTGAGCATTTCTGCCAACGGAGGTCAAGCCCCCGTCCAAGACCCAAAGGAAGGGAAAAAGAAGCAAGAATTCAAGAAAACCATCAAAGCTACTCCCAAGGTAGAGAAGAAAGAGTCTAATGCTACGACGGTGGCGCCTGTCAAAGTCAACAACCAGGCATCAAGCCAATCTGAATGGATGAAAGTTGAGCTGCCACAAAGTGAAAGCTTTAGGCTAACCTTGAATGAAATACAACGGAAGAAGTATCCGCTTCTTCGATTACGATGTTCCATAATTTTGGATGAGTTGTTAAAACTAAAACTCATCGAGCTTCGAAAAACAAAGCGCCCTGAAGACGCTACAAAGGCTCACGAAGGCAATTACTGCAAATACCATAGCATGAATGGGCATCCCGTTGAATAATGATTTGTCTTTAAGGAAAAAATAATACGTGCAGTTGAGTAGGAAATATAGTTCTTGAAGAAGAACAAGAAAGCATAAATCAAGTCACTATAGCAGAGCCGGTTAATGGTCAATGTATGACCATTCAATTTGGGTCACTCAATCCTGTCGAGATTAAGCTTCCAGCAATTCCATAGATTTGTGAGAAAAATGGTGGTGCTTCTTGAAAAAAACAAGGGTGGTGGACAAAACAATGAAGGCCACAAAACCCCAAAAAGATGAGGATGGATGGATTTTGGTGACTCGGAAAAGAAGAACATGGCGACACCTTGCCTTGAGTCAATGAGGCCAAGAAAGAACCATCCTAAGCCGAACAAACCAAAGAAAAATCGATGGGAAAAGACAAGTAAGATGAAATCAAGGGAGGGGAAGAAACAGGCAAATAAGTTTCTTCCTGAAGACGTCGAATAAAGAATCCTTCGCACTATGATCACCTTATTGGAATATATGCCTAAGAATATTTTCAAAGTTGAACCTATTGAAAAGGACTCAGAAGAAGAAGTCGTCTCGTGTCATGCTACCCACGTGGAAGAAAATGACAAAGAAAAAGAGGAAAAAGACTCGCCAACTGAAGAAGAGTCTTCACTCAAAGAAAATATCACTTGCACCATCGAGATTACCTTCACGGATGATGACATGCCGATAGAAGCGCACCCCATACACCCGTTATTCGTCATGGTATACACTCATGGCGGAAAGTCAAGCGAGTATTGCTAGATGTAGGATCGGTATCAACATTTTGCCGATCCGTGTTATGAAAGAATTGGGAATCTCTACGGATGAAATATCTGATAGCCGCCTGATGATCACATGATTCAGCCATGAGGGGTAAAGAGCCATTGGGGTGATAAAGCTCGATATCCTGGTCGATGAATTGTCTTCAAATGTGTTGTTCTATGTCATTGATTCTAGGACATCTTATAACATGTTTCTGGGGAGGCCGTGGTTACATGAGAATGGAATCGTCCCCTCTATCTTTCCTCAATGCTTAAAATATTGGCGTAATGGTGTGATGAGAAAGGTCGTTGCTGATGATAAACCTTTCACCGAAGCGGAAACCCACTTTCCGGTTGCCAAGTTCTACTTGAATCCGGTTCCATTGAAAATAGCTTACGCCTCCAAGCCTTAGGAAATAAACGAAAATGGGCTGACATAGTGGAGGAGGAAGCTTGAAATGAGTAAAATGCAGGCAAACGTGGAGGGACATAGCTGGTCAGAGAGGCGAGTGGTGTGAGTTAGTGACACCACCACTGCATAGCTCATCCAATCATCCACCCGATAAAGGACGCGAGTGGGATATTTTGTGACACCACCCTGCGTAGCTCATCCAGTCCTTCAGGCGATCAAGGACGCGAGTGAGGTATTTTGTGACACCACCCTGCGTAGCATCTCCAGATTTCGAGGCGATCGAAGGCGGTAGGAAACTTTGTGACACCACCATGCGTAGCTCATCCAAACATTCAACGATCAAGCACGCGGTGAGGTACCCGTGACATCACCTGCGTAAGATATCTCTCCGAGATAACCAGGCGATTGAAGACACAAGTGGGGTACTTTGTGACACCACCTGCGTAAAACATCATCATATGGCATCGTTCAAAGAGACCACACGAGACTAGGAAATGTATATTTTGTGCTTCCATAACGCCCGTACTACCATAGAGAGCAGGGATCAAGCTTGGATATGCCATAATATTGAGTTTGACGTTCCATCTTCCTATGACGCCGAAGCATCACCACTTTCTTATGAGTTTAAGCTTCCACGAGGGGAGTTAGTCCATAAGTTGGATTCTTCCATACACACCCAAAGCTCTCGGGAACATGCCTTCATGACCTTTGGGCGGTGCATTATTGACGGGAGGAGCAACGAGGGCCCAAACACATGACACAGGGAGAGTTTTGTTACGTCGATCATTATTGGCAATGGCTTGAAGACGTCCTTTCCTGTAGCGGTGGGATTCTAAAAAACACTTGCATGTATGACGCCGTATATGCCTCGTTGTGTACTTATACACGAAACATGAATGTGGTTCGTGCCTTTTGTGAATCTTGGTCCCCGGAGACCAACACTTACATACTAATGCCGTGGAAATGTCCATCTCATTGATGGATTTATGGAAAATTGGTGGTCTCCCAATCATTGGTGATCGTTATGAGGAGAATAACTGGGTCAAATACTCATCCTTTCAGGCCTTTTCCTAGGAACTTTCAGTACTTATTTGCAGCATTTCTTCAATGTTTGGGTAACGAGTATGACAACTACAACCCTCAACTTCCTATTGCTAAGTAGATCAGTTTTTGGTATCACATACCAGTGAAGCATCTCAAGCCCACTACGACAGAAGCAAATGGAGCGAACCGACCAGACAAGACTAATAATCCAGACGGGTTTATTGCGGATGAGCCACGAGCAAGGTCGCATGAAGATGAAACTCCTTTGTGAAGGCACGAAACTCATTCTTCATTTCTTATCTCACCCCTAGAGCAATAAAATGAGTTTCATCTTTATGCGACCTTCTTCGTGGATCATCCACAATAAACCTGTTTGGATTATGAGTTTTGTCTGGTAGATTCTCTCCTTTTGCTTGTGTCGTAGTGGGTTTGAGATGCTTTAATGGTATGTGACACCAAAAACCGATCCACTTAGAAATAGGAAGTTGAGGGTTGTAGTTGTCGTACTCGTTACCCAAACATTGAAGAAAAATCTTTACAAATAAGTACCGAAAACTCTAAGAAAGGCACGAAAGATGATAAACTTGATTGATCTCCTCATAACGATCACGGTGATTGGGAGATCACCAATTTTCCATAAATCCATGAAAGAGATGGACATTTCCCGGGATCGGTATGTAAGTGTTGGTCTCGGGCACAAAGCTTCAAAAAAGGCACAAACCGCATTCATGTTTCGTGTATAAGTAAACAAAGAGGCATATAAGGCATCGTACATGCAAGTGTTTCTGAGCATCCCACCGCTACGGGAAAGGACGTCTTCAAGCCATTCCTAATAACGTTCGACGTAACAAAACTCTCATTGTGTCATGTGTTTGGGCCCCCATTGCACTCCCCATCAATAATGCTCCGCCCAAGGGTCATGAAGGCATCTTCCCGAGAGCTTTGGGTGTGTATGGAAGAAGCCAACATATAGACTAACTCCCCTCGTGGAAGCTTAAGCTCATTAGAAAGTGGTGATGCTTCGGCGTCATGGGAAGATGGAACGTCAAACTTAATAGTAGGGCTGCTAGGGCATATCCAAAGCTCGATCCTCGTCTCCATGGCAGCATGGACGTACGTTACGAAGCACAACAAGATACATCTCCCCGTCTTGTATGGTCTTTTTGAACGATGCCATCTAGATGTCTTACGTAGGGTGATGTCACAAAGTACCTCACTCACGTCCTTGATCGTTTGAATGTCTCGATGAGCTACTCATGGTGGTGTCACAAAGTACTCCACTCACGTCTCTGTCTGACCGTATGTCTACGTGTGCCCTTGCCAGATCAGTCATTGTAAGCAACCTAAATTTTTTGTTTTTTTGGAGTTTCAAGTCAGTAGTCTGAAACCACAATGATGCCCAAAAAAAAAAAAAAACACTTTGTAAATTCTCTTGGGCACGGAGACTATTGACGATCGCCATATCATGCAAATACATAGGCCAATATATGGATGGTCATAAAAGCATGTTGCCGGCAAATCTCTCTCTCTATATATGGCTTAATATTCATCATGGAACGCTTCACGACTGCAGTATACCATAGTGTTTCAAAATCACTCGGGTGGATTAATGTTAGACGGAACAAAATAACAACAAAAAAAACCACGTTTTCATAAACCCCCAACTTAGCAGATTTGCTCAGAACAAAGGCGGGCAAGGTTTGATTTGAGTGGATTAATCATTATATCGAAATAAATCGGATGGGTGAATTAAAATTTTTATGGATCAAACAGTATTATATAGATTTTATAGTGTAAGATTTTTTTTGTCCGGATGGGGTTAGCCCTTGCACATATATAAGATCCGCCCTTGCTCAGAACGAAAAAAAAAAATTAATTAAACAGAATTATGAGCCGAAAAGTGGGTTTCACGATGACATGGAAGCTCTAGGGGCAGGAGATTCTGGCTAGTGACGTCGCAGAGGTTGGCTGGCTTTCAATTCGTACGGGGTATTCCGAAAGCAACAATGATATTGAGACGGAATTTATGATATAAACACCGTTTTGCAAGGGATTAAAATCTTAAAGGATCGTCATTGAGATAATCTTGTGACTCATTCTGAACTTAATTAGTCATTGAACCGTATGATTTTGATTTATTTATCACATCTTTAATCACACATATCAAGTTATCCATGTTACGCATCGATTCAACAATTAAACCATTGTTGAAATTTGCATAGTGAATATTACACACACAAAAAAAATATTTACCCACTCGCAAGAAGTTTGCTCAAAATTGGCGAGAATTCTACAACCATATTCGCGGTGGACCCTACCCACCATTGTTGCGGCACCTATCGTCTGAGCAAGCGTTACATACAATTGTTTGTTTTGCTCCATCACACGGGATTCAAGCCCCCCGAAGTTTGCGGATTTGCTTAAAGAAACATTCAACCATTACACAGATCAGTCTCTGAATATGGTAAAACAGGTCATATGGCGCAAGGTCATCCGACAATTATAAAACTTAGGGCCTCTGGCGAGTCTTTTATCTAAACGTGTATAATATCACTATTGCATTTGTTTTTTTTTTCGAATCTATCTTGATAGATTGATTTAGAGCGCCAAAAAAGCTCGAGACAATGCATCCATTCATGCCATGTATTTGATGATACAACAAACACTCCTTCTTGATGTGTCCGACTCATCTCTAAGGCACTCTTATTATATGATAGAAAATGAGTAAAATTACATCATATCCGGCATTCATTTGGTATAATTCACAAATCAGTATCGTATAATAATTCTTTTAAACACTTATTATTATTATATGAGAGAGAATGAGTAAAAATAATTTCTATCATTCCATTTGATATAATCCACAAACCAGTACCATATTTACAAACTAGAAAGAAAGAAAAGGATATGAACACCACTTTCTACACTTTCTGCACCAACTTCACCTGTGTGTGCAATACAAACATAGTATCTATCAAGCCCTTACTATGGAGATCCTTAAGTACAGTGTCTTTCTTACACCAGACAGCCCTCAGATAGGTGACATTGAACAAAAAAGACAACCTTTCTTTTTTTCAAACATGTCGCTCTTCCGAGAGAGTCCAGTCCCACTCAAAAACCCATTTTCCCTTTGTAAAATGCTCTTCTTCTCGAATCCAAACCGAGCTCTCTGCATTGCTCCTCATCAGGTAGCTCACCTACAAGTCCAGTTCCTATAAAATGCACAAGTGTAGAAGCATCCTCAACCCGCCTCCATAGATTCAATGAAGTTGACAAATATAGCCTTGAAGAGGTCCTTTTCACTTTCTTATCAGTACTATTTGTAGGCAAAACATCAATCTGTGCGGCTTTTAGAAACCTTTCGGTTGCAGCCTCCCACGAGCTAAATCGTGCCTTTGATCATCACGCATTGGAGCAGGCTCCTCCTCGTCGCTCAATGCTTTCTTAGTAGCTTCAACAAATTCAGTGCCCTCATCATACATTCTGCAATTCGGAAACTGCTTGAAAAATTCGTTTGACGGATGATTGGCACAAATGACGATTTTACCCATGGCCAATGCTTCAGCTGTAGTTGTACACACTACATCTGTGGTACTTGGATTCAATAACACCTTATAGCTGAAACAAAAAAAGGTGTTTACTTTTGGGAACACTTAAAAGTTGCATTCAAATTACATTAAGTTTTTACCAGTTCAAGGACTTACTCGTGAAATAGAGGGTCGGCATGATCACGGCCAGGATGAACCCTAACTGCCAGTTCAATTTGTTAGCAGCTTTCTGGATTTCAACAGAATCCTCTCCACTACCATATAAATCAACTTCAATCCCAGCTAGTTCATTTTGATGGTCGTGAAGAAGCGTAAGGAGCTCTCTGTATCCTTTGTTCCACACCATCTTCCCAATGTAGTAGGCACCTTTTCCGAAGGCCAGTTCCCCATTCTGTAGTTGTTCATTCTTTTTCATACCGATCTCAAGGAACTTGGATTTACTCCATGGGCGTTGCAGATGATGGATCTAGAAAAATTCTGCGTGGCAGCAGATAATCGTATTACCTGCAGTTTTATCGAGAGAATCAGTTGTTCAGTCAAAGCATAGTATAATTTACACCCCAAAGAGATTTTGATGCATTTCACCGTAAAATGAAGAAAAATGTTTCTTTGAGTCGGTAAAATATCAGGGGCGGGGTTGAGAATTGAACCCTGATTCTCACCAGTAAGTGCAATGGTACTAGCACTGGGTCAAATCCTATTCCCATAAAAACATTGGGCACAATGCATAGTAAAGCAGAATACAAAATTCTTTATAAATTGGCAAAGAACGAGTTTTTGATTGTCCGTATGCAAAGAACATACCCGGTGGCAGTATATGGTAATCACCCAACTATTAAATTGCTTGACAAGAAATGCTTGTAATGCATTCTTTTCTCTTCTAACATATTCCAGGTAATTGGTGTGAACAACTCCAATAGCAGTGAATTTTTCTTCCACCTTTTCCATGATGATACCAGGTAAGATGTTCAGGCTCCTCAAGAACAGCAATATCTGCTTCTTCGTCGGGGATGATTTCTGTAATATCCCCAAGAGCAATAATGCTTCTTTTATCAACAGAAAACTGCAATGCCATTTGAGGAGTTAGAGTATGTGTAATGTGATGCAATTTGAAAGAACTTCAAATCGAACTAACTTAACTACCCAAATACTACTCAGATCATGATCTAATCAGCACAACATTGCCTTAAAAAGTGAAGAAGCTAATCTTGATATTAAACTTAGGATGGAGTTTCTGAGCAACTGATATGCACTATTTCGATACCGGTTTAACCAAGCGTAATGCACGTCCTTGAAAATCACATCCTCTCAAGGCCGTCCCTGAGTGTGTAGATGCCCTAAGCCAAGTTATCAAAACTGGACCTTTTGAGAAAAGACAAACGGTTTTAAAATATATGTCACGTGATTATACTAACAAACTTATTGAATTAAAGAAAATCCGGGCCCTAAAGTTTGAACATTTTTCGAAGGCCCTAAGCCGTGGCCTTGTTGGCTATGCCCAGAGGCAGGTCTACATCCCTAAACCAAGATTTCTGTTGAATACATTCAACCCTTTTATCTTCTTTTAGTTCAAATGTATGCAACAAGATCAACAATGGAAGTTAAAGATTTTTTTTTTACCTTTCCGGGATAAAATCGAATATTGAAACGTGCGGTGAAACTAATCCTCTGTTCAAGCCACTCAAGAACATACTTTTCTTGGTGTAAAGGCGAACTAAACGTTATGTTCTCAGGATAGACATGATGTTGATCTTTGAGAGACAACCATGGAATCACCAAAGTGACCTTTCTCCCCTCATCTGCAGCGAGATAGGCGGCTCGAAAAAGAGGATTGACAGAGGTTCCAGTAAGCCAAGGAAGACTTGCAGTTGTGAAAATAGATATATATTGTTGTTTATCCATTCACACAACCATCACATTGATTTAGCTACAATGACAAGCTCCTCGATCAATTCATGGCATTCATAAAATTTTAAAAGCATTTTAAACAAGATATTATAACTTGAAAAAGAGAGCTGCATCAGAGAAGTAGAAACGCAACAATCAATCAGCATTTCCCTTCTACTAAAAAAAAAGATGAATTTCCTATGAATACCGAATATACTCATTAAATTTACAAAAATAGCACCACCACCCGCCCCCCACAAACACTCCCACGAAACCAAGAATCAAAATACACTAAAGGAAATTGAATTCGTTCTTTTTCAAGAGCCATCTTAACCCCCAAAAACACTATGAACGATTACCTTTTCAAAATAGTGGATGCAGTCTGAAATCTTGATCCTGTTTGACTCCAAGAATATATTTCAAAAAGGTATAGAAAAAAAAATTGAGAAAAGAAAACCCAACCTTCAGTATATTTTGTTCTTTAAAAATTAAAGAAACGCATCCAACTATTTCCCGAACTTCTTCCAAAGTTCTTGCTTGAAAGCAAGTAAACGCGGGTTGCCGAACCTGCACGCCAACCACCGACTTGAATGAAAAGTATCGTTCAAAAAAGACGAAATTCATTAGCCACTCAATAAAAAAAAGATAGCAGTCATCGTTATAAAGAAGACTATGATTAGTGATCTCAACGAGCGAATCGAGTATTAGTGGTTTTGAATTCGAGCTTTAGTTTACTCACTGCGCTTAGCTCACTAAATTTCGTTATGATTATTCATTTGTTAAACAAATAAATAATTATGTTCAAAGTTCAAACTTGACTCGTTTAAAAGATGAATTGTTGTTTGAGTTCGATTCGATAAACATATTTTTGTTTGAGTTCGATTTCGATAAACATATTTTTATAAGCCTTTTGATTTATCTTTTTTTTCGTTTTATAAGGTATAAAATATTATTGCACATATTATTGCAAAATTAATAAATTACAGATAAGTATTTCTTAAAACCGATCTATAATTTCTATTAGATCAAAAAATGACTTATTAACTTTTTTAGTTAAGGTTATTGTAAAATTGTTTTATTTATATATGCGCATGTTTGCGAAGATAATCAGACGTTTACAAACCAAACACGTGTTTGTCTGTTTAGAAAATGAGTTCACAATAATATTCGAGCTCGGCTCATTAAGTTAAACGAAGAAAACAATCATAAACACTAACGAATCAATCACGAGCATTCACGAACCGAGGCACGAGCTTAGCGCGAGCGAGCATAAACACTAACAAGTAACAATAAGTGATGTTGAAGAAAGAACGAAAATAAGCACTAACAATGAACACGAACTGCTTCTTCGCGAAACATTATGTTAGTTTAATAATAAAGCGATGGTGAAGAAAGAACAAAATAAACAATACAAGCAAGGAGATTCAAATATTAGGGTAATATCATGTTACATAATATGAGATTCAAATATTCGGGTAATAAATAGAGCGCATGCACGTTTTTTTTTAATGAAATGAAACAGGCAAAGCTTCGAGATGAGGGACCACAATAATTATTAATAGGTCAATTTAATGTTGGCATCATAATGTAATAATATTTGATACGAATATATATGTAAGAATACAAAAATATGCTGTGAAACAGTAAAATTCTCATAACCTAGTAAGGGTAGATTTTGTCTTTTCTATATGTTTTCTTGCTCCTTTTTTTCTTTTAAGTTTTCTTCAACTTCAAAAAGCAATCAACCGACGTAAAGGTTCAGAAAAATCCCTAAGAAAAAACATGAAATTAAGAAAGCGGGAGTCTTCATCAATTCTATTCATCCATGACATCATCCACATGTATCATCATGCATGTGTGCGTTTAATCGGGACCACAAAAAAAAAAATTTATCTCCGATCATGGGCGGGATCGTCATGCAGCATCATCCATTTCTGTTTTGTGTAGTGGGCATGCATTTTCATTAAGAAAAACTCATATTTTCTAGAACAATGTGAGCGCTAGTTTTTTTTTTTTTCTAAAATTTTAATTTTTAGTGTTTTCTACTTTTCTCCCGTTCTTTATTTTTTGGTTTTCTAGAATATCCACCTCTCAAAAACACCTCTCAAAAACACCTTTTCATTTCTCTAAAATATGATTAACTCCAACAATTACATCATATCTGACGGGTAATTAACATATGAGGAGGATATTTGAGGAGTAAGTGGCGTGGATAATTACGAGCCAGCGCGATTTTAGGCCAAATTATTGTGTGGTCCAAAATCGTCACGTGTATCAACGATATAAATGGAGTATTGGGAAAGAATAACCCAGACCATCCCATCTCCTACCCAACATATACCCATTTCTTGAGAATCTTCCGGCCAACAAATTAAAGGACACATGCGCAAAAAACAATGCAAAGAACCACCTCTTCCTTTTCAATAAAGAAAAAAAAAAAGAACCACTTCTTTCTTCAGCTTTTTAATCAGAGAGCACATAAGTCTACAAAAATTTATCTCCGTCATAAAGCTTTTAAAAGGTTTATGGTATGTCGCGTCATCGATTATAAGCGGCATTTAGTTTATAAGCATTTTTAACCTCATTCATAAACCTTTTGAAAGGCACATAGAATGGGCCATTCTGTAAATATTTTTACTACTACACACAAACTAAAAAAAAAAAAGCATTTTGTCGGATATAAACCGGTTTATCTGCACAAACCTATTCTAAAAACTTTTGCCAACTTCAAAGTGACTCCGATGGTAAAAACCCTTTCCAAAAGCTTTTTTTTTTTTTTTTTTAAACCTCTCCATTGGAGATGGTCTAATTAAATAGTCAACAAATTTATGTCTGAAAATATAGTGACCCAGTAAAAAGAAATGAGTTTCTTCTAGTAAGATTTATTGTTTATTTTCTTGTGTTCTTCCTTGATTTTGTATTTGATGTGGTAGGAGAAGATGAAATGATGTGGAGAGAGAGGGAGGAGATTGGGTTGAATGCTAGAAAAATGGATACTATTCCATTTAAGACTCTCCCCAAATTTAGGGTGTGTGTTAACATAATGCTGGGCCTGGGATAGGGGGCATAAAGGGAGTCCATTGTGGCTTAAAAGGTAAACAAGCCATCCTAAAAGGAATTTGCGGTGCTTAATAAGTGTACCATTATGGACACTCTAAAGTTGCACATATGAAGCTTTCTTTTGTGTCCATAATGGAGTCACTCTTTCCACTATTCTTGTCACGGTTCTACAATATCAACGAATTATACTTACTACAAAGACATGATTGTTGGTCTAGGAGATCAAAGGTCGGGGTTTGAATGATCTTGATACATATATGTTACATACTTTTTAAATGTTATCAGTGGAAAAATGCCTTTCTAAATTACGCTTTTCAAAGAATGTATGCACACACAGATAAGTAAATATCTTTGAAAGTAAAGACAAAAAGTAAATCACGTAAAGTATATGAACACAAATTTATAGTGGCGCACACTTACTAGATGGAGTGCAGTCTTATTAACACCAAATATAGATAACAAGACTCTAATTTAATCTCATCAAGCCCAGTAGTATTCTCCCCAAGCTCATTAGCATATATAGTGCATTCATGGGTTGGTCTTCAGTATTCTTGGGCTGGATCACATCATTCCCTCCCAGGTTGGAAATGATTCATCATCAAATCAAAGTATTTCATAGAATTCAATGACATGTAACAAGCTTGAACAACCACTAAAAATCACCATTGATATATCGAGGATCAAATACAATGTATAAATACAATTAAAAGCAATAATAGGTGTAGATGTGATCCATGCTTCCTCAACGGAACATAAAAACTGTTTCTCGGCTTCATAGAAATGTGGATGAAGCTCTGTGGGGCAGCAATATAAATAGAGAATGCAAATCTGGATAATCATCAATATGGCCAAAAAATGGATCGACAAAGCGGGCGCGGTTTCCCGTCAATATCAACGAGGGCAAGATCATCCATAGGCAATATATGTGTTGGATTGAGCATAGCTACTAATCCGGTTCTCCTTCAAGTGTTTGATTATCATGTACACCGCAAAGAAGATAAAATAGAGCTCGAACAAGTGATTGGCTCCATAAGATCATCAACTTTGCAAAGAAGATTCAACAAGCTAGAACAAGAATTGAGTAACATAGAATCTTCTTTTCCTTAACAGAATCAACTCGTTGAGTTTTCCTCTCTGATAGACTCTCCGGACATCTCCACTTTGTTGGCCACAAATTCGAGGCTTATCAATCCCCACTTTCTCATCAACAAATTTAGGACCATTTTCACCGTCCATCCCTACCACACTCTCACTTTCCTCTCCAATGACATCTCCCAAAAATTCTCCCACAGTTTTGGTGGACAAATTATTTCACATTCCCTCCTTCTTGACTACATTCTTCACGGTTTCTTGTTCACCTTACCAAGCAAAAGAAATTCCTCATATCCGGGAGGATAGTGAATAGATTGAAAAACTAAATTCTTCTCTACGCGCGGATTTGCGACCACTTTTCACCCTCTTATCACGTCGGTCACACCATTTTTGGCAAAATTCCCAAAGCGTCAAGTTGAGCCATCACCTATCAAAGTATCATTTATACGCCTATGTTCTAAAGAATATGTAAGTTTTACTATTGTTGAGCATCCATAAACAAACCAAAATCTCTTGTGGAAATCCACTTGTGAACCACTTATCTTCACTTCCCGACATTATACGAAATTCAGCAAATTCAACCTCATAACTCTCGTGTTTACACTCACCCTCTCTCTAAGTTGCAAAGATAACCATTTTCAAGAAAATCGGAAAATCGAGCAAAGTGTAGCAAGCGAAAGCAACACAATCCTAAAAAAGACTAACCCAAAATTCATCCTTGCAATTATTGTACGTCATTAAGCGATAGTTAAGCGAACTTGAATAAAAAAGAGATTTTTAGATTAAGGAGTTTTCACGATGATACTCAAAAATCGAAATTTTTGGATGAATATAAATTGATCAAACAACCGTTTTCTACAAGCGCACCAATCTGTCAAAATTTCCAGAATTATAATAGTGGTTAAATTTACAGTGTGATCAATCTATAATGAATCAGTAAAAACTCAAAGAGAACAGTTGTAGAGATGACAATTTCGTATAACACCACCAAACTTCAGTCATTTGGAGTTGTTTAACCCTTTCCAATCTAATTCGAAATAAGATTTATTGCTGCATTTTTTCTAAACATACTGTTCTATATTGAGATGCAGTTTTCAGCAAAATCTAATTCAAATTTCAATTTGATGTAAAAAGGAAAAATATATAAAGAGATGTGTTTTAGGTGTGGTAAAAATTTCAGAATTTTTGGGGGTGATTAAGAAATAAAATAAACGGTTATAAAAATGTGTGTCAGATAAGAAAATAAAAGATATGTAGGATTATGGTTCTTGATGTTCTTGGTCAACTAGGTTTGGGTTCTTGATCAAGATTGAGATTAGGCACGATTTTTTTTTTTGGTTTTTTATAATAATGAAATGCAAGAAAGGAAAAAAAAAAAGCGGATATTTGATTACCTTTTGTCAACCTGGTTACGATCTTTAAAACACGAACAAAGATTGCCCAAGACCTTACAAAGAAATCAACTGGAGAGCTCGAAACAATGATCTTGGATAAACCAATCTAAGAAACAATGGCAAGAACCTGGATCTGATACCAAATGATACAAAAACACGAACAAAGATTGCCCAAGACATTCTAAAGGAATCAATGGAGAGCTCGAAATAACGATCTTAGATAATCCAATTTAAGCGTTGGCAAAGAGCAGCCACAACGCTTGCTCAGCGATGATAAGTTCTTAAAGGATTATTTGTACAACGAAGAGATCCTCACTAAGAAGTCAAAGACTTTATGAATTTTCACTCAAAATTGAATAGTACTAATTGTTACAATGATTCTAAATGCCTTTATATATTTCTGAGACTCAAAGTAAATAAATTATCTAAACAATGTGGGATAAAATACAAGTAAATAAACTAGCTAAACAACGTGGGATAATTTACTTTGTAATTTTTGCCTATAATGACTTATTGAGCTCCCATGCATCACTTAAGCCCAATATGACACTTATTAATAAAGAATAAATGAAAATAATGTAAAATAAGTCCAATAACTCTTCAATCTTCAAAAGTGGTGCCTCCCACTAGATGGGCTAGCCTTATTAATACCAAATATAGATAACAAGACTCTAATTAATTAATCTCCTCAACCCCAATAGTATTCTCCCCAAGCCTATTAGAATATATAGTGCATTTTATAAGGTGATCTTGATCTTCTTAAGGCTGGATCACATCATGGTCCTTCACTTGATTTTGAAATATCTGAATGAGACAAAGGGATGTGAATCAATGATTCCACAATACCCAAATTCAGACTTGATAAATGGATTGAGTCCTTAAATTTACGAAACTTGGTTTTATAATATAGCTTTGAATATCAGTGAATAAAAGGCTTTTTGAGGCGTTTTACAACTTAGAAAAATTAAGTGTTATTTTTTTCGTTTGTAAGGGCCTTATTTATAGCCTTGATTCCTCACGGAATTTGAATTTTTGTTCGTTGGCTATTAAATGTTGAGGATTTATTTCCTTGATTTATTCATAAATGATTTGTGTGATCCTTGATCTTATTTCCAACGTTCTTGCATGATCCCGTCCTTGATTTTCTTTGTATTTGATTTCTTGATTAATTTCGATTTCATCACGTGCTAAAATTTGAGCAGCGCTTCTCGGTTGGCTTGCGATCGACTTACTCAATTGCACTTGGCTGACTTTTGGTGATTCATTTGAGTTGATTTTACTTAGCCTATTTGAATTGCTTTTCTATGACCATTATTTTGGGAGGTCGAGTACACCACTAATAAAGCATCACTTTGCCGATTACTTAGGTTTACTAAGGTCATCATGAACTTCCTTGGTTGTAAACCAGTCAATAGGAATTCTTCACTAAGTCTGGATCCTCAGTCTTCTTACTCAGCTGATCCTGATGCACTTCACATCATTGAGCTAACCTACCAGACTACAATACTTAGTCTGACAAACCTATGCAAGGTCAGACATACATAGATTCAGTATATACTTATTTCAAGCTTTTTATAACTAGTTAGCCCATTATCAAAACTTATAAAATGTTCCTAACAATGACCGCACAACAAACTATGATTTTGCAAAAACATGATTTCTCCACCTCATTTAAAAAAAAGTAGTAACGGAACAAAAAAATGAAAAGGATGATGTAATGGTGACTTGAACTATCTTTGCTAAAGTGCAGGTGAAAGCTATAGTGCAGTGTTCGTTTGGGGCGATGCGAGTTGATCAACTCTTGGCTGGTTTGTGTCTTTGGTTAACGGCCAGACTTAGGAGCACATCTGCATGGTTTTGGTGAAGTTACTTTGAGGTATTTCGGCCATTTCTTTGGGTTGGTGATTAGTCGGTTAGGGTTTGATTCCCAGGCTATAAATACCATATGTAATTGCATGTAACTTGTAACTTTTACGTGATAATAAAATAGTCCTCGTTTGTCCGTGGAGTAGGCGGTTGCGAAACCAAGTTAAATCTGTGTTCTTCTTGTTTATGTGTTTGTTTAATTATTAATTGGTTATCTTTATTCACAATCACCATCACTTGGTCGATCCGTAATAACAAATTTGGTATCGAACGTCCATGTTCATCAAGAAATCTGTTTATCTGTTGAAGCAAGGTAGATTGGCACCAAGGTCATAATGGCGCTAGAATTTAGGATCTACATAAGCTTTTACGGTAAGAAATATGCGGCTTAAAACATCAAGATTGACAAGTTTACATAAAGAAATAGTTTTAGTCTGCGGCGGATCGAGATCGTGCTTTGTTGAAGCAATAGGGATTATGGGGTCCTCTGTCAAAATCAATAGAAGGAAATCTTGCCGAGAGAGCGATATGGAGGAGAAAGCACATTCAACAATTATGTTGTGCTTATCAGATGATATTATCGCAGAGTTTGCTGAAGAGGACACATCAGAGAAGCTGTGGTCCAAGATTGAGAGTCTGTACATGAAAAGGTCTCTAACCAACAAACTGTTATTGAAACAATGTATGTTCGGTTTAAGGATGCATGAGTACTCGGCCAGGATCATCGGATCAGGTGAATACATTATTGCTTGACTGGGAATATTGATGTGATGATTTAAGATGAGGATGCGACCTTGATCTACTTGTTTCAATGCATCATATGAGAACTTTGTGCCGTCCTTTATTGTTGGAAAGGACTCACTTTGTCATTGGAGGATGTGAGATCATCACTTCATACTCGAGAGCTCGCCATAAGGCATCTAGTTACAGTACAAACAATCGATCGATGGGTTGGTGGCGGTGGAATCGCGAGAAGGTCAAGAAATTCGGGAAAGAAGAAATCCAAGATGAGTTTCAAGGACCTAAGGCTAAGGATATACTGTAATTCTGCAAAGACCATGGGCGTTGGAAAAATGAATGTCTAAAAGGAAGAATCGGCGGGGGTACTGGCAGAGTCTTTTGCTTTGGCGAACACAGACACCAACTCTGAAGAAAATGCAGCCTTACTGTTTTAGAATCAGCAGGCACAGGGATGTGTGGATTACGGACACTTTGAAATTTTTGGATCGATAATCATAAAATTACACTCTAGAAAGGGGAGGGGGGTTGAATAGAGTGTATGATCTTTATACCACGTTTTCAAAATTAATCAAGTAGTGACAAGTTGGAGCAAATTAATTACAAGTTAATACACAATTACTAGTTTATTAAACCGAAAACTATTTAATAAAGTTATTCGATTGTGTATTTACCTAGGTGATCAATATGTTGTGTGAAAACTTATGAACAGATTCGAATGTACATTGATTTCAAAATTCTAGCATTATTGTTTATAAACAAGCACATCACATCAAATTCAATCTCAATAAAAAACTTAAATCAATAGATAAATTAACAACCATGTTGTAGATGTTTACAAACACTGAAACAATGGTGAGAACAGAAATTACAAATTGAGGCGATCTAGCAGATTTAAACAAGATACAAAAGCGAAAAAATTGATTCTTAGATCGGTCAAGAGGCCTTTGCTCGGGCCGAAAAATGTCGAGATGAGTTTCGGTGATGATAAACACTCTTAGCTTGGAGGTTTATCGACGCGAGTTCAAACCGATTACACCGATTTGATGAGCACAACAAGAAGGACGGACTAGGTGATCAATTAGTTTAAACAATCGATCGAGGCGGTCGAGTTGCAACTCGATCGACTATCCGCGATCGATGTTGGAACTAATCACAAATGATCGCGCATGTCCAAACTATGGTAAAAGATATGCAAACTGAGATTCAAATCCTATTACAAGGTAATAAAAAAAGCAGATTTTCAGTCAAGTTTGCAGACATCATAGATTTTAGCAGGTATCAAATGTGCAATAGATTCAACAAGGACAACGAGTTGTACACAACAAAGGCGAGAAGTTCAGCTAGTAAATCACAAGGGACTACATGCTGAACTTCCCATTAGTTTATATAGGGTAAAGACAGACCAGACAGTGACAAGTGATATCTGAGTTCGGGACTTGCAAAGAATCAAAGTGTCGATCATGTGCCTTATTCAATGGTGTGTGCACTCGCACAACAAATCTGATTACGATAATTTGATGCACAACAAGGTGAACACTGAAGAAAACTTGCACAAACTCTAACACTATGCTTGATGGTCAAAGTGTTAGGAAATCTACGATGGGAGCAGGTGGAATTCAAAAATTTGATTTCCTTTTACCTAAGATTGACTTCGTTTAATCAATAAAAAAATAAGCTAGTAGACGGTGGTTACCTTGGTTGATTTAAAAGATCGATTCTTTGACCGTCTAAGGAGAGTGGTTCGGCATAGAGCCGCCGAAGTGTTCGGCCTCTACTTCTTTAGTCCACACGAACACCCCACGGAATCCCGTCATGGATTGCTGTTGGAAAACTCTGGTTGCTGGGACCGGCCTTTTCCCTCTCTCCAACTCTCATAGGATGCTCTCTATTTTACACAAGAACTATTAGCTCTTGGAATTGTGATGATCAAAAGAGCTTCACACCCACCTCTTATTTATAGTAGAAGGTGGCGCCCCAAATGTGTGGAGGAGAAAAAAACCTTTCCCAATAAAATAAAGAAAATATAATTGATTGATTTATCTCATTTAATTTAATATCCTATATTAAATATTTCCAATATATTGTCAATATCTTATATTGACTATATTTATCTTATTACTGTAAATCAATTTACACGTATGTGCAAATCTATAGTCATAAATATCTAATATTAATATATGATAATATTATTTATTTTATCAATCAATGTACACAATCCAAATACATCTAATGTACTTGGAAAGTGGCACTAACATATACATATCAAATATATATATGTTTAATCAATTAATATAATACTATGATTAATTAATTGCTAAATACATGTATATCATATGCACACATAAATTCGTCATACACATATCTAGTATATGTATATTTAATTAATCAACATAATTAATATATTGTATTTAATTTATTCATAATAAATAAATACCACCATAATAATTTACTCTTATAACATTTATAGTCTCGAGATAAACTTTCCTTATTTGTTCATCAACTATAGCCACATTTTAATCCGGCTAGATGTTCTTATGTGTGTGACCCGATAGGCTTCCGAATATGTTGGCCGTAGACACAAAGTGAAAATTACGAAAATTCCGCTTCATACCTAACGATCACGGGATAGCGTCAGCAACACACCGTGACCCCGATCATCGGAAGAGTCAAATGCAATGACTACTACCTTTCATATGAAACTATTACCGTGTAAGTTTACAATCCATCAACGTAATAATATTCATACGATTAAATCGTCAGTGTCAAACATTAATGACCGTATCTTATAATCTGGATATCATGCTCTCTCGAGTAACTCATTTACTTCCACTTTGCAAAGATTCACGAGAGTAAGACATTCCTTATAAGAAGGCCTTTTCGGATATTCACCCCTCTTGATAGGGTGCAGCGATTTCTAGACGACCAAACATGTATAATCCGCGTGCTTGATGTCATACCCAATCAACTACCGCGTGATCGCCCGTGGCTGAAACCTCAATAGTGTCAAAGCATGACAATCCACACCGTGATGCCATGTAGACTCGGTCTAAGGATAATTACACAACCGTCACATAGTGTGACAACTTATCGAGTGTAAGTGGGTCGATCTAACGTCGCATTCTCTAATACACGTCCACGTCTGGCTAAGTGTCTACACTTGATGAAGCGAGATCTATCCACCTTCGCCAAGAAGGCAGAAGACATCTAATACGTGCTAGTACATTTATAGTATCAAAGCCACTGTTTAATAGTACATCAGGGCTAGAGACATTTAAGTATCAAACTTATTAAAGTGATTAGAGATCTCATCAACCATAATCGTTAATCATGGTTTCTACATCACAGATTTAATATTAAGGACATTATCATATAACAATCATAATTGGTTCTTTAAAAGAACATATATATGACAACATAAAAGCCATTTAATATATGCATAAACATAAAGAAATAGTAGAAATGATCCGACCGGTCGGATACGGTCCAACCCGATTGGGTTTAGGACAACTATTTCAACAATCTCCCAGCCAGCCTAAAACCAATCACTCGCACACACAAGACCATGTTGAAACACAAGAATCTCATGCAATACTGCACCAAATACCACTAGCCATGAGCGGATCGCTATCCGTGGGGACCCCGACTATCTTCATATCATGTTCCAAATGACCAAGTCAAAGGAACCGCCTCAACACACACATGAATCTCCGGCGAGACCACTGGTCCTTGCTTAAAGCAATGAATCCACTTACTATATCAGCTATATATAAATGGTGGAAGAACCATTACAAGGTCAAGAATGAACCTTCTAGATCCATGTCTTTGCTCCCATTTGTGCCTCAAAGGCAATCTTGTGTTTTAGCTCAGGTTGTAGAATTCTGATGACCATGCGTGAGAACATTTCCGACTCAACTGTATCAACAATCAAAGTGATTGCAAACCTAAAGTAGCTCCCACTCACCTTCATAAGATTCGGGATGTACGTGCGTATATCTACGTTTTTAATTCAAGCTTGATAAACTAGGAACTTTTCCTTAACTTGTTTAAGGATATTCTTGACATTCACAGTTTACTTTCATACTTGCTCATGACTTTTCATGAAGTATGAACATCGGCATAACTCTTATGATGGATCTTATTGCGGTAGCAAAGGGAATCTTCCATAAGTATCATCTTTCACCTTATCCTTAGGACAAGCGTCCAACATAGATAGATCTTGAGAACACCGGCTAAGCATGTATCCACTGTGTGATCTATGCTAAACTCTTTTAGCATCACATCTATATGAGTAAACTATAATCTAACAATGATTAAATCTATCGCTATAGATTCTATTTCTAAAAATAAAAGCGCCAATCCAAGTGCTTTCGTAAAGACCTTGAACTACAAACATTAATTGTAGCGTGACATGGGGTGATAATTCTCGAGAGATATCTAATACCTTACTCAAAAATCGTAACACATTCTCACTATCCATCTTGCACATTGGGCATATCCTTCTTTTGACTAAATCAAACTCCTTTGATTATCAAACAAAGAAATAAATCTAGAAAAACTTGTTTGAGTCCATAAATAAATCTCGTGGGATTACATATCATGTCATAAATCTATGAACATCGAGCTTTCTATTCAACTTCTTCAACACTATCATATAGTCATGATCACGAAGTTATAACAAGTATTATCTGAATAGGCCCAGGCTCGACCTTGCGGGGACATTCCTGCAGGTAAGGCAGGACTAGGTTCATAACTTTTGGTTGTCAGATGGAATCTAATTCGAGATATTATGGCTCATGGCCATATCTTTCAATCTTGCCTTTCAAACATTCTTTCATAAGTCATGAGATATTCATTCTTCAAGATGAACATACCCGGCCTGACCTTTTAGAGGCTTGAGGTTATCCATGAGATTCTGAGAAATTTTGTGTGCTTTGGCGATGTTTTACACACCTCAATCGCTATCGGCGTCTGCTCGTGTTCCAATGGTTGAATATATCTTTGTGGTTCTCAAACTCTTTTGAGATCTTATTTACTCCCACTTGTCTCTTTTGGAAGTAACTTCCTCTGAAAACAACATGTTTGGAAAAAAACATTTTGCTCCATGGACATATAAATAATATATAAGCGTACTTGCTAAGATACTCCACAAAGTCACATATGTCGTACTAGGCTCCAAGCCTTTACGAATTTACCTATGACAACTTCAAATCATCGGTTAAGATAGATTCGACATTATCCTCTTGATATATAATATGAATTTATTCAACATTTATTCTTTGGAACTCAGGTTAAAGTATAAGGCCTTATCGAAATGGGTAAGGAGATACTTAACTAGCTTTAAATCTGCACTTTATCATATAAGTGTTTTTCATTTGAGAACACAATCTAATTGCGTATCCCAAAGATGATATCCTTCAAGGAGAATCGATTCTATTTAGAGCAACCTGAAACACCACTTCATGTATTAATTGCTTGATCAATTGAAGATTAATTCTAAGCGACTCATCAATCTCATATTAAATACTAGCTCGAACGCTTTCGGGCTTTCAGAATTATGCACTTCATGAGTACATTTAACTATTTCTAAAATAGTCATAGAGATTTAACGAACAATTATTTGTGGCATTAATTGACATAAGACAACAAACATCGGTATGTTTAGGCTTTGGACAACTTTACAGATTTTATAACCTTTTCTTAAAGAGGTATTTTAGTCCTCTTTGGATAAGATCGTATTATAACCACATGATTCATAATCATATGGTTGACATCATCAAAGAATGACGTTTGATTACACAGCTTCCTTTCCATAGAGGCTTGTATGCTGAAGTAACCACAAATCAAGGATAACTGACCATACAAATATTTAGTTGAGATTTTCACTATATCAACCATAAGTGACTTCAATCTAGTATGTTAGATTAGGTGACCTTTCAACTTTATCGGAATAACATTTATTCCTTACAATTGATTATATGCGCTAAATCTAACAAATAAGCTGAACTTGTGTCCTTAGCCAGAACGGAACACAATAACATTTATTTAGTTCACTTATCAGTTTACTTGATCCATAAATATATGGTAAGTGTTACAACGTTTGTTTCACCTTTCATATCATTATTCAATCTTTCTAAATTTAATCACACACTCGTAAGGTATCATATATCTTAGAGTTGACTTTGAAATTAGATAGATTTATCTCATAACCTTACTTAGAATATAAACTTGAATAAGTTTTCTATTTAAGCCACATGCCACTAACTTTCCTTTTTAATCCTTTAAGCACTTTAAAATGATTCTTATTATAGTCTTAAGTAAGACTTAAGAAAGATAACAAAGAGCCATGCCTTTAATTTCCTTTCATAAGAAAATCTAAAGTTTATTAAATAGTTTATTAACGCTTTTGAATGATATTCAAAACATTGACTATTTAATTAACACTTTAACAATGATAAAATTAAGTCGATACTTAAATCTTACAATTTTGAAAACAACCTTTCCAAAATTAGATGTGGTCATTCTTGTCAAGCGTTTGAATTAATTGTCATCATTATTAGTGAATGATCATCTTGGATCGTATCCAATACATCATTTAACTACGTTGAAACTTATTCGAAATGATTCAATCATATAAGTGAGCTTCAGTTTTCATTTAATAATTAAAGCCTTGAGTCTTGCATCAAATATCATTGATCTCTTTGTCTCTAACTACTACCAGCGGGGTTGCTCGTCTCATTGCTTATTTAACGAGTTAAAATTACTTAACCATGTTGAAACGTTTCTTAAAAGTATGATCATGATTTGGTTTTACTAATCAAAATTAAAAACATAAACATAAAGTTTGCTAAAACTACAACATAAAAATAAAGATAAAGAGTGTTGTTGTTTATACACACCAAAAATCAAAAATGGTCTTTTGATTTATGATTTTGCTCAACTAGTCAACTCCTACGATTGACTTTCAAGAATCCTTTCAAAATTCTTTATGGCCAAGATCCCGTCTGGTTACCCCGATTCGAAGGACCGATCAACGAATAATTCGAAGGTATAGCAACATACGATCCATATCTCTATCATGACTCTTGGTGATTGATGGTCAACTCTTTGACAATTCACATCTTTATGTGGTAGCCAACCCACTTGCCTCTAGAATAAAAACCGTGAGTCCGTGCGAGGGCCAATCACATGATACTCTGAGTCAAAGTCATAACCCAATATTACGCGAGATCTCTCGATCGATCATATCTCAATAAAAGGCGATATGCCATGGTGTAGTCAACTCTCGACGAGGGCGTCAGTTGGATCGAACAAAGACTCTTCACCGTCGCTATAATATTGGAGACAATATTTCGACTTGATTTTGTTGTATGGAAATATTCCGTGAAATTGATTCACTTAAATTAATTTAATTACGGTCTAATCGATCAAATATATCTATCTCTGTAGATATACATCTACACATTTATCTAGATCGTTCTACAGACATTATACATCTATCGTTATGATATAAAATAAATACAAGCACAAAATAAATAAATCAAGTAAAGTAACCGGGGTATGATCATGGACTTTTCTAGAGTGCGGTTTCGAATACAAGTGCCCGAAACCGCGGGTGTAATCTAGGTATTTGCAACGTCAAATAGGATCTTTAATCGCCCGTCTCCCGTAGGATCTTTATTCTTCTTTTTTTAGGTCTCTATCTTATAGCTCATTCTTATTCGTTTAAATTACATATCAATAAAATAAATCTGGCCATATAGCGAGTGGAGCTAACGAGAATGGGATAAATGCTGAAAATAAACTGCAGTCCGTTCTTACCATATGACCTGGACAATTTTAAACCATTAAATCATTCACATTTATCACTATCGGTCGAGTCGCGATCGATAAAATTGTAAAATCATATTATATCTTATATCAAATCCATTACAATAACATCATATGAAAAAGATAAAATTAAAAATTTAACTACTTGCGTCTTAATTAATCAATTAACATTTAATTTATTAAATAATTTTATCAATCAATTATAAGTAATTAACATTTAATTAATTAAATGATTTTAATCAAAATAAAATTAACGATTAATTTTAAGCGATTTTAATTAATTAAAACTATTCTAAATAAATCAAAATTAAAATTAAGTCTCTTTTTGTTTTCCTTTGATTCTGTCGAAAAGGATGAAACAATTTTGGTTTAAACCAAAAAGGCATCTTAAAACAAATTTAGTTTAGAAGCGCGATAAATCACAAAATCAAAATTTTGGAGTGGCGTATCTTTGAGCATTTTACAAATCGAATATTTGAAAAGAAACAATTTGTATTAAATCAAATATTTGGAAAGGCGAAATAATTTGATCATTTCCAAAATCAAAATTTTGGAAGTGACATGAAACGATTTTGAATCGAATATTTGAAAA